>OW626785.1:34803864-35404384 GCA_939628115.1 Tribolium freemani
GAGACAATGAGGTTTACGTCACGTTTATACTTGCACACACTCTGTAGGTCAAAGGAAATGTTAGAAAAATTGATTCTTCCCAAAACATTATTGCAAAAATGTTCGTTTCAGTAAAATCATTTATTTAATTCATAGTAAGATTATAAAGGTACATTACACTATTTAAATGTCAGTAACTGTTATTTTTATTTATTTATTTATTTAATATTCATTAATTTACAGTTGTTGTTATTTAAATATTTATGTTTGTAGAAAGACATTATTCTATGAAAATTAGGGGAGAGTGGCCCAAAATTATCCCCCTAAGCTAGAAATGCCTGTAAAAAGTAAAGTATACAAGAGAAGATGTTCAAATATATTTTTTTGTACTTGAATATTGCCTGACTAATTTTTTTATATTACAGGTAAGCAATTTTTTGAGGACAGTAATGTAGATGTTTGCAAAAGGATCATTTTACCCGCATAGGTAGGGAAAAATGATCCTCTAAAGTAAGGCATAACTGCCATAACTGCCTCTCAGTTTTTCTTTTATATTTTTGAACTATGTTCTTATCTGTAACAAAATAAAAACAATATAAACGATTTAGTATTTGTTAAAAATATAAAATTGAGGAAGTTTTCATTTTTTTGAGATTAATACCATTAATCGTCTTCATAATTGTAAAATTAATGGTACTTTTCATTTTTTTATATTTGCAAAAATAAAAAAGTTATGAGACTTCAAAGTTCAAAATTTGAAAGATCGCGCGCTTTACTGGTCTCGCTAGGTGTGACGTCACGCGGCACAATTGACTCAGCTGCCCACTGCCGCGTGTGGAAAATTCGAATCTTTGAGAGGCTGTATCTGGTTAAAATTAACATGTTTTCAAAATTCCGTCGCTGTTTCTTAATTTTTTCCATTTATCTATTGCACTCCTAGATCTTTTATGAATGTTTAATGAACTATTAGCCCTAAATAAAATAAATAAAAATTTTGAAATCTCACGCCATAAGACCGTTTGATATCAAAAAAACGAATACATTACAACTTTAAAAAACAAGAAAATCGTAATTTCATCTATTTGTAAACTATAGGTTTATAATTATAAACCACATCTACTTATTCATGGAACGTATCTTCAAAAAAAAATAAAGGAATTGAATTTCTGTTTATGCAGGTGTCGATATATTTTCTATTTTTTGAATTTTTCTTTCATTTCATCGTTTCCTTGTGCTTACTATATCATTCCAACACTTATGTCTTATTACTGTTACATATTCCAATGTTGGAATGACGGCTTCGTCTAAATATATTGTCTTGTTCCAAGTGTAGCTACAAACGCTACTAAAATATATCAAGGGATAAGATATTAAAGAAAAAGTTTCTTAAAATAATTATTAATTAATTAGTTAAGAAATTAGTTAACAAACTAGGCTTAAAATTTTGTCAAACAGTAATAAATGAAATAAAAAAGGAAAAATAAAATAAAGAAATAAAAGAAAATAAAAGAAATAAAAAAATAAAGGTAATTTTGAGGTTAGCGACAATTTTTTTACATATTTTTTGCACAAAACATTTTACAAGCATCGTTTGTTTTAGAATGAGACTAGAAATCATAAAATTTTCAATACTTAATATTTTTTAATTTTTAAAAACAAAATTATATTTTATTAATATAAATATTTCTTATTATTTAGTATTTATTATTTATAAGAAATTGTAGAAAAATTCTGAAAAAATTCGAAGGCATACAGAAAGAATTAGAGTATTTAATAGCAAACGCTGATTTTTGTGTGATTATTAAAATGAATTATTTTTAGTTATTATAATGATTTATTACAGTATCTACTTTAAATAAATTACTCGAATCATCACAAACAACAATTTCTTTCAATATTTATTTATTTTAAGTCAATAACATTATCCAGAGATCTGAACATAATGCCGAAAGGAACAGTAGTAGTAGTGTGTAAATCGCCGCTACCTTGTGATCAGTTTATGCCGCGTGACGTCATCAGGCTCAAAGCGGGACCGTTGTCAAACCGGCAGACAAAAAAGCTTATATTTTTGTTATTTTTAAAGTTATTGAATTAATTTTTTTTGCATTTAATTTCTTGATTTCAGTACTATGATGCTGATAATAAATAATAACATTTTGAAAAATTGGAAACTTCCTCATAAAGTCGAGCGGGTAAAATGATCCCTGATCATACAGTAAGGGATCATTTTGCCCGAAAGTGTGCATATTGCATTAGGTCATGGTAACTTTATAACAGCTCTGTTTAATATTTTCGTAAACTCGTCAAATATTAGGCAAAACTATGTATTTTCATAAAATATATTGCAACTTAATATTCCTACTTCTGTGACAACATTGCTACAATAGTTTAGAAGCACTTATATTAGATCAGGCAGCATAAAAACACGTTTTCACAAATATTTTTATAAAGCGATGTTACCTTGTGCATTTTTTGTGGTCAACCAAACATGGCGGCTCGACTGATCGTAACTACCACCTCAAACCACAGAGGGTAACATTGGTATTAAAAATAGAAGGGGGGATCATTATGCCCGCAGGGATCATTTTGGGCCACTCTCCCCTACTGTCTCTTTTATCTTTTCAACTGCAGTCAGCAATTTTTTATTCATAATTTAAGTGTTATTAATTTAAAAATGCTCGTCTTGTAAACAAATATTTTTTCAAAATTAGATAAAATTTAAAAAAACGTCAATTACTAAAATCTAATTAATTTAATGAATACAGATGTCACTGGATGTACTCAACTTAGGTATAATTTCACAATAATTAGTTTCGAAAAAAACACTAACAAATACATACTAGTCCAAATAGAACAAAACAATAACAAAAAAATTGATAAAAAGACCTTCTTCCAGCAATAAAGTTGCAACAGATTATCCTAAAACTATTAAAATCATTAAAAATAAATTTAAAATTTAAATTTATATTAAATTTTATTATCAAACATCACAAACACAAATTTGAAGTTTTTTTTAAAGCAGTTTAAATTTAAATAATTTTTTGTTAGTCTACGTTAGCTATTTTTACAATCTTCTTCATTTAATTTGTTTTATTAATTTATTTTCTTATTTATATTTTTTTAATTTAGTTTATACTACCTACTACCGTAAAAAACTGAGGAATTACTAGAGGCTTAATAAGAATCTTTCATATTCTGAAGGCTGGTTTAGAAAAAATTAGTGGCAATTAAATTTTTTTGCTTTGTGTAGACATTAAAAATTGAAGGTAGTTTGAGGTTTCTCATTAATTTAAGAGGATATTTTATTATTAATCACTACACCTACACTTGTTTTTTTAATTAAAAAACATTGTGGTGCAAATGACTAACTTGTTACCACGACAACTCATTTACAAGTTAATACTAAGAGCACGCTATTTGCACTACAATGGACGCTAAGAAACTACACGGCTAATAAATGAACATTTTTCTTCTTATAACATGAGATCGAAAATAAACTCAATTAGAGCAAGCTGTGCCTGCAGAACTTTAGCCATATTTTAGCCGTTTATTAACACTTTAGCCACATTTTAGCCGTTTATTTACGGCCGCACTTTTGAAGTTATGTTGTCTTATGTTGGTTTTATGCAGCATATGATGTGGCTAAAGTTACACTTCACTTTCAAGGCTTGCTCTAATTGAGTATATTTTCGATCTCATGTTAGTTATTTATTCTTTGTTTATTTTTTGGTGTATGTACGAACTATGTATACTAAGATTGTCAAACCAAGTATACAAGTATACGAAGTTTTTCGTCATTTTATTCTTTATGAAAAATTTACTGCTTTTTCTTCTTTCCTTTTAGTCACTTTTTATAAATGTCACTCAGTTTCTGTATAGTTTTTTCATTATTTTTATATTCTGTTCTTCTTCTTCAACTTAACTTTTATTAAAAAATCTGAGAGGACCAATAAATTGTTCAGAAACCCTTCATACTCCCAATAACTAAAATATTTGAAAGTGGTTTTATTTAAGTGATATGTTGTTTAACTATAATATATGTAAATAAAGGAGTTTGAAGAATATTAAAAGGAAGATAAATACTGTTTCTAAATACTTGCAAAATTTAATTTCAATTTACAGATTTAAACAAGAACAATTAAATATTTTTTGTATTTTCTTAATTTAATTATTTATTATTTTTTAATTTGTTATTATCTTATTATTATTGGTCTAATAATACCATTCTTTTCGATAAAATACTGCCTTTTCCTATTTCTTTTTCATCAACTTGACAACGTCACGTAAGATATTTTAAAGTAATTTTTTTAATGAAACGCACTACGAAACTTTTTGCGTTTTTTCATTAATTTTAGAGGAGATTTCGTTAACTACAATTAACTACTTTCGGTTCACTTTCATAAAAACCATTGTGGTGCAAATGACTAACCTGTTGCCATGACAATTTATATAAAAGTTAATGCCAAGAGTACGCTATTTGCACCACAATGGTTTTTATGAAAGTGAACCGAAAGTACATGAGTTCGAAAAATTTAGAAAAGGAAGCTCACTACCAAATTTTATTTGAAATTCACAGATTTAACTTTGAATTTTAATTTTCTTAATTTCATTGTTTGTTTAGGTTTTTTTTAGTCTTATATGGTAAAGGCAAACGATACTGATCGTAAAACCATTAACAAATAAAGAAGTTCTTCTTCATTTTATTATTTTTGGTAAATTCACTGCTTTATTTAGTATTTTATTTACAATAAATTGTACAGAAACCTTTCATACAAAAAGTAATTTCTAATCAGATCATAGTCCGCATAGTCATCTTTTTCATTATTGACTAACAAGTAACAACCCAACATCAATTACAGTATTTTTTTGTTAATTATGGAAGATATTTCGTTAATAATAAGTAAATAGATGAATTTTAACGAATCAACGATATAGAACAGAAAGCTAATTATTGTTTCTTTTTTCTAAATGCTTCTAAATTTTATTTTTAAGTCTCAAATTCGCGAAAAAACAATTCTATACAAGTATGTACTTATTAATTTTGATTTCTTGGTCTGATCTAACAACGAAGCTTTTCTTCAATGTTTTGAAAAGTTATCCTTATTCTCTTTCCTTTTCGTTAACTTGGAAATGTCACTAAGATAAAAGATTCTCCACATTTGTGTATTCACATATCTTAACCTTCTTAAATTAAATTGTTTAAATATTCACTAAAAAAGTGGAGAAATTCAATATTCAGTCACCTGTTCGGCAAGACCGAACCAAACGAGCAAAATATTTTAAAGTAACTTTTTGAGTTTCGAAGAAGTATACCTAGTCATCATTTTTAATGAATATTTCACTATATTTTTATTAATTTCTGAGAATATTTCATTGGGCTTTAAAAAGAGACAAACTACCTACCTACTAACCACTAGTAGTAATACGCCAAATAAATATTTTTTGAATTTCGTAAAAAAACTAATTTTCAGTTTCAAACAACTGTGCAAATGAGTTGATATTTTAAAATTTTTGAGTTTTTTATTTGTTTTAGTGAAGCCAGCGATCCAGACGACGATAACGGCGAAGACGTGAAATCGGTGAAAACAAACGATGAGAATAAAAAGTAAGTGGCGCTCTGCGAAAAAGTTCTGATTTTGGTCAACTTCAACTACAAATATCTAATAAACTATAAAAGATACGACTTTGATTTTTGTATATATTATTGTTAACATCTTTAACTAATGGTTTACTAAATTTCATAAATGTACATAAACATACAATAACTGACATCACAAAATATTCTTGTTTTCAACACTTCATCGAGATAATCTTAAGAACCATAACACATAGGTAAATCGCACTTGGACCATTTGAAAACACAAAAAAATATCTAGGGAGATTACTCATTTTCGTAAAAATTTGACTTAAAAGTTTACAAATTTATTAAAATTTTGATTCCGCCTAGGACGGTTTTAAAATGCATACATAGTACATGCTATGGGATTTTGTTCGATAGGTACTTGATTAGCTATTAGCTGTTTCAAAACTATAAAAACGCCAACGTCGCATTTTACCGAATAATTTTTTGAAATAAGGTTGATAAAAATGTAAAATAGTTATTAATCATTTGATTTCTCATTGAAACTATAAATTACATTAGCTATCAATTTTTTGAAGTCCATAAATAATTTATAACAACTCATTTTGAGGGAAAATGCGACGTTGGCGTTTTTATAGTTTTGAAACAGCTAATAGTTAACCCCATACTAAGAATTTTAAATTCCTCATTTTTATTGTTGGAGCAGTTTTGATTTTAGGTAGGTACGGTGGCAAGTAGTAATTTTTACAGAAACTATAAATAATATAATTATATCAATACAAAAAAAAGATTGACATGACTATTTGATGTTTTTAAAAACTAATTTATAACAGTATTCATTTTTAGACACTGTGTAGTTTTTAGCCAATTAAAACAAAATTAGTAGTGGTAGGGTCCGTTTACAGAAAGTTTTTATCGCAATTAAATTTTAATTCGCGATTAACTTGACGTTTGGCAATGTAAAATAAATGGCAGCTTATTTTGAATTAGTTGGATTCAAATGCGAAATTTTAATTTCGCATTCAGAAAACCGACCGACCTGTAGTAGTAATTTTCTACTTAAATTACTGCTGTAACTATTGATATTTTGAATATTAAAGATTTTTGTGAAATTCGATTAGGAAATGTTTTTATTATAAACGTTAAACTGATAAGGAACTTCTTAGGAATAACCTTATCTCCTTGTTCAACTAGCTATTCTTTTGTTGAACCAAATCTACAAATTTTTGTAACATGGGCAGTACTATGACAAATTTAAAAAATCAAAAATTGTCTTATTGAAACATCAAAAAATGATTTCTCAAAAAGTAGAACATTATTTTCCAGAACATTTCTCAAACGGGTTGCCATTGGTCATTTTATTTCGCTTCGAGTTCTGCGAACACAACGTTTACAAAAAAAATTGTCAAATAATTTTAAATTTCTTAATAAAATACCAAAGGCCAAAGGTCCTTTTAACTTTAATTTATTATTTTTAAAATTAAAATTAAAATAATAAATAAGAGTTAAAAGGTCCTTTAGTATTTTATTAAGTAATTAAACTCTTACAATGGAAAAAATAAACTTCTATGGAAATATTTTTTAATTTATTCACTCTTTTTTGTGGTATTAAGACTATCGCTGGATAATAATAATTAGGTATAGTATCATGTAATCATTTGAATTCATAATTAGAGTTTTAATATTTTTTAACTTGTATGAAAACGCTGATTATCATAATTTATCAAGCTGAAAAGTCAAATAATAAAATTTCCAAGAGTAGTATTTACTTAGAATACATTTTTCCCTCAGTTTGCATTGATCTACCATTCACAATAAAAAAAGCCTACCCTAGTAGCACACTTTTATAACCGAGATATATCCTTCCAATATAACCGCGCGTCCCAAATGTGACTGTTAGTTAACCACCTTATCTAACCGTTATTTACGCGTGGTTATGCTGCGGTTATATAATTCCTCTTATATCTCGGTTATATTGTGATTATGTGTCGTTATCTAACCTTTATCTACGCGTGGTTATATTTCGGTTATATGATTGCCCTTACATCTCACTTATAATGCGATTATGTTTCGTTAGCTAACCATTATATACGCATGGTTATATTGTGGTTAAATAACTGTTTTTATATATCGCTTATATTCCGGTTATGTTTCGTGATCTAACCTTATATTGCGCTTATATACCGTTCTTATATTTTTCTTGTTTATTAAAAAAACTCAAAGATCGTAGAACTTAATGCAAATTAAATATTAAATGTTTAGGATAAAAAATGTGCGCTTTTATTCAGCCTGTTTGGGGTGGACGACATCACTAGTGCACAATAAACACTGTCCAGTGTTAAAGATTTCCAAAAGAACTTTTTGTTAATGACTTCTGCAAGAAAATATTCGATGACCAGAACTAAGATGGAATTACTTATATTAACACCGAACATGGTGTAGGCGTAATAAAAAAGATGAGATGCCATCTTACAGCAAGGCTTCTAACATAGCTAATCGCTATTTGGTAGAAATAATTATTGATTAATGATTACCAATTATACATCCATTTAATGCAGTGTTAGAAAACGCTGGCTTTGCATGATTTATCGCCATGCAAAAAATTAGCCGGGTATGTCGCCAGTGTTTTTGTGTTAACATTTTTCTCCAAGAAACAAGAGTTGGTCAAACTCTAAACAAATTACAGTTATCAGGAACTAAAGTATTTCTTTTTTCAAAAACATATAACCATATAACCAAAAACTTCTTAGATCACTTATTCTGTTTTATTATTATTATTATTACAAAAAGCCGGCGACATATCAAATATAACTGTAACATAACCATGCTTAGATCACCGATCTAGCATACGCCATATTGTATAACATACATAAGAGTTATATAACCGTCACATAACCTTTGTTGTATACGCCAGACATAACCATGGTTAGATAACTGATGTATACACTGAATCTAGCATGGGCCATATTGCTTAAGAAACATAAGGGTTATCTAACCGTAATATAACCATGGTTATATATGCTAAACATAACCATGGTTAGATAACCGTTATATAAACTGGTTCTAACATAACCAATGGTTAGATTTGGGTATTGCGGTTATATAACGTTATATAACCGAAAGATAACTCAGTAAAATTGTGCTACTAGGGTATTCTAAATATAAATTCAAATGATTACATGTTACTATATCTAATTAGTAATTACGTGTATTATCACAATATTCTTGAGAATATTATAACTAATTTTGCCAACAGTTATCCTCTTTCTGTATTTGATTACAAATTTTATGCATAGGTACATAATTAGCAAAAATTTGTATAAACCTCCAATATTTCGTAAATTCTCTCTGAGTCGAACATTGCTGAACGAAACGACCGATTCCACGTGAAAGAAGGACGAGTAATATTTTGAATATTTCGATTCATAACAAGCCACTAGCCCTCTCCGAAGTATCTGCTTGAGAAAAAGGTCCCAACAACGTTTATTGAAGTTAGCACCATGGGCTTATGAGGGGGTCGTAAATTATTAGACAGAGAAACTCAACCCTGTTATAAATCATTATAGGCCCAAACATTTTCGGTAATATTCCAATTTGAGCGACCCCTGTGCGGGAATAAGTGTCTTCCTCATCGACTTTCGCCACCTTAATTTCATTAGATTATTGCTACTTAGCTCGGGATAAATAAAGAAGCCCTATACCGGTTCAAGGTAATCGGCATTTATTTCTTGTAAATGTTCTATTTTCTAGGCCATGTTGTAATGTCACGAGTCATACAATTTATTAAAACTGAAAACGATTAACTCCTTTCATTAGTTCATTGGCTAAACCTTCGCAACGCAAGAATGCGTTACCGTTATTTATAAATGCACACATTTCACAGACAGAATCACAGTGAAATTGAAAAGCGGCGAAGGGACAAAATGAACACCTACATCACCGAACTCTCTGCAATGATTCCAATGTGTCATGCAATGTCTCGAAAACTGGACAAGTTGACGGTGCTTCGGATGGCCGTCCAGCACTTGAAAACGATAAGAGGAGCCGTACACTCGTACACAGAAGGCCACTACAAACCGTCGTTTTTGTCCGACCAAGAACTGAAGCATTTGATCCTTCAGGTACCAAATTCCAGGCGAAAAACTTGTCTCAGTCCAGTCAAAATTTTAGGGAAAAAAATTACTCTGAAGTGTATAAAAACGTGGTGACCAGAAAAAAGCCCACACGGAAAATGCGCACAGGAAAAAGCTCACAAAAAAGTTCACAAACATAAAGGCCCACAAGAAAAAAACCCACATAGAAAAATGCTCACTATATATAATTGAATTCCTTGTTCTGTACTATAAACCATTTTAAGAATTTAATGACAATAATTTACGAAATCAAGTATGGTAAAATACTGGGTAAAAATGATGATTTCACCACCTTCAGCCTCAATTTCTTGTTACTGCAAGACGTAAAAACAGTAGTCCAGATAAAATACCATTTCTTACAGTCTATCCATACCAAAAAACTTCTTCAAAATTTAAGCGAAAGTATTTCAGATTGACATTTTGGAACATTTCACTGAGACTTAAACAACTCGAAATTCTTAACAATAAATCAGACAATCAGACAATAAAAGCAGCTTCAAAATGATGTGTCACTCAACTCCTCTTGCCATTTAAATTTTTTGAAGGGGGTAGCTCTGGACTCAAGAGCGATGCAGAAATAATTTTTGAACTAAGATAAAATTTGGTCCAGTTAAGGTTCAAAACAATTTTTTGGGAAAAATATGCATTTTCGATATATAAGTGCAGGTTGAGTCAATAATGGGTTACTTGTGACATGTCCTAAGGTGCAACCAAAAATACTAATTGCACTTACCACTGGATACTTCGTTTGATTTTCTAAAACATTAATTGAATCAACACTGGTTTTTTAGCTTTTAAATAGTAATAGTCCATAATGAAATTTTAGCAAAACTATCAAGACAAACTTGACAATACCCAAAACAATGTAATCGTGGATTAATTTTAATTTTTTTAACGATCACCGATCTGGTCAGCTGAAATCAGTATTATTGGTTGCATATTTAAAAAAAATCAGAAATAACCCACTATTGACTCACCTTGTATATTAATTTTACTTTATCGATGCGTTTTCATAATCCCTATTTAACTTCAAATTTTTGCTAAACCATTCCGTTACATACGGTATAATTTTTTGAATTTCATAATTTGCGGGAAGAGTATCAAAATATTCATCAAATTAGTGGCAAAGGAATGACAAAAATATAACTTTATGTAAACTATTATGGGTCTATCTCTTTTTGTTTCGGAATTATTCAACTTTTCGTTGTAAAAAAACAATTTTTGAAAAATCACTGCGAAGTCGCCTATGAATATTTTCCAGCAAATTTGTAACAGAAAAACTCAGAATACCCTGTGGTAGTCGACTTTTACTTGAAACACGCAGATAATATACAGGGTGTACCAAAACGCAAAAAGTTAAATAACTCATTTTTTTCAAATGGAACACCATGTATTTCTTTACACGTATGGATAGCATTTTTCATAAGCTTTCTAATGATATGCGGTTTGTATAGCAAATTTGAAATATTTCTTAAAGAATTCAAAAAGAAATTTTTCTCTTTTTATTTATTTTATTATTAATTCTTGATGAGTGAAATTCATTTATGTATCAAGTAATAAGTAGATTACTAATGTAATTAGTCACATTAGTACATATCAAAATATAAGTTACATTTTGATTTATTAGATTCTAGAGGAACAAATTTTCTTGCATTAAAATTTTTTTTTTTTTGAAAAATCTTGAAAAATATTTTAAATTTGCTATGCAAACCCCATAGCATTAGAAAGCTTATCAAAAATGATATCGATACATGAAAAAAAATACATGGTGTTCTATTTAAAAAAAATGAGTTATTCAACTTTTTGCGTTTTGACACACTCTGTATATTATCTGTGTACTTTGACTAAAAGTCGACTATTTGCTAAAACTACAAAGTATTCTAAGTTTTTCTGTTACAAATTTATCGGAAAATATTCATAAGCCACTTCGCAGTGATTTTTCACATGTTGGTCTTTTTTATAACGAAAAGTTGAATAATTCCGAAACGAAAAGAGATAGACCCATAATATTTTATATAAAGTTTCCTTTTTTTTTGGGTAGTATCCAATGATGTAAAAATATATAGGGTGTTCTATTTAAAAAAATATTACTTTAGTTCACCACCCTGTATACAACACCCTGTGTATAATAAAAATATTTTTTGTTTGTGGACTTTAAGTCGATCTATCGGATAATAAAAATGGCATGGCAATATTTCAAATAGCAAAAAAGTTATGGACCGATTACACATCGCTGGGTCCCGCTGTATGTAAAACAAAACAAAAATTACAACAAATAAAATTGAGTTGTCTTTGTCTAAAAAAATTTAGCTCGGTTACACTTTTGGTTATCCTATATTACTCTTCTTGAAAATATTTTAGCAAAAACTGATTTTAAAATATTTTTATTGTTATCCGAATAATTATAAATTTATCCACGATTACAGAGATTATTTTTTTCCAGTGTGTTAATTTTTCAGTGAGCTTTTTCTTGTGGGCATTTATCTTGTGAGCTTTTTTCTTGTCATTTTGTAAAGCATAGAATTTTGTATAAAAATGTTCTCTTGACTTTTTTTAAAGTTACTCAAATTAATTTGGTTAAATGTAAATTTTTAAAAATCTTCATAAACACTTGATTGTCATGTAAAATTTAATGCTGAATTCGAATCCGAAGGTCGTTTGTGGATTTCAAATTGCCTTCATTATGAAAATATAACGTTTCAGCGAAAAATTTACTAAACCTAAAATTGGACAACTTTTGCGTTTATTAGCTGTTTCAAAACTATAAAAACGCCAACGTTGCATTTTCTCTCAAATTTAGCTGTTATAAATCATCATGCACTTCAGAAAAGTATAATAGCTAATGTAATTTATACTTTCAATGAGAGATTTAATCATTGATAACTATTTTACAATTTTATCAATCTTATTTAAAAAAATTATTCTGTAAAATGCGACGTTGGCGTTTTTTATAGTTTTGAAACAGATTCCTCAATAAATTTCGTGTTTTTGCCGTTTTTCTTTTATTCAGTCAAGAATTCCTCAAAACATATTAAATAAGTGCGTCTTTCTAATAATAGTAAACACTTATTCAGACAAATATTCCTCAATAAATTTCGTGTTTTTGCCGTTTTTCTTTTATTCGGTCAAGAATTCCTCAAAACATATTAAATAAGTGCTTCTTTCTAAAACACTTATTCAGACAAATATTCCTCAATAAATTTCGTGTTTTTGCCGTTTTTCTTTTATTCGGTCAAGAATTCCTCAAAACATATTAAATAAGTGCGTCTTTCTAATAATAGTAAACACTTATTCAGACAAATATTCCTCAATAAATTTCGTGTTTTTGCCGTTTTTCTTTTATTCGGTCAAGAATTCCTCAAAACATATTAAATAAGTGCGTCTTTCTAATAATGGTAAACACTTATTCAGACAAATATTGTACTCGTAACACAGTAACATATCAAAAATGCCAGCTTTTCCCTAACATTTTTTGACTGTACTATCAAAATGCATTTTCCAGGCAGCTGATGGCTTTCTTTTCGTGGTCGGTTGTGACCGCGGCCGAATTCTTTACGTTTCAGAATCCGTGTCAAAAGTTCTAAATTTTTCACAAGTAAGGATTTTTCGTATTTGTTTGTTATTATTAAATAAATGTTGTAGGGAGACCTTTTGGGGCAAAGCTTATTCGATATCCTGCACCCTAAAGATGTGGCCAAAGCCAAGGAACAATTATCCTCATCAGATCTAAACCCTCGAGAAAGACTGATCGATGCTAAAAGTAAATCTGGTTCAAATTATTTCGTTCAAGCTGAATTATTTTTTTTAGCAATGTTACCAGTCAAAGCCGATGTGCCTCAAAACGGCTCTCGTTTATGTCCAGGGGCAAGACGCTCGTTTTTCTGCAGAATGAAATGCAAGGTTTCTTCGCAAGTTAAAGAAGAAGCTGACACGACCACGGGTTGTCACAAGCGAAAAAAACAGCAAAATTCAGGTACTTTTTTATTCAGATAAAAATTTCCGATTTAAAATTGGAAATTCCAAACTTTAGATAAGAGATACAACGTTATACACTGTACCGGTTATTTGAAATCATGGGCACCTGCAAAAATTGGACTAGAAGACCAGGAAAATGATGGGGAAAATGAGTCTTGCAATCTTTCGTGTTTAGTTGCTGTTGGTAGGGTTTTGCCCCATATTTCCACAGTGGCTGCTGCCACACAAAGCAGGCCAAATGTGCAGCCCATTCAGTTTATTTCTAGACACACGTTGGATGGAAAATTTTTGTATGTAGATCAAAGGTAAGTGGGGAATTTTTATTGTTTTGGAAAATGTTTTCTTCAAAATTTTAAACAGAGAGTGTACAGGGTGCTGCATTTTGGATGTCCGAATAGGGGATCTCCAAAACTAAGAGGTTTAGAGAAAAACGAGTGACACATTCTCGGGTCCGTTTTTTGAGAAAATAATTTTAGTCAAAACCGCATTCCGCTATCGTCTTTTGTTTTCGACTTATAAACAAAAGTTGACATTTTAGCGAAATCTTAAAAAAATATATCTTCCTTATTATAAAACATACACATTTGAAATAAAGACATTATAGAGGTACTTTTTTACAGAGAATTTCATAATGTTAACAGCGATTTTTTTTAATCATTCATTTAGCTGTAATAACATAAAGTTGTATTTTTTTAAATAGGAATTATAGTTGGTTGACATTTTCGAAAATTTTTTTTTTTTTTGAAGTAGAAACAATATAAATACACTTTGATATTTTTATATACTTTTGATAAAAAAATATATTTAAAATATTTGAAAGTAGTTGGCCATGGAAAAATTATTTCACATAAAAGGTGTGAATAATCTAGAAATTTTGTGAACGGTTATTAAAGTAAAAAATGTGAAATTATAAAAACAGCTATGTTAAAGTTATTTTCAAATGAACAAATATACGATCGTCTTTTTTATGATTTAGTGAAGTGCAATGGAGGTGACGTTGATAATGTATTTGTATTTTTTTACCGCAGATGGAATTTGATATTGGTGTTTGAATTGACATTTTTTTCGAAGATAAAATTTTATTGACCAGCAATCACACAATAATAATATTTTTCTTTTTCCGACATTGCATGTTTAATTAGAAAATAAAATAGCAATAAGTAAGCTTGCCATTTTAAATCTAAAAACAAATAATTTTTTTAATTGCAAAAATTTGATCTAATAATAATTTACTATGCTGTTTTTGAATTAATTAGTATTTAAAAGATTATTAAATTATAAATACTTGTTGGATAATATATTTTTCATAGTTTTAATTGGAAATCCAAAATTTTTTCATGGCCTACTATAAAGAAAAAGCGAATAAATGTTTTTTTTTAATATTTAAAAATAATGTATTACACAAATAGACATATCAAATCAGAAAAAATAAGCTTTTCAAAAATATCACAGCCGCCTATGATTCCTATTTAAAAAAATACAACTTTATGTTATAACAGCTAAACTAATGATTCAAAAAAATCGCTGATAAGATTATTAGATTCTCTGTAAAAAAGTGCCTGTATAATGTTTTTGTTTCAAATGTGCATCTTTTATAATAAGGAAGGTATGAATTTTTTAAGATTTCGCTGAAATGTCAACTTTTGCTTATAAGTCGAAAACAAAAGATGATAGCAGGATGCGGTTTAGACCAAAATTATTTTTTCAAAAAACGGACCCAAAAATGTGTCACTCG
Source organism: Tribolium freemani (assembly GCA_939628115.1). NCBI lineage: Eukaryota > Metazoa > Arthropoda > Insecta > Coleoptera > Tenebrionidae > Tribolium > Tribolium freemani. Next base: position 34,819,268 of record OW626785.1, read on the forward strand.
TTTTTCTCTAACGGAGATCCCCTATTCAGACATCCAAAATGCAGCACCCTGTACACTGAAGCTTAACTACTAAACATTTTTAGTTAACACATTTTTAATTTTTGCAGTTTTTCCACTGTCTCAAACAGTTCTTTGCTTTTTATAACTTATGTACTTATTTGAGATTAAAATTAATTTATTTCTCTTAGTTTTTCCACAATCTGACACATTTTTCTGGGACAAATGTTTTTTATTCACTTTAATTTAATTTTAGAAATTGAAATAAAATTTCTTTTCATACAGAGCCACCCTTGTGTTGGGTTTCCTCCAACAAGAACTCCTAGGTTCAAGCATGTACGAATACTACCACCACGATGACATAACTTCTGTAGCCGAATGTCACAAAAGTGCTCTGCAAAATTCTGAACACACCACGACCAAAATTTACAGGTTTAGAACCAAAGACGGCGGTTTTGTAAAATTACAAAGCGAATGGAAGTCTTTTAAAAATCCATGGACCAAAGAAATCGAGTATCTCATAGCCAAAAACACGTTAGTTTTGTAAGTATTAACAAAATCATGATTAAAATATTTTGAAGGAATAAATGTGCTTAGGACCGACTTTCGCACTGTGGAAAGTAGCGCAAGTAGGCCAGACGGGATGCAGGAAAATCTCGATTTTCTCACTCAATGTAAGTAATAATAATAATAATCCGTCTTTATTTGAATTGCAAATACAACTCAGAACTAGGGGTGGGCGACGTTAAGATTTAAATATTGATAATCGATACATTAAAATGATCGATAAACATCGATATATTGAAATATCGATAAATCGATAAATATCGAAATCTCGATATATGGAAGCAAATCGAAATATCGATTAATCGGTACATATCGAAATATCGATATATTTATATTGAAGTATCGCTATATATCGATATATCAATAAAAATATGGGTATTTATAAATAAATGATAGTACCTAATAAATTTACTGTTAAATTTTAAAAAGTTGAAATGGTAAAATACTTGTTTTTTTTTGTTAAATATATGTCTAAATTATACAGAGAGATCATAAAGTTTTGTACTTATAGTTATGCAGCTAATGTTTTTGCATGAATTACCTAATGTTTTTTTTTGGCAAAAAATACTCGAACCCGTCGATTTTTTATTTTAAATCGCCATTTGTTTTTGAACTATGATGTCATCCTCAATTTTTTGAGTTGGCAATCATCAACTGTTTTTGTTTTTCATTACATTTTTCAGTCCTCTGTTCAACAATTATACAAAATATAAAATCTTGTACGATAATTTTTTTTTGAGAATATTAATATCTACACTTTTACGTTTTAGTTCAAAAACAGATGACTATTCCAACACAATTTTTCTATTAAAAGAAAAGATGTTAATTTAAAAACAACAATCGACGTGTTTCGTAGTTTTTTACAAAAAATTGCACAATTAAATTATGAATTTAGCTAAACTAAAACGGTATTATCAAAATTTGTCAGAATATCGATATATCGATAATTATCGCTATATTGATACTTTTTGATAATTATATCGATCAGCGATATATTATATCGATATTATTATCGATATATCGGTAAAAATTACCAGCCCTACTCGGAACTCGAAGAGGCGAAATTTAGCAATTACTATGGGAACTTAACCCCCTTCTAACTAGTAAATAAATAGATAAATGAATAAATAAACGAAATAAAATTAACAAACATTGCAACTAAAAATAGAAAAACGACTGAAGAAAGAAACAAAAAATGAAACAAGGAAAAAATAACAAAAAGCAAAAGCTCTTTTCAAAAAAAAATACAGATTAGAAAAATATGTTTCAATTTTTTTTGTGAAAATTGTTCACCAAGTGTTTATCTTTAAGCAAATGACAGAAGCTGTGTGTTGTAGACGTTATTTTTCAAATATTGCTGCTTTAAACTTGGGCACAGAAACTTGATGGCAACTTTGTTTTTGAATTAAATAGTTCACGGAGATAGGGTAGGGTGGTAAAGTAGTAACGAACATTTTATAGATAAACACTGACAAATAACAATTATATATTTGGTCTACGGGCAGACAACCAAGTTCTATTATTATTTGCGATTGTCTTAATTTATAAATAAAACGAGAACCCAAATTTTGTATTTTTGATATTTGGATCAATAATCTAAATATGAATAATAAATAATAAGATCATATAGTTAAGGTTGGAAAGTACCGAAGTATAAATTAAAAATATTGTAGTGGAAACAGTAGCATTTTTAATGTAATACAAGACTTTTTTACAATCCCTAAATTGTAATTCCGAATTCATTATAATTCCAAGATTTTTTACATTATTAGAGACACCTTTTTGTATATTATTGCGAATTTTGAGATTAATTTTCGAGTTTATTTTTGTGTTTCTTGTGGAAATATAAACTGACGAACATTTGGGAAGCGGTCCCAAAATTAAGCCTTGTGGAATACCGGATATAATATTACCAACCTGCTCTTGATTGTGAGGTGTTTATAGTAACAATATGTTTTCTATTTGTCAGTTACGAATAAAAAATTATTTTTTTTGAAATTTTTGAAACCAAAAAAAGAGAATTTTGCATACAAAAGTAAGTATCTAAATGCTTTGGAAAATTTTAGTAACCATACCTTCAGAAACCCGTTTGCAATACAACGTTTTATCTACTGTCAGACAATAAAGGCTAAATCAATATTTTAGAAAAATTTTATTTGACGTTTTGGAGTAATAACTTGAGATCGAAAATATACTCAATTAGAGCAAGCGAAGTGTAGTGAAGTGTAACTTTAGCCACATCATATGCTGTATAAAACCAACCTAAGCAACATAACTTCAAAAGTGCGGCCGTAAATAAACGGCTAAAATGTGGCTAAAGTGTAAATAAACGGCTAAAGTATGGCTAGAGTTCTGCAGGCACAGCTTGCTCTAATTGAGTATATTTTCGATCTCGTGTTATTTGTCGAATGAATTTTTATTCGGCCAATCACGAGACGATTTTTCCATGTTTTATGGATATCATAAGACGTCTCCTAGTAGTGGTATTATGACCTAATAACAGACTGGCTGTGGATGGAACAAATTGAGTTACAAAAGGCGCGTGAAGAAGAAATTTGATTTGATAGAGTACTGAATCCCGAAGCACATTAAAATTTTTAAAGTTACTATATACCGTGACCCGACAAAAGAGCCCGCGACAAAATAGCCCCGACAAAATAGCCCAACGACAAAATGGCCCAACGACAAAATAGCCCCCGACAAAATAGCCCTCGACAAAATAGCCTAGCGACAAAACAGCCCATTAATAAAATAGCTCATTCCAATCACAGAAAAATTTTGTGATTAATAAGACGACTAAAAAACTGTTCTATGTTTTAAATGGTGTAAACAGATAAATTAAAAATTAAACAATTAGACAAATACTTGTAGTTACTTTTGTTAGTAAGTTCAAATTTCAAACGGATCAACAAATTAGTTAAATGAAGATTTATTCAATTCCATTACGTAGGTAAATCTTGAGTTACCAAATGATAACAAAATGCCATAATTATGTATAGGACATTTTTCATATTTAGTATACCGATTGAACAAAAGTAACGCATAAAATTCATATTTTTGTTATGAGTCATTTAAAAAAATCTCGAACTGATCGATTTTATTACAATGCTGTAAAAACTGTACAGGGTGCTGCATTTTGGATGTCCGAATAGGGGATCTCCGAAACTAAGAGGTTTAGAGAAAAACAAGTGACACATTCTCGGATCCGTTTTTTGAGAAAATAATTTTGGTCAAAACCGCATCCCGCGATCGTCTTTTGTTTTCGACTTATAAACAAAAGTTGACATTTTAGCGAAATCTTAAAAAATGTATATCTTCCTTATTATAAAACATACATATTTGAAATAAAGACGTTATACAGGCACTTTTTTACAAAGAATTTAATAATGTTATCAGCGATTTTTTTTAATCACTCGTTTAGCTGTAATAACATAAAGTTTTATTTTTTTAAATAGGAATCATAGTTGGCTATGACATTTTTGAAAAGCTTTTTTTTTGAACTAAAAACAATATAAATACAGTTTGATATTTTTATATACTTTTGATAAAAAATATATTTAAAATATTAGAAAGTAGTTGGCCATGGAAAAATTATTTCACATAAAAGGTGTGAATAATCTAGAAATTTTGTGAACGGTTGTTATTAAAGTAAAAAATGTGAAATTATAAAAATAGCTATGTTAAAGTTATTTTCAATTGAACAAATATACGAATGTCGCTGATTTTAATTAATAAGAAATGTGCTGAAAATTGAAAACGATGTGTCACTACCATTTGATAACACTTTTTTACGATTTAGTGAAGTGTAATGGAGGTGACGTTGATAATGTTATGTATTTTTTTTACCGCAGATGGGATTTGATATTGGTTTGGATTGACATTTTTTTGTAAAATAAAATTTTATTGACAGGCAATCAGACAATTAATAACATTTTTCTTTTTCCGACATTGCATGTTTAATTAGAAAATAGAATAGCAATAAGTAAGCTTGCCATTTTAAATCTAAAAACAAATAATTTTTAATAATTGTAAAAATTTTATCTAATAATGTATTATGCTGTTTTTAAATTAATTAGTGTTTAAAAAATTATTAAATTATAAATACTTGTTAGGTAATATATTTTTCATAGTTTTAAATGAAAATCCAAAATTTTTTCATGGCCTACTATAAAGAAAAAGCGAAATGTTATGTTTTTTTTTAATTTAAAAATAATGTATTACACAAATAGACATATCAAATCAGAAAAAAATAAGCTTTTCAAAAATATCACAGCCGCCTATGATTCCTATTTAAAAAAATACAACTTTATGTTATTACAGCTAAACTAATGATTAAAAAAAATCGCTGATAACATCATCAGATTCTCTATAAAAAAGTATAAAAAATAATGTTTTTGTTTCAAATGTGTATCTTTTATAATAAGGAAGATATGATTTTTTTAAGATTTCGCTGAAATGGCAACTTTTGTTTATAAGTCGAAAACAAAAGATGATAGCGGGATGCGGTTTTGACCAAAGTTATTTTCTCAAAAAACGGACCCGAGAATGTATCACTCGTTTTTCTCTAAACCTCTTAGTTTCGGAGATCCCCTATTCGGACATTCAAAATGCAGCACCCTGTACATATTGGGAGCGTTACACAAAGAGTTTTTTGTTTTTGTTTTAGCTGTATTTTATGTGGGCTGATTATTCTTTGTTTCTGTTTTTGGGTTTAGGTGTCATATAAAGTGCTTTTTATGCAAGTTATAAACAAAAAAATTATAAAAATCAATTGTCATTTAGAAAATAAGTAGAGAACAAAAAGGAAAGGCCTACTGTGCTTAACTGTCAGTATTTTTTTAAATTATTACATTAATTAACTTATTAATTAAATTTTTTTTCTCCCGAAACTCTGTTGAGCATTCACTATTTGAATATTTCCACTCCCCATTTATTTTTTCACCCGTTCGAAAATATGTTTTTATAACGTAAGCTTTTTGTCGGATGGTAAACACTATTTCGGAATAATTTTAATAAGCAAGGAATCGATTTTTGAAAAATTATTTTTAAATTTTGATCTGTCAGTTTTCGATATTTCAGTGGAGAGCTTTGTCTTGTCGCTGGGCTATTTTGTCGTGGGCTATTTTGCCGGGAGCTATTTTGTCGGTGGGCTATTTTGTCGCTGGGCTATTTTGTCGTGGGCTATTTTGTCGGGAGCTATTTTGTCGGTGGGCTATTTTGTCGGTGGGCCATTTTGTCGGTGGGCTATTTTGTCGGAGCTATTTTGTCGGGGCTATTTTGTTGGTGCGCCACTATATACTATATGAAATCAATTCCTTCGGTTGTGATTTACTTCATCAAATTATTCCAACAGCTGATGGGAAAAATATCCAAAGACTGATCAACACACACGTGGAAGCTAGCAAAATCGGGCGACAAATCGCCGAACAAGTCATGGATTCGCAACGACGTGGTGGAGAGCTTTCTTCCGGTGGAAGTCCGGATTCGGAAGCTGAATCAACAGTGCCAATCTCGAGTGCAGAAGTGAGCAAAAAAATAGTTTCGGAAAAATGAAAAACCGTAATTTTTCAGAGCCACATTTCGACCAGTGTTCAACCTGAATCAAATTCAATCATGCACGATTTTTCACAATCACCTCACAGGTACAACCATGTGCGAAACAACCTTCCTTTATCAAGCATTGCGAATGATCAAGGTACAACACAATTTGCTTAATGTTTTTGCAAATTTCTAATTGTTTGTAGGAAATACGGAAGAAGGGATAATCGAGATAATGGAAGATGCTGTCAGGGAATCACCCAGTAATGAACCGGTTTCGGAAGGAAATGATGAAGCTGCAATGGCAGTTATAATGAGTTTATTAGAGGCAGATGCAGGTTTAGGGGGCCCAGTGGATTTTTCTGGCTTACCGTGGCCACTACCCTGACTACAGGACTAAAAAAATAAAAAAATAAATTGTTTCTAACGCATTGTAATAGTAAATGTACAAATTATGTAATAAAAGAAGTATTGATCACCATTTATTAGTGGGAGCAATCAAAATCCCAAAAGAAGACGAAATACAGCGTGATTCTTAAATAGACAAAATTCTACCCATGGTAGTGTCAAATGAGTACATGCTGGGAAAAATAGTAAAAAAATTCCTTGTATAACCGTTTTCGAAATAAATTTTTTTAAAGTTACGCCACTAGTGTGTTCCTAAGTAGTATTAGCACAGTTAGTGGAAAACATGATAATCATCTGATGACAATGTACGCAACAATGATCACTGTGTATTATCGATATTCATGATGAAAACGAGGACATTTTTTCCAATACAACTAATGGGGGTTTCCAATGATTTTTTTTTATTTTTTTAAATTAAAGTTTAATGCAATTCTATGCGAAATGTAAGATTTCAGCGGTCAAAACGTTTTCTAAATGCTCTAAAAAAAATTGTAAAGTATAAGGCGGGAAAGTGGCGAATTCAAAACGAAGTCTTATGACGACTTAAGACCAAGTTGAGTTTGCGTGGTACAAAGGCTTGTTGCCAAATTTCTCAATTGAATTATTTTTTTAAAGGCTTGAAAAATTAAAGAAAACGACGTAAAAATTATCTTAACATATACGGTTTTATATTTTACACCTAATACTATGCATTGAACATAGTAATTTATTTTTAACCTCATTTTCTTGGGCAAATATTCGTTCACAACAAGTTAAGATTTGACAACGTGGCATGTTACTTTAATTTTATTGGTTCAGCGGTTTGCCGCCGAAACAGTCAAGTTTAAAATGATTAGTTGAAAACTTGCTTTTTCATAATTTTTTATAGTGACTATTGATAACATTTTCTCATTAATTTTTTTAGATTCGTAGGTTATGGGGTATGTACTTTGAATATCTTTTAACAAATCTTTATTCTACCATTCATTGGAAACCCCCATTTGAACTCATGAGCGTCGTAAGTGGCACGGATTAAGGGATTTCTACCCCTACGAAATAAAAACGTAAATATGGTACAGATCGTCTCCACTTATCTTTAGAACACTGTGATAAAATTTTGTCGGTCTATTTAAGAATCACCCTGTATGTAAATTACAAGAAACAGAAGTTGCTACAAAATATGAGACACTATCAATAGAGCAGTGAGAAACTGAAAGAACAACTTTAAACAAATGACGGCGCAAGAACTGTGGCAAAAAATTAATGAACCAAAAGGAGAAACAAATTATAAAGACTGTTCAGATTTCAAATTTTAAAAAATCAAAAACACAAAGGTAAGGTAAAACACGCTTTCAATTAATTTACAAAATGAATTAAAATAATTATTTCAATTTGGATTAAAAAGCCTTATAAGTATTTGATGTATTTTTTTTATTTTGCGCTTTCTAAAAAAAAGAATTTTTTATACTTTGCGTTTATAATACGTTGTACTTTAGTGTACTTTAATGAATGTAGGGATATTTAGTTTTCAAGAGTTTCATCGATAATGCGTGGAATACACGATTTAATCATCATTTCTTCTTTATTTATTATTTATTATTTATGTTACCAACTGACACAAAATTCCCTAGACGATAAAAAAAATTATTAAATTAAGAAAAAAGTATAAAAAATAGCATAAAATACTCGTTATAAAACTTGTTTTTTTATATACTATTAAAGTCTTATATCAAGTGCAAGGTCGAAGGCTTCGGATAAATTAATCCTATAAAAAAATAAAAATAGACGGTCATAAGAAGATAAGTCGTTATATTTATATTGTAAGTTTTTATCTAAATATTTTATGGCTGTAATACATATCAAGAACAAGAAAGTAAAGTAAAATACTTTCAGCAGACCCACCTCGTATAAATAGCATTAGAAGTTTGAGGACACTTTACATTTACTCAGTTTATTCATTGAAACAAACAATTATTCAGAGATTTATTATTCTACAATTTTTGTGAAGGTATTTCTAGGCTGTAGATAAAACGCTCTTTGATAAGTTGATAACCTTTCTTTTTTGCAAAAATCAGGAAGCTTTTACGGCAGATTCGCCTAAATACGAAAAAACAAATTAATAAGAAAATGTTTTGGCAGAACATTTTAAAACAAGAAATATAATTCAAACCTTAAAAGTGATTTAGTTTTTTAAAGTCGCGAGATTACTTAATTCACCTAAATACGAGCCAATGCCAAAATATTTTGAGAAAAGCAAAAAAAATATTTGAAGAGGTTAAAGGCATTCGCAACTTAAAAAACAACTTTGTCTTAAATAATAGTACTGAAAACGCTTATTACAGTAGTGAAAACCGTTTCTCTGTATCTGCTCTGTAACTCAAGTTATTTCGATTTAAAGTTGGAATTATGACGTCATAACCGCCTCTTGAGCATTTGATCCAATTTTAAGATCAAATAGTTTTTAATTTTTAAGTGACACTGACAGAGTTTTGATAAACTTGACAAAATTTCTCAGATGTTTTTGGGAAGTTTAAGATAAAATTTAGAACAGAAAAAAGTCGAGAAAGTAATTTTTTATTTTATGGAAGATGTGTGGAAAATGTTCAAATATCTGTCAAGTTTTTAGTGATTGAGAGGGTTCAGTGATAAGAGGATTCTGTGATGAGAGGCGGTTGGACGTCCTTTCGGAGTGATTATCTCGCTTATTTTTCATCGCAGAAAATTTTGAAAAGGACCTACCGACATAAAATGAGCCACATTTACAATTTTTAATAATAATAATAATATGATTTATTTCCAGCAGACTTCTTAATCTATAGTGGACAATATAATAAATGGACGAGTAGTCCTTACAAATATAACAATATAATATATAAAAAAAATACAAAAGAAGAACAAAATTGACACAATTGAGGCAATCAAAAATATACAAAACATAAATTACGAAGAAAAATATTCTAGTAGTTTGACCTTTACAGTTTTAGTTTGGAAATTATTGAAGAAAATATCTAAATCTATTATATAATTTAAAACATTGAAAAAGTGGAGAATTCAGATGATGAAAGGTAGGTATTAGGGGTGGAAAAATAAAATGTAAGAGGATTTCGGTTGTTAGCTCTAAGTACTATAATGTTCACTTGATCCAGAAGATTAGAGCTGATAATCTCACCACATAAACGTTTTTTCAGAAAAATAATACAAAGAACATTTCTCCTACTTAATAAAGTGCTTTCATTTACATTTTTTAAAAGATCATTGATCACAGTGCCTTACAGGATATCTATTATCTATTTTCGTTAAAATAGGTAAAATAAGTTGCCAATGCCTTTAAGAAGTGATTGTCTTTCCACACTTTTCATCGAATGAATAAGTGTCTTTTGATACTTACAAAGAAAATCGTCGCTGAGTTAATTTCATTCCATTTATCAGGCTTATCATTATTAGTCGTAAGTTCAGCCGCTTTTGTGTTATCTCTTGTATAATTGTTTTTTAACACTAGAAAATAGGAAATTTTAAACTAAATCAGTTGTGATTTTCCATGAGTTTATCATTTCAGTTAAAGGAATCCACTTTTTAAGTCTTAATATTCCTAGTGGTTTAATGTACTAAAACAGATAATAATTTTTAAGTTGGTAGCAGAAAAAATAGCAAAATCTTAGTAGAACTAGAACAGTTCTAAAACTGGCTGTTTCTTGTCTAATTAAGCAATTAATTAGGTACAATGATGAATGACGAAGTTGTATTTTTGTCAAGTAAACAAATAATAAAACAATTTTACTATACTCTTATCAATATAATACGTTTGGAATAATTTTATCAAGTGTGAAAAATATTTTTAATAAGAGGAATGTTACTAAATTAGCAACATTGCATAACACTTCAAGATAAACATTTTTGTGGCATCATTACCCGCACAAAACAAAACTTTTCGACGTTTAATGTGAGGTCATCACATATCTTCACACAAATACCGTAATTAATAAATTATCATCAACAGTGCAAAAAAACACAGAACTGCATAAAATATTTTTATTGAGGATTGTGTTGAGCAATATACTCGACCAGCTTCTTAACAAACAACTTGAGCGTATCTTGCCTCATTTTTCCAACATCCATGACCTCTTCGTGGTTGGGTTTATCGTGGCATTCATAATCAGTGATACAAATATTCGTTATCAAACTGAACGCCAATACGGTCATATCGCAATGCCTTGCTGTTATTACTTCATGCACTGTCGACATCCCGACTGCGTCAGCGCCCAACATTTTCAGCATCCGCAGTTCGGCCACCGTTTCGAAATTGGGGCCCCCGAGACAGGTGTAAGTGCCCTCGTGCACCATGCCCCCCATGCCCAGCTCTCGGGCCACTTTTTTACCTTGGTCGATCAGCTCGCGGTTGTAGGCCTTGTTCATGGGCGGGAAACGGGGCCCAAACCTGCAATTTTTCAAAATTTTGATTGGTTTTTATTTTTTAATAATTAATTAAAAATAACATGACATCGAAAATATACTGAATTAAAGCCAGCCTTGAAAGTGAAGTGTAACTTTAGCCACATCATATGCTGTGTAAAACCAATATAAGACAACATAACTTCAAAAGTGCGGCCGTAAATAAACGGCTAAAATGTGGCTAAAGTGTAAATAAACGGCTAAAATATGGCTAAAGTTCTGCAGGCACAGCTTGCTCTAATTGAGTTTATTTTCGATCTCATGTTAGTAATCATCTACTGAAGGAAAGAAAAGGCTTCCCCTCAATGTTATACATATAATTTTTTTGTCGACTTCATCAGTATAGTTATTTGTGTATCAAGGCCGCAAAGGTGACCATTTTTGTCCGAATCTGTTGTTTGTGGCCGAGGCGTTAGCCGAGGCTACAATAAAGATGAGGCCAAAAAAGCACCCTAGGCCGAGGTGCACACTACATTTTTTAGGCGATGATCACAACAGTATTAAAGAATTTGATAACAAGACAAACCAAAAAACATCTGTCAAATTTAATAGCGTTGACAGATCGGTCCAAGAAAGTGACAGATGAGTCCAAGAAAGTGACAGTTGAGTCCAAGAAAATGACAGATGGGTCCAGGAAAGTGACGGAAGTGTACAAAAAAGTAAAATTTGACAGATGAGTACAAAAAACGAAAACTTTATGGCGCCAAAGGAAGCCACAGAATTATCTTTTTTGTATTCATCGCCTAAAAAATATCGTTTTCCACCTCCCAGATATTACTTTCAAGGGAGGAAATGAAGCCGGAGAAAAAATTGTATACCAAAAACCAGAATTAAATATCGATAATATGAATACGCTAAAATCTTTAGAAAAACATGAAACAAATGATAGTGTTCAATTTAATCCTGTCATTATTTTGCAAAATAATTGTGGTTCTGCTAATAAAAAAGTACCCAATTATAGTTTTAGTTTGATGATTTTTCGGTCTATTTTTACTTTAAGAACACCATTTTTGACGACGTTTTTGCTTAAAACTAAAAAAAGCTAAGTTAACATAATTTTTCGGTTTATTTAGCTTATTATTTACATATTATGTTTCTAATTTCTGATACATAAACGCGTTAAAACATACGAAAGGAACGAAAATCATGTAGTATCTAACAGAATTAGGTGATTTTTCACAATTAAACTACAATTTTCTACCATATTTTTTGATTTTTGGTGTATATTTTTTAGAAAACGTCAAGGGTAAATCGTGTATGCTAAAACGCTCGAAAATACAAGACATGGACAAAATTAAGTCATGTTTGATCAAAAAGTTAAAACAACAACCTAATATTGTTTTTTTCGGCTTAATTTTTATCAAAAACCAACTAAAATCGAGTGAAACAATAGTTACTTACATTATTAGTGGGATAGAAGCATCATTACACAACGAGTGTGAAGTCATCTGTAACACACGAGTTAATGTAATATGCTCTAGCTCACGTATGATACACAAAACTTTATCTACAACTGCCCAAATCTGAAAACCATCTAAATTTGTTTGAAGAAATAAAAATTTTATCAAAATTAAAAATCAAGGAAACTTTGACATTTTTATGACAACTACTCAAATTTGAGTATTAATTATTTATTTGTAACAAACTGTGCAAGTTAAAGTGTAATGAGCAATTCATAAGAGGAAACTCTGCCTTCAGATATTCGTGTTAATTGTCATTTTAATAAAATTTGATTTGATTAAAGTGTGCATTCAATTATTCCACTAGTTGTGTAATGACCTTCATTATTCAACTCAAGCAGTGTGGAATGAGTGGTGTAATAACGTTAATACAAGGCAGTTGTAGATAAACAAAATAATATGCCAATAGGCGGAAAATTAATGGTCCTTTTTTTAATTAAAAATGCGCTATATGTTTCGGCCATATCGAGACTTGGCCATCTTTAGGTCTACAAAATGTTGCGAAAAGGTAAAGTAAATTGAGGAAAACCTCCCTTAATGGACACCTCCGAATAACGAACACCTCTTCACAACGGACAATTAAAAATTCCCCATCGGTGTCCGTTATTGAGAGGTTTTACTGTATAAATACTAAATAATTAATAATGAAATAGAACCGCTAACTTTACAACGATATCTCACAAGAACAAGAGGAGATTATCATTTATTTTATCAATCAAAAATCACAAAAACGCTTAAAGAAGGCATTATGTAACAATTATTTCAATTCAGTTGGTTCTCTCACTCAAAAACTGAGAATTTCGTTTAAAAACATTATTTTTGACCAAGTCTTTTTTTTTATTATTTGCTTCATTTTGTGATTTGTCGGTGTGTTTTAATTTAAAATAAATTGGTCTCCAACTCAAAACCAAACTAGTTGAATGCAACAAGCGAGAATAACACCAATTTGATGTTTTATTTTTAGTCAATGTTGGCAATATGTTCGAAAACAAAGTAGTTTTTGTTTAAAAAACGTACTTAAAAACACCAAAAAAGTAAGTTTAACGTCATTTTTAGTTTAGGTAACAGACAAACATGCAAACACAGTGTGTTTATTTTTTTAACACTCAACGTCATTCACATTAATGACACAAAACAAAACAACAAAATTAAAATATAAACGTCTTCCTATGCAAAAAGAATGTTTATAAGAAGGAAGTTAGGTTTTTTATGAAGAAAATTTTCTTAGATGTATATCTAATTAGGAAAAAGACATAACGCAAAATTTTAGAAACAAGTTTTCAAGACATTGCAAGAAAAATGTTTTATAAATCTAAGAGGTCGTTCTAAACATAATTAGAATTAAAATTGTACTTTTTAATATATATTTTTAATCAAAAACATTTGACAGTGTTTGGTATTTTTTTCTAGTAAGTAAGTGCTTTCTCTTAAGAAATGCGCGATATCACCCATAAGAACCGTATAATTTTTCCCCGAAAAATGAAAACATGACCAACAGAACCTCAAAAAAAGTTGCAAAAATAGTGATACAAAGTTGCATTGTGTTTTAATAAATACGATATAAAGGAAAACTTTTTATATCCCGTTTCAGTTCGTAGTAGAATTACAACAGCGCAATTGAATTTTTCGGAGTGAAAAATAAAGCACAAATTAAGAGTTTCTATAAAAGAGAAGAATTCTGTGTTCAACTAAATCCCGGCACCACGTTTTGAGCTAAGAAAACCCACCAGAATCTCTCCATTGTGCTCCATTTCACTCCAAAAAATTCAAATGCGCTGTTGCAAAATTCTACTATGAACTGAAATGGGATATAGCCTCTTATAAATAAATCCTTTTGCATATTGAAAACTCATTTAGTAAAAAGCTATTTCACACAATTACTTAATTGCCGAATGAGTGGAATTATTTATTTTTTGAGTTTTTAATTCTGATTGTAATTGCGCCACCTAGTGATGATCATAACTACCACGATACCTACCTTGACACTTGGAGGTCTATAGAAAATTAATTTTTGATTTTTGGCCAAAAATTTAATTAAGTGAAAAATTATTGATTACAAAAATATACCTTAGCACCTAACTTTTTTGGAAAGCTTTTCTCGCATTCGCAATGAGTCGCTCGTGACACAAACAAATTGTTCATTTAAAGAAAACGAACTAAAAATTCGCAAACCTTTCGTCATTGGGGCCCTTCAGGGGGTTGTTGCCCGCGAAGCCCAACATGTTGATGTGGTCCTTAACGAGCATAATGTCCCCAATTTTGAATTTGTCATTGAGCCCCCCAGCTGCGTTTGAGGCAATTAAATGGGAGACCCCGATCAGTTTCATGACTCGAACGGGCATGGCACACTTCCATAAAGGATAGCCCTCGTAGTAGTGGAACCTGCCCTGCATACATACCACTGGTATGCCCGAAAGGTACCCAAAAACGAGTTTACCCATGTGCCCAGGGACCGTACTGACGGGAAAGTGGGGGATTATTTCGTAGGGAAACTCTTTCTTGTTTTCCAAAGCGTCGGCCAAACACCCTAAAACAGACAATTAAAAATAAGACGTTGCTCACAATCTGGGAACTTTTGTATTTGTCTCAAAAATATAAACCTTTATTCCAATACGCACCCATACCGGACCCACATATTATACCAATGGAGGGTTTGAAAGGGACACGAGTTAGCAAAAATTCGGCCGTTTCCGAAAGATTTTCGTACGTGTATCTACAATTATTTTTTTAAGAAATCGAAATAAATTCGCAAATAATTTACTCACGTTTCATCATTGTCCATGTCAGTCTTTTTAGTGCCGTTTTTGTGCGAATTGTTTGTACAGACTTGTGGCATTTTTGTGCTTGTTTCTACAATAGCTTCACAGTTAAGATTAAGACAGAATGTTGTTAATTCATCAATGTCTTACATATTCCGTAACAAAAGCAGATAAATTATTGGTGACGCAACATACAAAAATGATAAAATCAAGCTCAAAAAAACATATTGAACACGAAACGAACAAATATTTATGTTTCAATTTTAATAATAGATGGACGAAGATGATAAGTCTGCATTTTCGCAACCAATTCGTGATTAGGGGAAAACCCACTAAGCAATTTAATAACTGAAATAGTGAAAATTGACTAAAATTTGACGAATTTTGAAATTCATAAAAGTGGGGATTTAAGTTGACAGAATAATATCTCCAACAACAGGAATAATTTTAAATTTATGCAGTCGCGATTTCTGGCGGTTTTAATTGGAAATGCCTTGACTGATATAAAAATTATCCAATTTGAGTGGTCCTAGAATTCCCATATACACGTAAAGTTTGCCTTGTCCTTGTATAAATGCAACTGATGACAGAAATACAGAAAATGATCAGTTTATAAATAATAAAATGGAAATTAGAGTTGCCTAATATAACTATCCAGCTATTTTGTCTTTCAAGTAAATTAGCCAAGATTTTTGGCTAGTAAACTAGCCACTATTTTAGTTGAGACTGCGTTTTCTATTAAAATTACCAACGGTTTGGCTAGTTTACAAACTAGATAAGTTTACACATAATTCGTAACAAATACATGTTTGACTTGCAGAAATGTGTTGTTAAAAAATAGATTATAACATTTATTACGAGTGGTTAGTACAACTGGGTATAATTATTCTTTTTTCAGATTTCGAACACTTCTTTGTTTACTATAGGAAGTACTCTCGATGCCTTTTAAATTTGACAGATTTTATTAAAAAAATTAGCACCTCTTTGCTTTCTTGTGGTTTTAATACTATTAATCTACCATTAGTCAAATAATAAAATTTCGAACGGTAATATTTAATTGGAATAATACATTTTTCCTTCAATTTGCATTAGTTTATCAATCATAAAGGAAAAAAAACGCCTACTTTAATTGTGTATTCAAATAATCGCATGGTCCTTTTAAAAAATTTTACAAATTTTTAATATTTTTTGAAATATTATAATTAGGTACTTTTTTTATCCTAATGTTGTTTTTGATAGTCTTCAAATCATGTGGTTCCGATAGATGGTACATTTTTCTTTTGTACAGGTTTCTGTAAAACAGAGCTTAAAAATGTTAATGGTATATTTAGTTTTCCTACAGGTTTCTGTAAAACCGTGTTTATAAATATGGAATACGTTTTTGCGATTGTTCCAATAATAATAATCATGTTCCAATACTATTTAATCCGGTCAAAATAGACATCAAAATAGTGGTAACCTTGCAAAAATTCGCATAGAGCTGAAAATTGGTACAAGTCTTTAGTACACTATTACAAATAAAATATCAAAGTATCGGTTTTTGCAATTTTTCTCATAAACGGTAAATGTTATCATTAAAATAGGTCAACAAAAGTTGTAGACCATGCAATTGTCTACAAAAACTGTTACTGAGATATCGCGATTCTAAAAGTTAAAGAAGGCGTATTCTACATAATACAAGGTGAGTCAATAGTGGGTTATTTCTGACATGTCGTAAGATGCAACCAAAAATACTAATTGCACTTACAATGGCGGACAAAAGTCTTCATACATCAATGTCATGATGATGGCATAAATGTGTGAAATGGCTTTACAAAAATAAACAAACTTTTGATTTGATGTATGAAAACTTTTGTTCGCCATGGTACCACTTGGATACTTCGTTTAATTTTTAAAAACATTAATTGAATCAACATTAGTTTTTATTTTTTAAATAATAATAGTCCATAATGAAATTTTAGCAAAACTATCAGGACAAACTTGACAATAACCAGAACAATGTAATCGTGGATTAATTTTGAAATTTTTTAACGATTACCGATCTGATCACCTGGAATCAGTATTATTGATTGCATATTTTAAAAAAAGCAGAAATAACCCACTATTGACTTCACTACTGAATGAACAAAATCGGTTATAACGTACAAATTCTAAAATCTCTTGAGTGATTTAATTTTATTAAATAATACGAATTCTTAGTGATTTTGGGAAAATTTTAGTCTGAGTCAATCTCTACTTCAACAATAAGCTCTTTGTTTTCTTCTTCTTCTTCTTCTTCTTCATCGTCTTCTTTAGCGAGCCACACGCAAACCGTCATAAAGTTACGTGTATTTAGCAACAGTCCCAAATATGGGTAGCGTAGATGTGCATATTAGTATTTTCGATGTTTTAAGCGGTGATATCTCTGTAACAGTGAGTCGTAGAGAAAAAAGTATAAGAACATTTTTTGTAGACAATTGCATGGTCTACAACTTTTGTCTGACCAATTTTAGTAATAACATTTACCGTTTACGAGAAAAATTGCAAAAACCGATACTTTTGACCTTTAACCTTGAATATTTTTTTTTGCACACATGGGATCGATTGGGACTTTTGATATTTTATTTGTAATAGTGTCCCAAAGACCTGTACCAGTTTTCAGCTCTATGCGAATTTTTGTAAATTGAAATGTATATTTTGACCGGACTAATTCTTCAATTCTTGATACAAATTTAGTAATATTTTAGCTCTTAAAAATTTTGAAAACTTCCATTGATGTTACTTACATATTAGCTGTTTCAAAACTATATAAACGCCAACGTCGCATTTTCTCTCGAAATCAGTTGTTATAAATTATTTATGCACTTCAAAAAATTAATAGCTAATATAGTTTATAGTTTCAATAAGAGATCTAATCACTAATAACTATTTTACATTTTTATCAACTTTATTTAAACAAATAATTTGGTAAAATGCGACGTTGGCCTTTACATAGTTTTGAAACAGCTAATACAATACAGGATGTCCCAGAGGGTTAAAAAAACCATTATTGATCTTTAAATCTTAGAAAATTAATCTTTTTTTGCAAAATCCCCTGACTTACCAAAAATTATTTTTCACTACTATACATAGGCTGTTTTCAAATTTAGCTACAATACAAACTTATGTTTTTTTTTAAATGGAACACCCTAATTTTAGGGTGTACAGAAAGAAATCAAAAAATGTTTAGAAAGAAAGAATAACAAGAAATAAAGTGGGTGTGCTGACTTGTATCTAAGCAATAAAGAATAAAGAAGAGGTATTCAAGTGAAGTATCCCTGTATTCCAGGGGCGGATCCAAAAATTAATTTGGGGGGGGGGGCTTCCAAAAATTTTTAGAATGGTGAAGCTATTGAATGAAACTTTTGTTATGTTAAAATACATATTTAAATAAATTTGCACAAAAATGAAGCCCAAAAAACTTTTTTTCCAAAAAAAATGTACAATGCAAATTTATATTTTCTCAAATAAAACACCCTATATGTTGTGCATTTTTTGGATATTCATAGGTAGTTGTTGATCATAACTTTTTTTACTAGTCGGTTTCGCTAAGTTTTTGAAATAATTAGTTCTCATTGACAAAAACAACACACTCTTTTTAATTATTAAAAAAAAAGACAACATAAAATACAACAGGCAATCTGGTTAATTTACATACAGTTGTTTAAGTAAGTTTAAGTAATAAAAAATCCTGGACGTAAAAAATTTTTAGAACTTGCTTAGGCAACTTCCTTGTTTTACTTTTCGAGAATCTTCGCATAAAATTTTATTAAGTGGTAATAATTTATTTTCATTGTGAGGAAAGGTATTTGGTATTTTTTGGCTATCATCTAAAAAAATAAAACTTTCTAGAAACATTTCGATGTTAATTTAATTTTCTTTAGGCCGTCAATTGTTTTTTATAAACGGATTGAAGAAGATTAAATTAAGACGAAACGTTGCCAGAAAATTATACTGAAACTAAACAAAATGGACACAAACAAATTAGAAATTAATAATTTATGTATTTATCTATTAAAAAATGTGCATTAAAAAGACCTTTAATGTGATTATTTAAAAAACATTTGTTCATTAAGCTTTTATATTATTTATTAAAAAATTAAAATTGGTGTTTGGGGAGGACCGCGAGGTTGGTGTTAACGCTACAATTTTTGCTATAATTTAGTTTCTTACTGTATAAACTGTAAAAACATACACTTTACCTGCCCCCGCCTGCCTCTAATTTTATTTCATTTAAATATATCCAACTGTTCATTTCGTTTTTCTTAAAGTGCTTAAAATGCGTTTAGCTTTTAGGTACACATTGTTTTTCTTGCGAGTGAAAATTTATTCTTTTAGAGGCCGAGGTCCCGCGTTTAATTGTTTGCGTGAATAGATACAATTAGAGTAGGTGCCACGATTAATGTTAAAGAACCATACAATTCCCTTTTAATTCGTCTTGCATCAAAAACTGAATTTCCACACAAACAATTTTTTGTTTTACCTTAATTAATAATCAAATCAATTATTTTTTTGGACCAGTGTCAACATTAGCGCTATTAATATCCAAATAAAGGTCAAAGTTTGACCTGTCTTGAATTTCTGGAAATTTATAAGAGTCAACCGACCTTTCCACCAACATCTGATTCAGAAAAAAACACTTCCTTTAACACTCCCACCTGTTCTACCTTAAACAATCGCAATTGCAATTTTGACCTCCCTTTTATATCTCAGTCAATGTAACAACTATAGCTAATCAATCAATCATATTTTATTATTTGGGTTTATTGCGAATATTTTACTAATCAAGTCAACGATCGACCGACACAAGTCAAGGTGAAACCGTAACCAGGTTTAAAATTTACCGGCAAATGGCATTATTATTTTACACTTTGGTGACATCACCAGCAAACAACACGAAAAAGTCTCCAGTTTTGACCTATTAGATCACAAGTTGTGGAAATAAAATAAAACAACCAAAAATACTATCACAAAATTTCTTTATTAATAAGAGCGTTTCTGTGGCGGCCCATAAACCTTATGAATGCCACCTCCTTGCAAAATCGTTGGCGTGGTCGAAACAACACCCAAAGGACTCAAAGTCGTTGAAAACGACTCCACTTTAACTCCCCCAAACCCGCCAAAACCTTGGTTCAGCTCAATTGGTGCAGGAGTTGTTGACACGAACGAATCCACTTTAGGCCCAACAAACCCACCGAAACCTTGCTGGTTATTAAACCCTAAAATCGAACCTTCTGTCGAACCTGAGATAACTTCAGGCCCCAATTTCTGCGTCAAATCACTGTCCTGAATCCCACTGAGAAAATCATGATCCTGATCCACCGAATTCGCACTAATCGAAACATCACCTCCTGCTCCACCTTGTACTTGCGAAATCGCCTCTTCTGCCTCCTTCTGCGTCTTGTATTTGATAAAATAGACCTCAGGTTTGGCCGGTTGTGTTGGTGCCTGAGTCGGAAGAATAATCGTTGCTTCTTCCGGTTTCTTCACCAAAACATAGACACGAGTCTTTTCTTCGTTTTGTGGTAACGCTGGTATTTGAACCGGGGAAGTTTTGAACGTTGGAGCTTTGATAAACAAGACTTTGAGATTTTTTTTGGCAGGAGTTTGAGGGACAATAATCCGTGGTTTAACCTCTTCAGGCTCATCGTCCGGAGCGGAAAAGAAGTACAAATGTTTTTGGACTTCCACACCCGAACTTTGGACTGCGGTGTCACCTGAACCGAAAACCGGCCCAACCGTTGGACTTACAGTATTGAGAACCGGTTTAACCGTAACTCCCAAGTTGTCAAACGAACCGAAAAGCGGGCCAACCGTTGGACTTACGGTGCTCAAAACCGGTTTAGCCGTAACGCCGAAGTCCGATTGCGGAACTACATTGGCAACAGAACCCAATAGCGGTTTAACCGTAACTCCGAAGTCCGATTGTGGAACTACGTTGGCCACAGAGCCCAAAAGCGGTTTAACCGTAACTCCGAAGTCCGACTGCGGGACTATGTTGTTAACCGAACCGAAAACCGGCGCTACGGTTGGACTCACTGTGCTAACTCCGAATCCGGGTCCAACGGTTGGACTTACAGTGTTGAGGATCGGTTTAACCGTAACTCCGAAGTCCGCTTGTTGGTTGAAGAACGGTTTAACCGGTTGGTGGATGAACGAGTCGAACGTTTCGCCCCCTCGGAAGGCGGAGAATTCGTGTATGGGGGTTTGCAGGTCAGAGGCAGGGGTTGTACCAACAACCCCGGTTAAAATTCCGGGTTTGTTGACATGGTAGTACTGCCTGTCGTGCTTCAGGCTTCCAATGGAGCCAAAAGGGACGTCGTAACTGGTCGCTGGGGTGTTGTACTGGTAGCCCAGATGGCTTACATCGCAAGCGACCAGGGGAGCGAGTGCTGCAATTAGCTGGAAGTGGGTTTGAGCACCGATTTGTTGTAAATTTGCGGAACTTACCAGTCGAAGCTTCATTTTAATTGAATTGGTCCGATAAAGTCATTTAATTTTATTTATAAGATTGTTCCCCACCCTTCTGAACATCCTTATGACAAGGACGTAAACCTGCTCATCACTGCCATAGGTTAACATTTAGATGAATAAATAAAAAGAAGCACTAAAATTCTTAACCTTGCGGTTAATAAATACTACTAGCTGGCTCGGCGGTGATTACCTCAGATGTTATTATAAAATCATTCAAGCTTGATCGTTGAGACAATTAGGAAAAAATTTGCTTGGCGGATTATGCTGTTTGCTTGGCAAATAGCGGAAAAGTATTTGGATTTCATTCATGACCGCACGTTTACTTTATCGTTAAAGGTAGGTGTGTTGACTTTAAATTACAATGGTCAAAATTGAAGTGGATTAGCTTTTTAAGTGCGATTTTTGCTCAAAATCATTGTTTAAGTAATTTATTGTACACACATTAAGGTTCTGTCAATACCTTTCTCTAACGTAAGGACGTTTCATTTAGACGGGATTAATTTTTGACTGTTTTATTGATTCAAAAGTGGGTAAATACTAAATAGTGGCTTTGGCGGTTTCGACCGTTAAAATGGAAATATTTTTTGAAACTAAAATCCTGTTGTAAATTTATTGTAAGGGCCATATATCAAAAACCTGTTCCTCGATCTCGACCATATCGGCTTGGACTGTCCAACATTTTTGCATTTTTTATTTATAGAAAACGATAATTTAAATTCTAACGTGCGAATGAATCATTTTTCTGCTGTTATTAAAACTGCGTATTTTTGAGTTGAATTTTTTTAAAAACATCTTCCCTACCTACCCTTGAATAATGAATACCAAAAATTGCCATTCAGTTTTAAGGTTGAAATAGCTCGGATTATAATAATTAAATATGATTAATTCACTGATTATTAATTAGGCTTTAGAATGTGCCATTCACAAAAAGAAATAAGTTTATAAGGTTTTGTAATAATCATTTACACATTTTTATCTATTGTTTGTCGCTGAAAAATTTCTTAAAGCTTTTGTCTGAATTGGAAGTGTATTTATTACAACGCTATATTTCGTAATAAACATGTAGTCAGAGGCATTTTCATTTTTTTTATTCAATAACTATTAGAGCGTCAGCTGGCGAACAAAGCTTATTGAAGCGGTTGGTAATAGTCAAACAATATTATTTGTCATACTTAAGTAATTTTTTTCAATAAATAAATAAAATCCTTTTGCTTGTGTCGGCACTAAATCAAATGAAAAAATATTTCATCATCTTTACAAGGTTGAGGAATTCAAAGTTGATTGACTTGAAAATCAAGAAAATATAATACCAATATATAGTGTCAAACGAAATATTATGCAAATTTAAGAACAACCAGGATGCTTTTGTAACAAGTTGGCAGTTTTAAAGCAGTGGGAATCATTTTTACGATTCGATGTTGGAATAAATAAAACACAATATTGGCAATTTTGCATTAAAGAGTAGAAAACATGAACACATAAACACTTTGTCAAAGAAAGTATGCCCCTTGGGCTGTTCTAACAATGGCACAAGCGGACAAGGATGTTTAATTCATTATAATTGACTTTTCGAGTAATTAATCTTAAAAACTTATTATTCTGTAACATCAATAAACACATTTGTTACAATAAATTTTTAAATATTTTTAATGGCAGAAATGAATTTTAACTATGAGCGGAAAATGTTAATTTATACGAGCAACTCAATCACAAGTGAATTAATTTTGCGAATTAATAACGCAATTTTCCTTGCTCGTTTATATAGTATATAGTATATAGTTTATATAGTTTTGTTTAAATTTATAATAAAATTTTATATTATAATTTTATATTATAATAAAAACTACCAGGAATATGTACTACAAAATAATTGTCTTAACCAAATGAGGAATCATTGTTTTAACCATTTAACCAAAATAAAACGATTTATGATATCTAGCTTCTCTTATAAACGGGAAACATCTAACTGAATATTAACTAGGTATTTTGAAAAAAATATCTATTTGTGTTGTGAATGTATTTTGAGAAATCAAAAGAGAGGCAATAAGGCCTTAAGGAGTGCTTATCGGTTCCCCATTTTTGTACAGTTAAAGTCCCTTTTTATAATTAGTACTGTTTTTTGTAAAAACTTAAACAAAATAATATTATGTACTTGTATTTTGGGAAAACAACAAAATCGTTAATGCCCTAAGCACAGATGAGAATTAAATATTAGGAAACGAGACGAAAAAAAATGAAACTGGGTTTTCTGTCCAAGTATAAATGAGAACGCTTCCAGCGTTAGTCCTTTATAGATTCATAAATTTTTTCAACATAACAAAAAAAAATAGAATAGGTATGACCCTAAACGACTTATAGCACGTTTAGTTAGTTAATTATCGATTTCTAAGTAAAATTTTGTGGCAGTCGTGGTTAAAATTTTGCAAATAATTCGAATAAAACAACTTGGTTAAGATTTTTATTCATACCATCATACCTACTTATTTGTTTTTTTTTTTAATAATAAAGGGCTTTATTGAGAAAGAAAAAAAATGTAAACAATAAAAACAGAAAAAGAGGCGAAGTCTAGCTAATAGCTATTCAACTTAACCTAAATTGAAAATTAATAAAAATTATATAAAAAAAATAAAATAAAATAAAAAATATATAAACAATATTTTAACAGCAAAAATAAATCTAAAAATTACTTAAGAACTAAAAGAAACACTATAAGAGAAAGAACCATCAGAAGAAAAGCCGTTGCCAGTCTCAAGAAACCAGAAATAAAAAAGAATTCTTTAAAATGGAAGATGAAAGGCAAAAAAAAAATAAAAACAGTTTTTTAGCATTTATTACCAACAGTCGTTGTGCAAAGTTAATTATTAAAAAGCAAATTCTTAATTTTACTTCTTAAGGTGAACACTGAATTTCCAGAATTAAAGACTTCGATATATTTATTGTATGTTCTAATTACATTATACGTGAATGACCTTTGATACAATGTGCTACGAAACTGTGGCATCGATAACTCATTTAAATTACGAAGATTTGTTTTGAAATTCAGAATGCTTTTTCTAGAATGAAACTTACTCCTTAGGTAGAGAGGTGTCGATGTTAAGAATAAACGATAAATGAACACAGACAAATGACATAAAAAAAGTTTATCAATTTTTAACCATCCCAATTCTTTAATTTTTTCCGATACATGATCATGCTTCTTCAAACCAAAAATAAAACGGCAGCAATTATTTTGAATTTTTTGCAGACGATATTTGTTAAGACTGTCTAAGCAAGGGTAGTAGATAATGAGTCCATAATTTATAAACGAAAGCACAAATTTTTATTTGCCAATAAAAAAATCATCAAGATTACAATAGCCAAAAATGTATCACAAAAGTATGCCTATTTGATTGCCCGAGGATATCAAATCTTTCCTCATTTTTGTCATAAGATTTGTAAATTTGAAGATATTAGACGAAATACAGTCGATTCCAATCTTTCCTACCTACCAAAAATGAAAAATAAATATGTAATAATAAACGCATTTTGCAGCATTTTTTACTCAATTTTTTACTAGTTAGTTATTTATTTTTGAGCAAAATTTTGTGGCATGTGGGTCACAATTGTGCAAATAGGTAATCCGAATAAAACAACTTGGTCGAAAATTTTTATTTACTTATCTACCAATAAAAAAATTATCAAGATCACAATAACTAAAAATTATGCCTATTTGACTAAAAATTGTCAGAGGATTCAAAATATTTCCTCATTTTTGTTATAAGATTTGTAATTTTGCAGAGAAGCCTGTGTACATTACGGGAAAAATCTTAAAAAATTCCTAAAGCCATATTTTAAAAAATCTGGGGCTACAAATTTATTATTGTGTTAACTTCTTCAGTTTTTATTATTTTTAAATATGTTTTTATGTTTCACACTAAGTAATCATTCCCTAACACAATGATGAATAATTATTTTTAAATTTACTATCAGACAAAAAATTTAAATTCATCAAAAAATCACAATGTGCCAACATTGGGGATTATTTCCTAGAAAACTATTTCAAAAATAATTTATTTTTATTGTTGATCAAATTCTATTACGATCACGATTGTTAGACAACGTTGCCACATATCAATTCTTTAAAATTTTTTTACTATTTTTACCTTTATATATTTAATAAAACAAACTTAAAACGCTTTATTCTAGCTCAAAAGAACGATTAATTTGGAAGCAAACGGATTATTTCAAAAGATTTTTTGCTTAGAAACCAGTAAAACTTATTCAAATCGGGTCAAAAACGTCTTATTTAGCCTCAAAAAAGCGATTTATAATATAATTCTAAAGAAAACGGCTTATTTCGAACGATTCTCTGCTTAAAAACGAGTAAAACTTCTACTAAATCAACTGAAAACGTTTTATTCCGCATCAAAAGGACGATCTATGTTACAGTTTTGAGAGAAGCGGCTTATTTAAGACAATTCTTAGCTTCAAAACGTAAAAACTTTTACAAGGCAGGCTAAAAACGTCTTATTCAAGTCCAAAAGAACAAATTATGTTATAGTTTCAACGAAAACGGCTTATTTCGGACGATTTTTAGCTTCAAAACGAACAAACGTTTACAAAACATACTGAAAACGCTTTATTCAGGATCAAAAGAACGAATTATGTTATAGTTTGAACAAAAACGGCGCATTTCTCTACCACATACGACTGAGTTGGTGCAATGAAAACAAAGTAGAACAGGTATAACCGAAACGACTTATAGCACTTTTAACTAGTTAATTTTTAATCTATTCCTGAGTAAAATTAGGTACAGTTCGTTTTATTAAATAATCAACTGTCAGTGTCAAAATTTTGTTAAAGACCAGACTGTATCACCTTAAAAGTTCATGTCCAATTTCGAAACTAGCTGTATTTTGTATTTGACATTTTGAACACCAGATTTGTCATTTCTGACAATCGATATGTAAGTGTTTCATTTGAATTTGTTAGTCTTTAATAAATAACTCAATGTGTTGTTGTACGTGTTGTAACTTAAAAACAACTTGAAAAATTTGGAGATTATTAAATTGAATTTGCCAGGGAAAAAATTACACCAACCTTAATTCAAAAAAATTACTATTTATGGTAATGCCAACCTGACTGCTCTTAGACAGTTGATTATAAAAAAAAATCGACTATACGTACCATCGGTGGACATAAAAACTGGTACAAGCATGACAATTGCATAAGTCAAAAAATCATAAATTTATATCGGGTAAATTTGGTTTATTGCGAATAAGGTTATAAAAATTGTGACATACTAATGACATGTTGTCAAAAACGTTTAGTTAAAGTGCACTTCTTTAATGTTCTCTACATTTACAAATAACACAGTTGCTCTAACATCTCTTTAGGTTCAGAGGTCCAGCGGTTATCGTTAAAATTCTGACAATTTTTGATACACATTGAGCAATTTTTGGATGTACCAGTTTTTTATGTCCACCGATGGTAGGTACCGGGTGACTACTGATGATTGTGATTCTAGTAGTCAAGTTGGTAACACATTTGAAATCTTAATTTGGCAACCTTGGCTATCAAATTTAAATGTCAAAATTTTATACTCAATTGTCATTCACTTCCGACCTACGATCGCTGACATGGCAGTCAGGGGTAATATAACAAGCTGACAGGGAAGCCCAAGCTGACAGGGAAGCCAATAATTCAATGTTGCCAATAGATTATTTTGCCTCAATCATTAAAAGTCACCCGGTACTTATCTGCCAATAAAAAAATTATCAAGATCACAATAATAAAAAATGTATCTCAAAAGTTTACCTATTTGAGGAAAAATTGACGGAGGATTCCAAATTTTTCCTCATTTTTGTTACAAGATTTGTAATTTTGGAGATATTAGACGAAGTACGATTGATTTCATTTTTTTCAACGTAAAAAAAAAAAAAGTAGAATAGGTATGACCCGAAACGACTTGTAGCACCTTGAACTAGTTAATTATCTATTTCTATTTCAGAGCAAAATTTTATGACATTTGAATCAAAATGGTGCAAATAGAATAAATAACAGCTTGGTCAAAATTTTTATTTACTTACACATTATCTGCCAATAAAAAAATCATCAAGGTCACAGTAACTAAAAATTTATTTCATATATATGCCTTGTTGTAAAATTGTCTGAGGATTCCAAATCTGCTCTCATTTTTGTTATAAGTTTTTAATTTTGGAGGTATTATAGACAAAATAGGTTGACTTCAATATTTTCAACGTCCCAAAAATTAAAAATAAAATAGAATTTGATCCGAAATGACTTGTAGCATTCTTAACTAGTTCATTATCTATTTCTGAGTAAAATTTTGGGAAAATCGAGGTCAAAAAAAACAACTTGGCCAAAATCTTGATTTTCTTATCTACCAATAAAAAAACATCCCGATTATAATAACCAAATTAGGCCAAAGCCAAAAGTATGTCCAGATGAGGTACATAGAATTGTCTGAGGACTCCAAATCTGACTTCATTTTTGTTCCACGATTCTTAGTTTTCACGATATTGGACGGAATACTATCGATTTTAATTTTTACGTAAATAACACCCAAAACAGGGACCCGGACCGAACCGAAATGAACCAAAAACCGGACCGGAAACTAAATTTTGTTGGGAACCGGAACCGAAACCGGAACCGTTATTTTGATTTAATTGTTTTTGGCTACCGGATCGGAATCAAAATGTTTTCAATAATCTAGAACCGGAACCGGAACCGAAACCGTTACGGCAGAACCTTTATTTTATTAGGATCATTTTTTCAATTACGAGAAGTAAAATTTTGATATATCATTTTGATTACACACATGTGTGCAACTACAGTTGTAATGTTATTCATTTCTTTACATAATTATCATCAGAATATAAAATTTATACACCAGTTCCAGTTGTACCTTAGACCATTTTTAGGAAATACAATAATTCATTAGAACAACTTTAGACTAAAGTTAAACATATTTATAACCAAAGTAGAAATGGAAACCAGACCGGTACCAAAACAGGAATTCTGTTTTATTTTTTTTTACTATCGGAAGAGCATCGAAATTTTCTTGCTCATCTAGAACCGGAAACGTAACGAAACCCAAAATTTTTTACTCATCTGGAACCGAAACCGTAACGGAACCGAAAATTTTTCCTAATTTAAAACCGGAACCGGAACCCAACATTTTTACTCATCTGGAACCAGAACCGTAACGGAACCTTTATTTCGTTTGGGTCCGGGTCCCTGACCCAAAAGGTGGAGTTTGCCACGTTGGCTAGTGGCGTACTGAGCAGGGTTTCGTGGGTTCCGCGGAACACGGGCCCTGTTGTGGTCCTTTCCGTTGTCCAATTACAAATTACAATTAGAACCAAATTTAAAAATGAGAGTAGAAAAAAAGTCAATAAGTTCGATTTTTAAGATATTGATTTTTCAAATTTTGTCGAGATTTTGGTCGGTTTCCGGTACCCGGAACATTTATAGAGCAATAACTCCGCAACTATTGGAGATAACTCATGAGGTTTATTATGGTTAGAAAGCTCTTTTAATTATCTATCAAAAAAGGATCATTGTTTTTCGACTAATAGTTATCGAGAAAATTGCAAAATAAATAATATAATAAATTAATAATTAATTAATTAATTAATTAATTAATAATAAATTGCATAATAAATAATAAAAAATAGGTAACACGAAATAAAATCATGATTAAAAATACTATTGGGAATTTTGTGATTTTCTCAGTGCCAATCGATTCCCCGGATCATTTTACATGGGCTTACATCAAAATAGTTCAACTAAGTATTGCCGTATTGAGAAAATAAAAAAAATGAAAAAAAGTGAAAATTGCAACCTTTTTTTGCGTTTTACTCGGAAACTATAAGACATAGGGCAAAAATCAAAAAAGCCTCAGATAGAGCTTGAAATTATTTATTTTTTTGTTAAAACCTGGAACCCCTTCTGGCAACGGTTCCGGCTACAGAGCCTTTTCAATTTTTTTTTATTAAAAAAATTTATAACTTAAAAACTAATAGTCGTAGAGCAAAACGGTTTGTTCGAGTGAATTTTGCAGCTCATTTTACGTATTATATCAGTTTTTTTCTACCTAGCTTACTCGAAAGCTTATTTTAAAAAAAATATTTTAATTTAAAAATGTCAAAAATTAAAGATTATTTTTTTATTAGCTGACAAAATTAGATTGTGTTGACAGAAAATTGTCTGCATGAGACCACCAAGACTTGTCCACTTATACCGAAAACATAATCAGAAATGTTGGATTTTCTTTATGTTACACATAAATTAAGAGTATGTTCTTAATTTAGTTTCACAACGAATTTATTGAGGTGTGTATCGTCTGAACTGTGTGCAATTATTGTGTGTGTACGTGTACCTATTTTGGAGTAATTTAAGAAGAAGTTTATTATAAATATGATACTGAAGACATCAAATAAAAAAAACTTGTCCCTACAAGGCGGTCTTCTGGAATACCAACAAACTTTTTAAACACACTCAAAATCAAAAGCCTAAGTTGGGGATGACTAACCTTATAAAAAAATCTTTTAAAAAAACATTAGAATTGTATGAAACGGTATTTTTGATTGTACCATAGAAAGCAAAATTTTACAAATTATCTAAATTACCAAAGCGAAATTCAAATTACCATGTAATCATTTGAATTTATAATTAGAGTAGGCTTTATCAGTTTTTTAACTTTGATGAAAACGCCGATTGTGATAATTAATCAGTCAAATAATATTGTTTTAAACGGTAATATTCAAATTAGAGTATATTTTTTTCCTCAGTTTCTACTAGTTTTCAATCACAAAAACTCTAATTATTATTTTTATTTTTATTATAAATAATTATAAATTCAAATGATCGCATAAAAGCCGCAAAGCTTTTTACAAATGCCTATCAATAAATGAACAAACGCGATTTATTGAATAAAAAAATAAAGTTTTTTTAAGTGGGGAACATCTACAAAAAAAGAAAAAAGGGCTTCTCGATAAAAACCCTTTTATTCGACTGTATCATTCGATAGTATTTTTCGGCCTGAAAATCTGGACGAAAACCCTTTTTTCTCGGTTTTTCTCTCGGTCTCAAATCTTTGATATTATGCCCTTTCATAAGCTTCTTTTGATTTTGGCGGAAGCAACTCTTTTGAAACTTGATTTGCGGCGTTTCGCACCTTAGGAGGAGTATACATTAACTCAATATTCACTCAACATTTTAAAATTTTGATAGAACAATGACAACCATCTTTGACAACCATCTTTGACACTATCACTATAATAAACATTTCACGGCAATTTGATTATTTTCTTTTTTTTTCATTTTGTAGTTTGTAAAGTTCTTGCCTCTGATCTGTGGTTCTTGCAATCGAATAAAACTCTTTGCTGTGGCTGGACTCGGCGTTGCCTCATCCAGCAAATCATTCAAAATATTTTGTTTTTCGTCCTCATAACATAAAATAGTATTTTGTTGACGACTCTCGTAGGTAACTCTTATCAAAATGAAATAGGTGAAGATTTTTTAGGATTTATGTTTTTTTAAGGACTGGACATTATTGCTTAAATAAAATTATGATGAATCTTTTTACATAAACAAAATATATTTAATTTTAAAATTTCAAAAACTCAAATTTTATTATATTGCCATGGGGGCAATACAGGCTGTTTTGTCTAAACCTCACATTAGAAGTATTGGGAGTTCTAATAATTATAGTCATCTGAAAATTTGTGTACAACCATAATCTTTTAGGTTCTGCTCAATGAAAATATTCTCAAGATAGCAGCACTTCCAGTTATACCGGAAGTCGCTATCAACTTCCTTATTTTAAATGGAATGCTATATTTTTTAATGCGTTTTTGAATTAGGTACTAGAGTTATTCTAAGGTAGTTTTCATAAGCTGTTCCTATACCTAAATTTAACCGTTTACGAAATATTTATGGTTTTTAACATTTTTTTAGATTTGCACCTTATTCCAGTTCAAAAATCGATAACTCTGCGATTTTTAAAAATTTGGAAGTATTTTTGAGCTCATTTGAAAGAGGAAGCCTAGATCTTTCCTTTGGTGTTCAAATTTCTAAAAATGAATAACAAACTCCAAATTTTTAAAATTAAGTTTGCAAAATTTTAAGCACCCATAACTCAATTATTTCAATGAAATGACAAAAGTTTTATTTCACTAGATGGTAGAGAATTTAATTCTGCTTCGATCTGTGTTGACATTCCCTATACTTATGTTTAATAGTTTTCAAGTTACAATACCTTTTTGTTGGGATTGAGAAATTCATTAGCCATAGGCCTTTTCTCATAGGTTGCCATGGAAACGAATGAAAAAATGTGAGAAATTAAAGTTTTTCAAACCAACTCCCAATGAATTTATTTTGTTTTCACAGTCTGATAACACAATTTTGAACAGAGTTTGTCATTTAAGTTTAATCAGAAATGTTTTTATGGAAAACTATGCAAAAATACCTGTGGTTAGTAAGAAATTTCCTATAATAATAAAAAAAACAACATAACTTGAAAATTATCACAGATAGGTATAGGGAATGCTAATACAGATAGATGCAGAAAAAAATTCTCCTCCATCTAGTAGAATAAAAATTGGGACATCCCATTTGAAAAAATTAAGTTTTGAGTACTTGAAGTTGTCCAAATTTAAACTTAAAATTTTTGGGTTTATTAACTTCAATTCCAATTTTGATCACACTGAACAACAGATATAGGCTTTCTCTTTCAATTCTCCAAATATGATTTCGAAATCTCTAAAACTAAGCGAGTTACCGATTTTTTAAGGGACAGGTGCAAATTCAAAAATTTTCAAAAATGCTAAATATCTCGAAAACGGTTAAAATTGGGTATAGGGAAAGCTGATAAAACCTCCCTTAAAATAACTCAACTAATCCAAAAACGCAGTGAAAAATCTAGCTTTCCATTTAAAATAAGAAAGTTAATAGCGACTTTCGGTATAACCGGAAGTGCTGCCATCTTGAAAATATTTTCATTTAACATAACTCAACGGATTATGCCTGAGAAGCAACTCTCAGGTAAATATCTTTATTAGAACTTTCAATACTTCTAATGTGGGGTTTAGACGGAACATCCTGTATGTTTGGAGGGCCCGCATTGAGATGATAAAACAGGCCCGTTAAGGGTTCACTACGCCACTGCACGTCGCATCGATAGCGCATATTTTTTTGAGGAAATGATTATTTCTGTTTTCATTATTTTAGTCACCTAGTTTCTCTGTTAGTGTTAATAATTTCGCAATTTTTATTATAAACAAAAGCAGTTGATAATTTTTTACGGATTTGGGTATACAACCAGTAATTTACGTCTGCGCGAGGATCAACCTAACCTGTCACTTGTTTAATCCACATCTCTTTTTGAGTTTTTACCGATGAAAAACCGTTATCACTGGTGTGCAATAAAAGAAGAGCACCTTAACTTAATTAAAGAATAACAGTGTGACTGCTATAATTTTTGTGAACCCATCTGTCGTAAAATTCCCACAGAAAACAACCTTTGAACCTGAATCAAGTCGGCAATTTTCAACAAAACAACCAAATAAAAGTCACTCATGTTTTTACGAATTTTTTATTCATTTAAATAAACGTGTAACAAGTTCAATCCTCATACACCCACTCCTCGTTAGCCGGCTTCCAGTTGATCACCTCCTTCTCCGTGAACCACAGCCCGATCTCCTTCTTCGCAGACTCCACCGAATCCGACCCGTGGATAATATTCCGCCCAACTTGTATACAAAGGTCACCTCGGATGGTACCTGGGGCACTGTCGGCAGGATTTGTAGCACCAAGCATCACACGCCCGGTCTTCACCACGTTCAGGCCCTCCCACACCATGGGCACCACCGGCCCGCTGCTCATGTACTTGACCAGGCCGGGGAAGAACGGTTTCGTGGCCAAATCGGCGTAGTGCTTCTTGAGGAGCTCCTCCGAAGGCTATGCGAGTTATCGACCACGTGTCACAAAAATACTCACCCAGGTGAACTTGAGGGCCACCAGCTTGAAGCCCTTCGACTCGAACCGCTTGATTATCTTCCCCACAAGGCCTCTCTGGACGCCGTCAGGCTTGACCATAATGAAGGTTCTTTCACGTGCTTCCGCCATGGCTCTTGAAAATAACGAAAAGATTGACAAGATGGTACAGATCATACAATACAACTGGACGGGGATTCGTCGAAAACCACGCGCGAGAATTTAATTCGGGGCTATTTTTGGAGGAATGAACGATTGAGACACCGGTTCAACTGTAACCAAATGAGAGCAAGGAGGAGGGAAGAGGAAGAGACAAAGAAAAAGACTCAGACACTTCCTCCGAAGTGCCACATGTCCCTAAGAAATCGGCGCCACATTCAAAATACTGGGGATTGTGTTATCGATCTTTGTACTTGACCTCTTAATTAGGCTTAATTAAACGATAAATTTAGATTGAAGGACAAGGCTGGTGTTTATTTTCAGCATTTGACTACATTATAGGAATTAAGTCACAACTTTCCCAAATTTGAGTGATTTACGGAGAATTATTTAAATTGTAAATAAAACTTGTTGACACTTTTTGGCCAAAGACAAATTTTTAACAAATACAGGCTGACCCAGGGGTGTGTAATCGGTCTTTAACTTTTTTGCTATTTGAAATATTGCCATGCAGTTTTCAATATCCGATAGATCGACTTAAACATCATAAACTAAAAATATTTTTATTATACACAGCGTGTTGTATACAGGGTGGTGAACCATAGTTATATTTTTTTAAATGGAACACCCTATATGTTTTTGCATATTTAGATTCTACGCAAAAAAATTATGTAACTATTATGGGTCTATCTCTTTTCATTTCGGAATTATTCAACTTTTCGTTATAAAAAAGACCAATATTTGAAAAATCACTGCGAAGTCGCCGATGAACATTTTCCATCAAACTTGCAGCAGGAAAACTCAGAATACCCTGTAGTTTTAGCAATTGTCGACTTTTACTTAAAACACACAGATAATGTACAGGGTGTATACCAAAACGCAAAAAGTTGAATAATTATTTTTTTTCAAATGGAACACCATGGATTTCTTCACACGTATGGATAGCATTTTTCATATGATGATATGCGGTTTGTATAGCAAATTTGAAATATTTCATAGAGTTCAAAAAGAAATTTTTTTTTATTTATTTTGTTATTAATCCTTGATTAGTGAAATTCCTTTATGTATCAAGTAATAATTATATTATTAATGTAATTAGTCACGGTTAGTCACATTAGTACATCTCAAAAAATAAATTATCATTTGACTTATTATATTCTAAGCTAACAAATTTTCTTGTATTAAAATAATTTTTTTTTAAATCTTGAAAAATATTTTAAATTTGCTATGCAAACCCCATACCATTAGAAAGCTTATCAAAAGTGCTATCGATACATGAAAAAAAATACATGGTGTTCCATTTGAAAAAAAATAGTTATTCAACTTTTTGCGTTTTGACACACTCTGCTGTATATTATCTGCGTGTTTTAACTAAAAGTCGACTATTTGCTAAAATTACAAGGTATTCTAAGTTTTTCTGTTGCAAATTTATCGGAAAATATTCATAAGGGACTTCGTAGTGATTTTTCAAATGTTGGTCTTTTTTATAACAAAAAGTTGAATAATTCCGAAACGAAAGAAGATAACCCCATAATATTTTAAATAAAGTCATATTGTTTTTTTGCGTAGAATCCAATTATGTAAAAATATATAGGGTGTTCGATTTAAAAAAATATAACTTTGGTTCGCCACCATACATACAACACCCTGTGTATAATAAAAATATTTTTGGTTTGTGAACTTGAAGTCGATCTATCGGATAATAAAAACGGCATGGTAATATTTCAAATAGCAAAAAAATTATGAACCGATTACACACCCCTGGATCACCCTGTATTTATTTTTTTGTTGTTCAAAGTGTGACATACAGGTGTTCCTACTGCATCACCTAAAATTATTTTTAAATATACAGGCTGCTTCAGAAATGAGCTACAATACAAAACTGTTTTTCTAAATGGGACACATTAAATTTTATGGCCTTTTTGGACGCAGCTTTTAATACTCATGGTTTTTATCTAATCTTGTATTGGTCGATTCTGCTTAGTTTTTGAAATTATTTGATTTTTTTGACGAAAGTACTTTTTTTAAATTTCATAAAGTCCATTCGGAATTAAAATCAATTGTCAAATTGTTTCAACGTTGGCAATACCATTTAAAGTTAGTCGTCCAGGCTTCATTCCTATGGCAGTGTCGCAGGGTTCCAACATAATTTCAAAATTTTTGACATTGACAATTGATTTTAATTCCGGATGGACTTTAAAAACTAAAAATCTTAGAAAAGTAGTACTTTTTGAGAGATTCGTTAAAAAAAATATTGTACCTAACTTGTTTGGAAAGCAATTTCCCACATTCGCACTTCATGTGCTCATGTGGGAAATTGTATTTTCCAAGCACGTTAGGTAAATAACTATTTCAAATACTATACAGAGTGTTTTAGAAATGAGCTATGACATTTTGGACGCAGCTCTTAATACTAATAGTTTAACTTGTATTGGTCGATTCTGCTAGTTTTTGAAATAATTTTGTTTTTTTAAATTTATTACACAAAAAAAACTAAGAATCCCAGAAAAGTAGGCCTTTCACAACTTTAAAGGGCAAAACAAAATCAAAACTCAAATCTGTTCCAACTGTTTAGCATATTGCAATTTGGAACGTAAAAAAATTAAGAAGTTTGTTAAAAGATGAATAACTCCGACAAACTAAATGGAACACCTTATATTTTTTGTTTTTGCTTGATTATTAAATTGTCTATCTAAAAACATAAAATTTTAAATGCCTAAATTTAATAACTGAAAAAATATTTGACTTTAAAAGTTAATAATAAATATTTATTTTTTGTTGTTTAAAGTGTGACTTACAGGATGTCCCAGTAAGTTGAATAAGTAATTTTTTTTTACAATACATCCCAGAACATTCCTAAAATTATTTTCAAATATTTAGGTGTTGCTTAGAATGGAAATTATGTTTCTTAGAACTATCGGAATTAATTTGGAATTAAAAAATTAAGTTGAAATTACCAGAATTAACTTGGAATTACTTGAAGTTAACAGCCTCTCATTTTAAAGATACGGGAACTACCCATGAATTTGAAAGAATTGGGTAATATTATAATTGGAGGTAAAAATCACAATTATTACTCTGTTTTATATTAAACAATAAATATATAATTTTATATTGATGTAAGAAAGCAGCTGAAAAAATATGGAATACTTACTTATTATTATTTCACAAAAAGTGACAAACTTTTTAAATAACAAAACGGAAATAAGAAGAAAAGTATAATTGCATCTATCAATTTGATAACTATTTTTTTTATGAAACATAAATAAATTTCAAACAGTTTCATCTTATTTGAGGATATTTTTACGTTAATATACACAAAAATAAGTACATTAAAAAAATATAAAAACAAATATGACCTTATTTGTTACACACATTGATACAAAAACGAAATTGTTTAATACCCTATAATCGATGCCAGAAGTCAATAAAATATGTGACAGTGTATTATTCACTTTTTGTATTTGTTACTGAGACATTTTAGTCATCATTAAAGTAACAATTCATTGATTATTTAAAAAACAAACTTTACTTCCTTATGGGAAAAATGGGACAAAAGAAGTAAATATAGCTTAAGTAATTTTTTGAATAATGTTATGTAGTTTATACTATCAGTAATGTTGCATGTAAATAATAATATAAAAAGTTTTTATTTTAGAAAATAAATATGTGACTAATAAAAAAGTTAACACAAATTCCAACAATTATAGTTGGCTAATTTTTGACGAAATTCTTTTGAATTTTGCTAAAACAATCAAGAATTAAAAAAACAATGTCAATTTTGATATAACTTAAGCCCGTTATTTCAGTAGTGAGTTAACTTTAGACTACTTTAGAGTCAAATCAAATAACTCTCAGTCAACCAAACGCTTCTACCGCTTCTGACATTTGACATATTACATTATTAGTTTAATTTTATCTTAATTCCTACCTTAGGTCTGAGTTAGAAAAAGTCATTAATTCATCAAGAATCTGGTTATTTCGAAGTTGGAAATATGATTTTTGGACTTAACTGATGATGACATCAGTTAATTATTTTTTGAGTAATCAGAAGAGACACTTGCGAAAATAAAAAATAGGGTGTTCCATTTAAAATTTTTATGTTATTCAACTTGCAACAAACCTTTTCATTTTTTTATCTTCTTGACTGCAGTGAACTAAAAAAAATATATCCTTTAAGAAAGTTTCTACTTTTTTCTTCAAGTGGTGAAAGTCCTACTTTTTTTAAGAACGCGTGTTTTTGAAAAAAAAATCAAATTATTTAAAAAACTAAGCAGAATCCACCAATACAAGTTTAGAATAGTATTAAAAGACACGTCCAAAAATGCAATAAAATTTAGGATGTTTCTTCCATAAACATAAATTTAAATTGTAGCTCATTTCGGAAACAACCTGTATGGTTGAAAATAATTTTAGGTGTGTCAGGAGGATAGTATCTACGATTTTTGTAAAAAAAAGATCAATTTTCTAACATTTAAACATAAATAATGGACTTTTTTAAATCGCGCGAAGTCGCGCCAAATTTAAAACGCTCGATCTTTGTACTTGACCTGATTGGATTAAGCTACTGTTTTAACAACAAATTGAGATTCAGGGACGAGGTTGGTGTCTATTTCGGTATTTTATTGTAAATTATAGTAATTATACTCTCTCTCGCGTTTGAGTGATTTACTGAGGAAATTTAGGCAAAGAAGATTGATAATAAATTTCGAATAAACATTTATTTTTTATGATAAAATTTGCAAAAGGTTAAGTGTTGTGTTTACGAAATGGTTATTTATGTGTGGGATAGGGTGCGAGGCACACCAGCGATTATTTATGGTGCTTACCTTGCTACAAAAGCTGCCATTTCTTTGTACTATGTTATTCACGTGTAAACATATTCTCTATTTGTTACTACAATAAATAATATCAGGCTCCGCGCCTGTTATGACCTTAAATAGCAAACCAAAGTACGTACGATAATTTTTTAACATTTATTATTGCATTTAGAATTTTGTTATTTCTTGATAAGATTATTTTTCTGCTGGTGTATCATGTGTGTTTCACGATGGTGCCTTAAACGGAGCGAGGCTAATTTTATTATTTTTTATTGGATGAGTTGGCGACAAATAAATCTTTGTTCTTTGGGTGGAGTCAGTTACAATAAAGAGCATTGATAAAGATGAAAGAATTATTAGTTGCATTATAGTTTTAATTACAAAAATTTGGAATGAAAAACTACTCAAAGGCTGAGCACCTGAATAAATAATGTCAGTGAAATCTAAATAATAATAAGAAAAACACTCGAAAATAATAGGTAAAAATAACTTAATTATTGGTCCATTCTCTCAGTTTTTTTTTTTTGGAAAAATTTTGTAAAGTAACTTAGTTTTTCGCTTAAATTGTGTTTGTATCTGAAAAATAATGCAATTTTAGAGTGATATCCTAGGGCATTCTTTAACTCATATTTTAGTAAATTGATAAATAAAGTACTAATACAGTTCCGTTTCATCTAAAAAAATGAGCTTATAAACACTCAAAGAAACGGATTTTTTAAGTAATTTGGTACTTTTTTAGTTAATTTTTTTATAGAATTTTGATAAACAATTGCGTTTCAGAACTAACACAGTTTTTGACCCAATTCGGCAATGCATCTACTGATATAGGTAACATTAACAGTAAAATAATATAATCTTTGACCTAATAAACATAGTGCATGGTTTTGGCTTTTGGCAACAAAACACTTTATCATCTTAAGAACGAGTTTAACCTTTAAAAAAAACAATTTTTTAACTATATGGTAATATTTTGGCTTATTTTGATGGAACTTACTAAATAATTGCATTTCTCGCTGAAAAATGTCCGAAAAAGTGCAAAACTTTAACTGAATTTGGCAATCTTATTTTGTTACAAGAATTTGTGAAATAATTGATTTTTCGGTAAAAAAAAGAATCTATTAAATCACAAAAACCAATTACAGTTTTTTTTTCTAAAAAATGAGCTTAACTTTTAAAAAACTATTTTTGTAATATTTTGTGTGATTTTTTGTTTTGTTTTTGAGGGAATTTTACTAAATAATTGTGTTTTTTGATGAAAAACGCTCCAAAAAAGTTAAAAATAACGCAATTTTTGACCCAGTTTGGCGTTCTTTTAGCTTATTATATCATAGGTATATTTTACAAAATAATTGCGTTTCAGAATTAAAAAAACTTATACTTATACTTACAACAGGAAAACGGCAAAATAATGTCATCTTTAATCTAATATTAACTTAGCAGTTTTCGCAACAAAACAACATTTTGTATTGTAATTTGGTAATTTTTCCGTTGATTTTTGAGGGAATTTGCTAATTGCGTTTCTGGATAAAGAAGATAAAACGTCGGTTAAAACGTTAAAAAAACTGCAATCTTTTACCCAACTAATAAGAGATTATTCATTTTCGTCACAAAACTGCATTTTCATCTTATTAAAGAAACGAGCTTAAAACTCTTAGGGCCAGTTTACAGAAAGCGAAATTAAAATTTAATTCAGAATTAAATAAATTCGAATTAAGTTGTCATTTAGTTTACATTGACAAACGTCAAGTTAATCATGAATTAAATTTTAATTGCGATTAAAATGTTCTGTAAACCCTAGGAAATGATTTTTTGGACTAATAATTTGGTATTTATTCTTTGTTCAACCAATTATGTTTCTTGATGAAAAATAAAAAAAAAAAGAAAAATAATGCCACTTTTGAGTACCTTTGACTAAACTTTATTTTTAGCTTATTTTCTTCATAAAATTTTGAAAACTATTATATGGCAAGAACGGTAAAATATAATATTTTATCATCTTTTACCAAAGTCTGGGATTTTTGCGATAGAACTACATTTTCATATAAAAGAAGATAACTGAAAATATTATGTACTAGTTTGGACAAAACAATAAACATCTTGAACTTCCAAATAAATAAGTAATGGAATTTTGAGTGAATTTTTAATTTTTCAGCTTACTTTTGACCGAATTTTGAACAATTTTTAAATAATTTATTGGGTTACTCAATGAAAAATGCTGAAAGAAAGCCAGAAATCCCACAATTTTTGATTCAATTGGGCAAGCTTTTAGCTTATTTCTTGTGAAATAATTTCGTAGATTTTCGCGGCAAATTTAAAAAAAAAAATAAACTCAGAAAAATGGAATTTCATGTATTTTGGTAATTTTTCGGCGTTAAAATGCAAAAAAAGGCAAAAATAACGTAATAATTTATATAATTTTTTATTAGATTTTGTGTTAAATTGACTGTTGAACTCTGAGCTGGATCACCCTTGCCTTATTTTCACTGGTAGTTTATTTTTTTTGCACTTCCGGGACTAAACTAGGGAATAAATAAATTCTCCAGGGACTAAAGTGGCTCATTTATTCCCTGTAGACAGAAACTAAAGTATTTATTTTAGTCTCGGAAGTGCAAAAAATAGTATATATACCTTGGGACTAAAGGGCCTAAATCCCTTGAGCGGTCCACTCGCGGGATTAAATGCTGCACTTTAGTCCCTCTATACAGGACGTAAGCGAAATAAGTACATTAATTTTAACCAGTGGTAGAACTCATCAAGGCAAACACTTTTTGTCTGTACCACTTTTTTAAAATCGCATTTTTTAAAATCAAATTTCCCCCTACAAATTGATGAGCCTTTTATGAAATGCTCCAACAAAGAAAAGTACAAAGCGACCAGAAAGTCCTTCTATCACGTAGGCGTATCACTTGAAAACGTGTGTCCGATGTCATATATTAGTTCAGCCTGCTGTCAAAATTTAAACTGAAATTATCTCAAACGTAAACTGTTGGATGCCGTGAGTCCATCACACAAATAACACCCGAACGCTAAACGACCAGTAAATGGTGTCTATGGGGTAAAACTGGATTCCAATAATAATTTAATTTGCTTAATTTTTTTGACATTTTCCCTTTGACATTAGGCTTGAGTTTCGCGGACATATACCTCTTGTCGACTAGGTAACTTTGTTTCCAGTGGCGTGTAAAAAAATTTTGTAAGATTTTAAATTAATTTTAACTCAAAAATTAAAACGTTTTGAAGAAAAAGTTATTAGGAAAAATTGTTGATCTTGACGAGTTTTATTACCAGTTAAAATTAATGTACTTATTTCATTTACAGCCTGTATACGGCGTTGGGCAAAAGTATGGAACTAAGCGTTTTGTACCTAAACTATGTACCTTACGAAAAAACTAATTAGTACATCATCAACTACTACTTTAAAAATGTGATAATTTTTTGAGAATATTTTTTTTCGAAATTCCATTTAGTTTAGTTTAATTTTTTTTTAAATGGCACCCTACTACGACGATTTTTTTTGGTAAAACAATGAGCTCTACTTCAATAAAATTCTTCTACTTTAATAAAATTAATTTTAAACGAGTGGTTTTTCTTAAATAAATTATTAAATTTGCGTTCCGAGCTCATTACGAAGGTTTTTTGAACTTGGCCGAAGTGGTTGTATCCATGGATGTTTATAATTGCGAAAAATTTGACGAATTAAATTAGTGAATTAAAAACATCCATGGATACAATCACTTCGGCCAAATTCGAAACATCTTCGTAATGAGTTGTGACCGCAATTTTAATAATTTATTTAAAAAAACTGGTTCAAAAACAATATTAATGCAATATTAATTAATTAATTAATTAATTAATTAATATTAATTCTTAGGGCATAATCTTTTACCAAAAAAATCGCCATAATAGGGTGTCATTTGAAATTTGAATTTTTTTTGCATAACTCGAAAACTGGAAAAAATTTATTCTTAAAAAATGATCACATTATTAAAGTAGTTGATGATGTACTAATTAGTTTTTTCGTAGAATAGTTTAGGCACAAAAAGCTTGGTTCCATACTTTTGTTCAACCCTGTAT
This sequence comes from Tribolium freemani, assembly GCA_939628115.1. Classification (NCBI taxonomy): domain Eukaryota; kingdom Metazoa; phylum Arthropoda; class Insecta; order Coleoptera; family Tenebrionidae; genus Tribolium; species Tribolium freemani. The sequence continues at coordinate 34,861,970 of OW626785.1, forward strand.
AATATACTATTGTCACATTGAGCCTTAATTTGATTGATAAACATTTGATGTAATCTGTCACTTGTCGCAAATTGAATTTCGCATTCGCAATTTAAAATTTGCGCCATTTAGTGATTTCCCCGCGTTCGGGCACTTTCGCGTCGTCCAAGGCCTCCCGATCGCACCTCATCGGGCGTGAAATTGATAAGACGCCTTGTGGTTTTTTTGTGCTTTGAAGCTCGTCACAGCCCGGGAATAGTGCAAATGGTCCCTTCTGGTAATTCCCATTGAATCGCAAAAAGTCGTTGTGGGCCCCTTCGCACCCATCAGCACCCAAATCCAGGTAAATAGCGGACCATGGAATGGAAATTTCCACTCACTTCCACCAATCACACGCCAGCTCCTGGAGCTCAAAGACCAATCAGGTCGCAGCTGCGCTTTGACCACAGTTCTTCAGTTGTCTTTCTTCACTGGCGGCCATTAGAGGCCATCAAAGAATCGATTGTAGTCATTTACAAGCTTTTTTGGTGAAAAACTGTGGTGAAAGTGTGCAAAAATACATCCGACGGTGTTTATGTTGGTGTAACAGCGAGTTTTACCATGCAGGACCAGATTGTGGTCGATGGTCAGAACCATCTCAGTTCTGGAACAAACAGCGGGTTGCCCATCTCCGGTAGTTCCATTGTCTTAAAGATGAATGATGTGCCGCAGCTTTCGTCCGTTGGTGAGTCTTTGTGATGGTAAAATGGTCAAATATTTATGTATTTTGTGTGTTAGGGCTTCTAGAGCTTGCCCATCGCGAGTACCAAGCTGGGGATTACGAAAATGCAGAGAGGCATTGTATGCAGTTATGGAGACAGGATCAGACAAATACAGGGGTTTTACTGCTTTTGTCAAGCATACATTTTCAGTGCAGGCGTTTAGACAAATCCGCACATTTCAGCACTTTGGCAATCAAACAAAATCCACTTCTCGCCGAAGCTTACAGGTAATGAATCTCACACTGTTTTGGATTTTATTATTGTAGTGGTTTTCCCTAAATATAAGTATAAGAGGTTTCTGAATCATTTGTTCACTGTAGAAAGTCACCGAAGTTGGTGTCCTCTAGCGGATTTTTCGCAACTATAGAAATACAGGGTGACTCTAAAAATTATGTAGAAATTTGAAGAGGTGATAGTGAAGAGCAAAAGATCTGACAATAACTAAACTAACTTATCCGAATGTTTATACAGATGTCCTAATTAAAATTTGCATGCCTTAAAATCTCAGATATTGTCCAAGTTTGGAAAAAATACTGAAACAGGTCAATTTTAGATTAGAGGGGGACCAAGTTTTATCGTACTTTTAAAGTTTAAAGGCACCCTTTCAAGAAATTTAAATTGCAACAGGGGTCGAGTGACAGCTGCTTTCATTGTCTATTCAGCCATGTTTTTTTTTTCAATTTTGAATGATTTTGAACGATTTATTTTTGAGAACCGTGGAATTGTTTTAGGGTCATTGAGATCGTAAAAGTTGTCAATTTGGAACAATCTTGTTCAAATTTTGGAGCAAAAACAATTCATTTTAGCGAATTTACTGCTCAGAATGTCCACCCCCAACTTCCATACAATTGTACAGGTTATTTGCGGAAGCAATGTTTAACATTTTGAAACATTTCTGGCGTGATCAAATAATTTTTCGTTACTTTAAAAAGTAAAAACATTAACGCAGATAAAATTTGTACGAAAGTTTGATTGACAATTTTCACAATCCCTATGATCTTAAAACAATTTCGTGATTCTGGAAAATAAATCGTTCATAATTAAACAATTTGAAAAATAAACACATGATTGCATAGACAATGAAATAGTCTTAGATCCGAACTAAGGTCATCCTGGACCGATCTGCTTACCGGATGAAACTTATTTTTTATCAAATTATAATATCCAAAGGAATCTACCGCGAATGGGTTGCCTAAAGAAATATGTTCAAGACTATGATTAAGGGTCAAATTGGTGCCATTTTCCGCAGTGTTTTACAGTTACAGTTGTAAGTAACGTTTTTGAAAGTCTTTATTTACAGGATACATTCTTCTACTCGGGCTGTAGGGGAGAAAGTGTTAAAAGTTTATTTAATTCAGAAAATAATTTTGAAAACTAAAAAAAATCTAATAAAAATCCAGTATTCTTTGAAAATTTTTTCTCATCAACAATCAGAATCATTCTTTATTCCCAAGAGTCCATTACATGGCCAAAAGTATTTTATTTTCCATTTAACACAATCATATTGTTGATGGGAAATAATTTTCAGAGGACTACATTTTTTTAAGATTTTTTTTCAGTTTCCAAAATTATTTTCTAAATTAAATAAAGCAGTTGCCGCATTTTAAAAGACTTTCTCCCCTGCAGCCCGAGTAGAAGAATGTATCCTGTAAATAACTTTCAAAAATGTTACTTACAACGGTTGTAAAACACTGCGAAAAATGGCTAAAATTCGAGTTTTTTTTAGCCCTCTTAATCATTCTTGAGCAAATTTTTGTAGGCAACCCATTCGTAATACATTCTTTTGGATATTATATTTGATAAAAAATAGGTTTCATCCGGTAAGCAGATGGGTCCAGGATGACCTTAGTTCGGATCCTGTACTAAAGGCAGTTTCACAATGATGCATCACTCGACCTCTGTTGCTATTTAAATTTTATAATTTCCAAAAACAGCTAAGGTAAAAAATATATGATTTTATATTATGTAAAAAATATAAAATCGTAAAAGATGCAATTTCAGTAACTCAAATGTTGACAATGTAACTTTGAAATAAAGTACTCAAAAGTTGCAAACTTCGTTTATATTTTATTTTTTGATATTATTAGGTAGATGTTGCATTTCATTTAGCATTATTTTGACGTTTTTAGATGTGTAATTATCACCGTGTAACGAATTGCTGTTAAATTAATATAATTGCAGTCCAGTCTTTCAAGGAAAAAATCTAAGTGATACTTCATGTCGCGGAGCTGAACATTGAAAATAAATTCAGCTGAGTTCCGCAAACGTATTAATTTGATAAAATTGAGGGAGATTGTTTTTAAACACATTGTTACTCTCTTTGACATATTTGCTCAGGTCGTAAAGACAGATAATGTCTGTATTTCGTTATATATTCTTAATATTTTTTAGTAGTAGTGAAAATTTGTAAATTGGTAACTCTAAAAGTAAAAAAGGGCGCAAAAATAAAATTTTTATTCTATGGTTGAAAGACAATTTTTACCTGTGACATTTACTCACAAGTTGTAAAACTTGTCACTTACTTGCTATTAAATACGTTATATTTTTCTCTATGCGTGTGAATTTTTTCTATATTTATATTTTATTATCAAAATGAATTATGTAATTAGTTAATTAATTTGCATTAAGTCTCTGCACACAAAAATTAATGTTTCTTAAAATACGTAAAATAATTGGCGCTAGCCCGAAAAAAAAATTACAATTAAAAATTGTATTAAACATAATTTTGGGGCTAGCAACAATTTTTTACGTATTTTGCTTTATTTTGGTATTATAATTCACATGACTTTTTCTTCCTATTCAATAGTTTTTACGTAAGTATTTAATGTTTAGTGTTTTTGTTCTATAAACTTCTTCGTAAAAGTAAATATTATTTTAATATTAATTTTAATTTTAAATAAAAACTAGATATAAGCCCAATTTATTTTCCAGATTTTTTAATTTTAATACCGAAAAACGTCTAGTTCTGATACATATTTTAAAACTGACAAATATGTATCAAGTTTTTTCGTTTCTCTAATTTCTTTTAACATGTAGTATTACTTTTTTAATTATTATCTTTCTCTTTTAATCTAATTTTGTCACCTATTCCTCCCCAAAAATTTGCAAATTTCATTTTGACGTTGTTTAAAGGGATTTGTATTGTTTATAGCCTTTAGCAAAAACTGATAATTTTCAACACTTGTTTTGGTAGCAATTTTGTGTTTACTTTATTAGTAAGTAATATTTATTTACAACAAACACAGTAACAAATTAAATTTACGACTTATATTTTGTTATCTTACAAATTATATCAAAAACCTTCATACATTTTTACGTGATTTTCTCGGAAAGATTGAATTTTAGTAATAATTGTTGATTAAATAAGACCTGATCTTACAACAGTGAAAATTATTATCTATTTGTAGGTAAATAAAATATTGGTTGGAACTTAAAATACGATTTTTGCAAACATGTGATTTCTACAGATTTCAAAAACCCATAGAGGTTATCTCTAATCTTGTCGTAGATAAGTGACTGTAAATAATATTTTAAATATTAAACATTTTAACATCATATCGTACTTACGAGCCACCAGCGAACTTTTTGTCACAATGTCTAAGAAGAAACATATGTTTACTGGACTTAATCGGGGACTCAATTAACAAAAAAGTGTTCACCTTCTGGCTGACGTATTCTTATGAATGGGTTCATCTATTTTTTTCTTTGTTATAAAATTTGCTGGCTTCTTGTTCAACTCAAACATATAAAATTTTGTATATCATACGTGGGCTAGAGCACATTATGCAGTACTTGGTGCAATGATGCTTTTGTCGGTGTCTATCCTATTAGTAACATACTTATCTATTATCTGGTATGGATGTTTTTTTAATTAATTGATTTACTTATTAAAATTTTCGTTGGCGCAACTTGTATTTCCAGTGTTTTAAACATAGTCAAAACTTCTAAGTATGTCAAGTTAGTTGATGTTTATCATGGAAGAAGAAAGGTACTCTTACTGGTAACTGTAAGAAATTGATTTTTTGTTCAATCTTATCTAATTGACTGAAGTTAAGGAGTAAAATGGAATAGCTAAAGTTTGGCTTTGTTCATTTGTACTGCTTTGTTTAAATGTGAATGTGAATAACTTTTGTACTTTGAGAATATTTTTAAGTTTTTTTTATATCTTTTTGCTGTCTGCTGTATTATTTTCCATAATATTATTATATCATCGTACAATTTGTAGATTCCGTAAATTTGGGACACACTTTCATCACTTTCGTATTATTGTAGAAAGTAAATTCATTGACCACAACGTTGATTTTTCTGTCAAAAATGTAATAATTAAAATTGTTTGCTTCGGAGCTCTTAATTTTGAGCAACCAATGGACGAGTTTAATTATTTTGTAGTTATTTTTGGAGCGAGAGTGTTTACATACTTTTTTAACTTTGCATCTCCTGCAATTTAGTAGTAAATTACATTGCAGCAAGAGATATTTTTGCTTAGAAAACGTTTTTCATTCCAGTAATTTGGGCAACGTGTACAAAGAAAGAAGCCAGCTGCAAGAAGCACTCGATAATTATCGACATGCAGTGCGTCTTAAACCTGATTTTATTGATGGATACATCAACTTAGCTGCAGCTCTTGTTGCTGCAGGAGATATGGAGCAAGCAGTTCAAGCATACATTACCGCATTGCAGTACAATCCAGTAAGTACACAATAGATTCCAAGCGATATTTGCCTAAATTGTGCATATTATTCTCTCTTCACAGGATCTCTACTGTGTTCGTAGCGATTTGGGTAACCTCCTAAAAGCATTAGGTCGTTTAGACGAGGCCAAGGTATGTTCAAATATCATCATGATGTGTTTTATTTATTTCAGAATACTATTTCCATCTCCAATTTATTTCAATCTCTAAAATTAAAAAAAAAAAAAGTAAAATACAATTTTTACAAGGCATAATATAAAAAGTCCAGGCTGATATTTTCCCAAGTGCGCATTGCGTAGAGTTTCACCTTGTGCGTCTTACTAATGTGTTAAATTTTTACACCAAGAGTGAAAAATTAGCACATCTGCATTTGCGTAATTCCATTTGAAACACACAGTTTTATGAGTAGTTATGGCTACTAGCGATTTTTCTGGTCTGAGATGAATGCGTTATCAGTGCAAGCTTACGTCAATTTTTTATTATTATTATTTTATCACACCTGAGTAGTTTGTTACTTTTGACGCAGTCATTTTATTTTTCTCTAAATTCTGAGACAGTTATTAGTTTTGAAAGTAAAAATCGTCAATTGTTTATTTAAAAACTAATAACTGTCGATTTTTCAGGTGCCCTGCGTAGTTTTTTTCAGTTCTTCCTATTTTTTCTTTTTTTTTTATTCAGTCATTGTAAAAGAAAATATCAGCCTAAAACAAAATATAAAAAGTGATTATGAATTACAAAAAGTAAAGCAGTTTATCTGTAGATACTGCAATCATTTCAATTGAACAACAACCTATTATTAGTCACTTCCACGCAATTATTTTTAATTAAAGTTCAGTTGTTTTATTTTTTACAGTCATCAATGTTTTATTTTTAGGCAATTATTAAATTCCAATACAGTTTAATCTACAGATTTTTCGTTTATATATTTCTTCAGATATATGTAAATTTGAAATGTGCTGTGATACCCTGTATAATTTAACTGTGCAGAATGTCTCTTCTGAGATTTCCCCAGTCAATATCTTTGTTATTAATATTTAGCGAAATACTTAATTTTAACACATGTTACAAACGAATGGCAAACGGTTTCAAGTGAAAGAATATTTTTACGAAATACAATTTTAATTACTGATTCATTCTTACGGTAACAGAAAGGTAAGTAAAATTTTTTAAAACAAATGTTATAAAGATCGTAGCTAGTTCAAGATATCTTAGACAAGAAATGGCTGTTTTTGTTGTTTTTTTTAAGGTGAACGAACAATATTTTATTTCTTAGCAATGTTATAAAATTTTTCAGACAAAAACGCAATTATTTCGTGAAATTTGTCAAAAACAAGCCGAAAAATCATTAAACTAAGACTAATATAAATTAGTCTTACTAATTTATACTAATATAAATATTAAGCTTTTTAGCACACTTTTCGTCAGAAACGAATTGTTTAGCGAATGGTTAAAAATTACCTAAGAAATTCTTGCAGAGTCGATTTTTTACTTTTTTGAGCGCTTAAACACGTCTTTCAGCAAAAAAAACTGACCTGAAAAAACACTAATTTGGATTACAAATGAGATTATCTAGTCATTATTGTGTTCATTAGCACGTTTTTCATTCAGAAGCTCCAATAATTACGCGAAATTTTGTTGAAAATAATCCCAATTTTGTCGGCAATTGTGTTTTTTTTTTGGAAATTCAATTTTTGATAAAAATTACCCACAAAAAGTTAAATCGAAAGTGGAATAATTTTTATTTATTGTGCCGCTTAAATCCGTTTTTTTTTTAACTAAAAGCTCAGTTCTTTCGCTCAATTTTATTGCATTGTGTCGGGAAATTCTAAAATTTAAACGAAATTAACATTTTTTTTGAGCGTTTTACCAATAAGTTTTTCACTGCAATGCAATTACCTAATTAGTGGAATTTCTTAAAAGGGTTACTGTACTGTGGGTGCAGCTTTACTCTTGTAAAGAGGGTTTATGCACATTTTTGAACCAAAAACTCCGGATATTAATTCATTAACGAAATTTTTTCACAAATTAATTGAAAAATTGGGTCTATTTTTTAAATTTTTTGACTCGTTTTTGAGCAAGAATTTCAGTTTTTCGCTAAGTCTTTGTAAATATTCAATTGGGCTGCTTTCATAAACTTAATAAGTTCGCGAGATTGTCTCATAAATCGCCAACAATAAGGCAATATTTTTGTCTTTTCTGGGCACTTAAACACTATTTTCAGCTAAAGTTAGATAAAAAATGGCATAAAGTTCACTTTTTTTTAGCGTTTTAGCACATTTTCAGCCAGAAATGCAATTTTTTAAGCCGAAAATTCATAAATTGGTTAGATATTTGTGTTATTAAACGATGTTGCGAAAATTTTCAAAACACTGAATTGGGTTGCAGATGACATTATCGTTATTGTGTTTTATTAGTACTTGTTTTATTCAGAACTCAATAATTACGCGAGGTTTCGTCAAAAAAATTCTGAATTGACTCGAATAAAGTGCAATTTTTGTCTTAGCGCTTTAGCTAGTTTTTGAGCTAAAATTAGTTCAAAAATGGCATAATTTTTACATTTGGTCGTGTGTTTTAGCACATTGTTTACCTAGAAAACAATCATTTTAAGGAATATGGCCAAAAGTAAGCCGAAAAATCAGACATTGGTTCGATTTTTGTGTTATTAGGCGATATTGTATTTTTGGTTTAGAAACTGAAAAGTAGTTCGTACATTTATAAAATGGTATTCTTAAAATGAATTGCATTGTTTTCAGTTGACAACGGTTTAATAAGTGTAGAAGTTTGCGTCTTATTTATTTTTAATAATTATATTGCGCCTCTTTCTGACCGCTTATTGCGAAATTTTTATAAATAAATTTTTGTGAAAATAAAGGGTGATAAATCAGTTGTTTCGTGAATTAAGTTATCATGAGCTGTTTTGCGTGAATTTAATTTCAAGCTACATTTACTGTAATAGCTTTTTTCTAGAAGAATGCTTGTAAATTAAGCTAAATTTTTGCGTTTATATAGGGCTTTAGGGAGAGATTTTTAACTGCGCATTTATTAAAAAATGAATTAGTTGATTTTGGGAATTTTTAGTTGTTCATTAATAACGACGATATTTACCGGGAAAGTCCCAGTTGAGACACTCTGTTTTTTAATTTTGTTGCTTTTATGTTGTTATTTTGATTATCGCAAAAGAGAGTTTCACCAAAATATCGGAATAAATGTATTTTTTTCTTAGAGAAGCTTATTTACATTAACTAAACAGTACTTTAAGGAAAATTCGAACTCTGAAATTGAAAACGTAAAAAAATAAACAGTTTAGTAGTAATTTTTATGATCTACAAAATTTCAGTTCAATATTTTGATTTGATTTTCAGTTTTTTGCTCATTTAGCTATGAATTATTAATGGTTTTATTCGCACTGGTATATCTTATGCCTTGAGAAGATGAAGCGGTAGGCGTATAAAAATAAATATTTCAGGAGAGTTGATATTTCCTTTGGGTACGCGGAGTGTCTTTGGATTCAGGTGTACTCCCATTGCGTTATTTTTTCATGAAAAAATGTGAACCAAATCTGCTTTTGTGGCAGCTTTGTTCCAAATGGTTGTGAGCCAGGTTTCAGGGACACCCGTTTCAGTGAAAATGATGGTGAACATTGTAAATAAGTTGTTTCTTTTAAGTTTAGGCCCGGTGGCATTGAGTTTCTGGTTTAGAGTGGGAATAGCTTTGGTGATTTTCTGTTTGTGGCCGCCTATAATTGAGAAATGAGAATGCTGACTAATGGTATTACTGTTGCTGTACAATAATACAGGTATGTGGCTGATGTCCCGTGCGCCTCCCTGGAATCACACTGGTAAAACTATGGGCTTAGTCTCAGGTAATGTACGCAAGCGAACAAGATGTTTCTTTGTTTTTAGGTATTGGAGTGAGGCCTCTCTGTGCGTCAATTGCTTGCTTGCGTAATGAATTTTCTTCTTTTTTTTCGACTGTTTGTGTGTCGATTTTTAAGGTGCGTAAGTTGCGCTGGCGTATTTTTTCACCTCAGTATGCGTTCATTGCGTTTTGGCGATTTTTTCTTTCCCAACCTGTTAGGAGAGGCCTCGAAAATATGGGCGCTTGCGATTTACTATAGTCCTTTGTGCTTGTTATTTATTCCTGGTTTGTTGTATAGGCGTGTTATCTGAAAGCTATCGAAACTAGACCGGATTTCGCCGTCGCTTGGAGCAATCTTGGATGCGTTTTTAACGCTCAAGGGGAAATCTGGCTCGCCATACATCATTTTGAAAAGGCAGTCGGCTTGGACCCCAACTTCTTGGATGCCTACATTAACCTGGGCAACGTGCTGAAAGAAGCGCGAATTTTCGATCGGTAAGTAAAAGAATCACAGGAAAATGTTACACAAAATATAAAAATTTACCATAATTATTGTAAAAAGCCTCCTAGTTTGCAAAAATGTAAAAAAATTAATGGAGAAACTTCAATTGTGACGGGAAATTGTGTTGGAAACTGTGTTAAGTGGTATATTTTTTTGCCGCTTAAACTTATTTCCGAGTTAAAATCTCAGTTCTTTCTATAGATTTTGTTAAAATGTCACGGAAAATCGTAAAATTTAAACGATAATTGAATTTTTTCAGGCGTTTTATCATGTTTTTCACTCAGAAATGCAATTAATTTCTGGAATTTTGTATGTCAAGTCGAAAAATCACTAATTTGGTCTAATGTAGTGAAATTTTAGCCTTGTTTAGAAGTTTAAGCACACACATTTTTAATTGTTTAACGAGAAAATTAATTGAAAAATACGTTTTTTGCGAAAATTTATTTTTAAAACACTGAATTGAGTTGCAGATATTATTTTATTTATATTATTTATGTTTTTATCCAGAAACTCAGTAATTTGGCGCGATTTCTTAAAAAAATTGAATTTCGTCGAAACCGCTTTTTTGTTATTTTGATTATTGCAAAAGATAGTTTCACCAAAATGTCGGAATAAAACGTGTTTTTTTTAAGATTATTTACGTCAACTAAGCAGTACTTTAAGGAAAATAGTTAGGAGCCAAATTAAGAAAATATTGGTAGACTTTTATTTTAAGACTTGGAAAACATTTATTTAGATGACGACAACACTTTCATAAAAAGTGCTAAGTGCACGATACGGACGATACTTTTAAAACGCCAAATTCTTTATTATTATTTTTTTTAATGAGAAGAAATACATATATGTCAATATTTTTCTTCTTTTCGTTGATTCAGTTATATTCTTTTAAACAGAATTCATTTTTTGCTTTTGTTTTTTTTTTTTTGGTCTAGCACGTTTGTGCTTTAGCTTCTGGTGGTTTTCTATTTTGGCCTTGAATTTTCTCAATCTTTCCCTGTTATTTTCTCTTTATCTTATATGCAGAAACATTCATTGAAAATGTTTTCTACACTGTTGATTGTTCTTCTTTTTTTTTTCTTTATATTTACAGTGTGATATGATTTAAAGTTTTGTTTTATTTCTTAGTACTTAGTGTTTTTTCTGGAATTGCTGTTAATTATGTTATTTTTTAGTCTTTATTTTATTTTATTTATTTTTTTATGTTTTATTTATTTTATCTTTTAGTCTTATCGTATCTTACGTCTCTGATTTTTTGTTTTCGTTGATTGAAATCAAAAGAAAAATATTCATTTATTGAATAAAAAGGGCTCCAGTTGCTTTACCCTTGTAATTTCATAGCAAAATAATATTCAGGGTGAGTTTGCTAAAAGTATATTTTTACTGTATTTCAAAAACATACATAGGAAAAAGCGTTTGCCGTTAAATACCTACTTTATTTTTGTCTCTATGCATGTGAATTTTTTCAGAATTTTTTACAATTAAAATCAATTAGTTTATCTATGATAAGTCGCTGAAATATTTTTTTTATTACCTATTTCTAGGGACATTCTGAAACAAACGATGTTTTGTTTATTCTTGTGGATTTAAATTCGGGATTAATTTAAGTTTTGCAAAGTAGATTGCAACTAAATCTAATTGAACACACTGAGAATTAATTAAAATGATTTGTTTACAATTAAATGTAAACTTTTTTGTGTGACTGGTGGCATTTTAATCCTCACACAAATTAACATTTAAGCATTCTGTTTCAGGACGTCTTTAGAAATAATTAATTTTTATTATTATTATATTATTATAAGGAATTTTCGAAAAATTCTGAAAACAAAATATACCCAAAAACAAAAAATATACTATGCCTATTTACGCCTATTTCCGATAACAGAACACACGCAGTGTAAAAATCAATATGATTTAAGCCTAATGTGACTTTTTATTCGGGTGTTCTGTGTGAGATAAGCGTTCCGTTTATGTTGTTGGCAGCTATCCGCGTCCAGATGTTCATTTCAGCGGAAATTGTCTAAGAAAACCGGAGATTCCACGCGTATTTTTCGTTACGTAATGGTATTAATGTTAATTGAATGTGAATTTTTGTGGTAAATTGCATGTAGTATTTACGTTTTGACGTAATATGAAGCTATTTATACGCAAATCGAAATGCATTTCGCGTAACTTGAGATTGAACATGTAGTCAGACGAGATTTATTCAATGAGATTATGTGAAATTGGACTGAAATAGGATCTAACATAAAGGATTAAAGTTTCGACCATTCAAACGTTGTTTTAGCCTACGGTTTATGTAACTTAACGATTGGTTTCAGTTTCAGGACGATATATTCAGGAGTGTCGATTGTAAACGAAATTTGAACCAACTGTTTATCCACTTGTTTCTTTTCCACAATTTCAATGTGACATTCGAAGGCAAATAAATGGCAATAAATTGTTTTTCAAGCTTCAGGTAAAAATATGACTGCTGCCGTGCAAAAACACCATTTTTGACCAAACTTGCCAACAATTTATCCATATAAACTGTTAAAGCATAAAAAATTAGTTAAAATTTTTAGGTGGTCTGTTATTCTCTCTCTCTCTCTCTTATTACTGAGTTTTGTTATTGATCTCTTCTTGTTTACCACTTGATTTCTAACAATCACAAAAGTTTTTAAGGTTCTGAAAGAAATTTGAATCTACTTAGAAATATCACGTTTTACTTTGTTTTTGTTTCAATACAAAACATACGAATTTTTCACAATGTCTAGAATATCTACGAGTTGCGGTCTTGAAAAAACAAATAATAGTGGGTGTAAAAAATTCCATTAACCGAATGTTACAATTTTTAAATTATATTTTCTCAAACTGATTTTTATCTCTTTTTACGATCGCATTAATGACGGTTATAAAAAGCTAATTTTGTAAAGATCACGAAAGAAGTTAATGAAGCGAGTTTAGTATACAATTTATCTCCAGACATCTTTTTAGGTGCGATATTAAAAAGTAGGTGATTTAATAATGAATAAAAATTACTTCTGTAATCATAAAATGTTCAATATGATACTCCAGTCAGAAGTCAACTTTATAATTTAGTTTTAAACCAGTCGACAGTTGTCTCGCAAATTGAAAAGAAGAATTTCAGAACAAGTTTAATATCAAACTTTTGAGTGATGCATGATTTTCAAGGAGACGCTGAAAAGTTTGCAAAGTGACAGAATCAAATAAGACGGCTCCTTAAACTAATTTATTCACTTGTTAGATAAATAGGGCAACTTTTTATTGCAGCTTAACTTCTGGCAACTTCTGGCCAGTTGCGTCATAAAATCAATATGTGTTTACGTTATTATGTTTGAGATTTTAAAAAGCTTCGATATTGATTTTGGTCAGACCAATGTTCCAGTTATTAAAAAAAAATACACACACACACAAGGAGAAACGATTTGTGAAATTCAAGATTAAAGGTGCGATAAATGTTTCATGATTTATTATTAGAGTTAGTTGCAATAAAAGCGCTCAATGGGTAACAGTTAAGTTGGTTTTATGGAGGAATAAAGCACATTTTGAGTGTGTGAAAATAAAAAGTGATTTTGGTAGTTATTTACGCCCCCTTAAGTAATGTATTGATTTATTCAGATTTTTCCATTTGCGTTTTTCGAGACATTTATTTGTGTAGTCTTCAAGTGTTGCGAATCAATACGCTAAACGAATTTGCCTATTCCAGCTGGAAGAATAAAGGGTGGTGCTTGTAATCGTGTCTCTATGACTGTTTCTGTCCGTATTATGTCACCGTGACCTGCCCTAACTGTGTTAATACAAAATCGATACTGTGCGCTTGTTTGCCCGTTTGTTTCTCACATTATCGTGTTTCATTTCGCTTTAATAAATTTCCTGGTAGTTGTTTTCGTTTCGATTTTCCCAATGCGTGGATGTATATGCTGGGGGTTATTTTAATCGTGCTACAGTATGACGCACTTGAGGGGGTAACACAGGCGCAGCCTCCGAGTTGCATAGCAACCACCACCGTGCTTATTCCAGCTTTCCAGGGCTGAAAATCAGTCTCAGTTTCTTCCACTCACTGCTTTAGTGCCTATAGAATAGCCTAGTGCCTCCCTTCTTTCTTCTATCAATTCGCCTAAGAATGAAAACTCTGTTGATTTTTCGTCTCTTTGGGGACCCGAACGCCTGGCTCCAGAGCACACCGCGTATACGAAGCAACGACAATAAATAACGTAACATTTTGCTTTTTGTATTAATCACGAAGAATCGCACAATAAGCATGAATTTCCCCGTTTAAAAAGCTCCTGATTGGAAATAAACTACAAAGCGGTGAAATCCGGTAAGTGCGACGAGTTAGTTGATCGTGGTCGGGTCGCAAATGAAATAGTTGCAGAAGCAGCGGCGATGTGTGTGCTATGGAGCTTCAGTGCGTGGTCGTGTACACAGTCATCGATATTCCGGAGGTTAAACCGCCACTGGAAGCGTGTGCCGAGTCCTCGAATGGATGTCTCGGATGGATCAAAAATCAAATTAAGAGGTGCTCACTCAATCTTTTTATCTTCCATTCGATTGATTTGGTGTTTTTCGATCGGTACCTGTTGCTCGAGCTGAGGACACGAGCCATAAAAATAATGATCATGATGCATAAAGTAAACAGCTTTTAAGTTTATTGCTTGTTTGTTTCTGGGTTGCGGTAAATTGGTCATAATTTTATGAATATTGATGTCATTATGCTCAATCAAAATTATAACACTGACGCTCAAATCGGGTTGGAGCGATTCCAAAAAGCAAAGGTCAAAAATATTTGAAGGAAAAAGTTATTTAAAATATTTACGCTAACGTGAAGGTTTAGGAACGTTTGTTGTGTCAGGAAAATTCGCCCTAAATTGTGTTCTTTTAACGTAATTTTTGTGATTTTGGAATAATGTGAAAATATTATTTTCTCATAATCTAGTTCAAATAAATAATCAGCTTATAAATAGCTAGGTTATAAAAATAAAAAATGTGAATATCGATTTTTCACTTTCATGAAATGGTTATTTGAAAATTTTATTGTAAATATTTTAATTTTTATGAAAACTGTGTCAAACTGAAATGCTGTCTAAATATTGTTTCAAATTTTTATAAACAGTTAAGACTGCTGAAAAACTTTCCTGTGTGTAACTTTTGATTTGGATTAATAAATTGCACTAATTGGGCATCTATAAATAAATCCACGTGTAACATTTTTTTTTCGTTTTTAAGCAAAAATTGTACAAAATGATTCGTTTTTATCCAAAGTGGTGCATAAAACCTTCTTTCGAGCTAGAATAAGGTAAACTGTCCAAAGACCGGAGATACATGTACAATTTAAAAAAATAATAGCGTTAAAGTTCGGTTTATTAAAGCTTTTGCTTGTAAAAATATTTTTTGTATTTTTTTTACAAAAAGTGGCTTGATTTTTTATAAGATCTCATAAAAATTAACATGTTAAAAGTTTGGAGTTCGGAGATTAGAAATACGAAATTAAAATTTTAAAAGTTTTGCATTGAAAGTTCTGAGAAATTATTGTGCTTTTTTCCAGTTGAAAGCTTTTTTAATAACCTTTAGTTTTCGCAAAAATCAGGCAAATTTTACGAATGCTTCGCTTAAAAATGATTCTTCTAAAAACGAGCCATTGCCAAAATATTTTGCTAAAACCCAAACAATTATTAAAGTCTCAAGAAATGATTATTGGATTATTGCAAACGTGGGTCTTTTTTGGAAAGCGTTATTTTCTGCAAAAATCAGCAAAATTTTACGGAGGAATCGCCCAAAAAGAACTTGTCTAAAAAGGAGCCAATGTCAAAATAATTTGAAAAACCAAAAATGTATTAAAGCTCCAAGAAGTGATTGTCGGTCCACCATTTTTTTTTGCAATTGAAGGCTTCTTAATAGCTCTATTCTCTCCAAAAATCAGGAAAATTGTTAAAAATATATGGTTTAAACCAAAATAATGTATTAAAGCTCAAAAAATGATTTGTTGGTTCACTATTTTTTATTTTGCAAACGAAGGTCTTGTTGATAAAGCTTTATTTCCTGCAAAAATCAGGAAAATTTTACGGTGGAGTCGCCAGCCAAAAAAATACGTCTAAACACGAGCCAATGCCAAAATATTTTGAGAAAACCAAAAAATTCATTTTGAAGTGATTGTCGGTTACTATTATTTACTATTGAAGTCAGTGCCAAAATATTTTGAGAAAAGCAAAAGTTTTACGTAATGATTGTCAATTTACAATTTTTTTGCATTCGAGGGCTTGTAAGCTTTGTGCAAAAATCACGCCTAAAAACGAGTCGGTGTACTTTGAAAAAATCAAAAAAATGTATGTCCTATAATGTGATTGTTGATTCACAATTTTTTTTTGCAATCAGGGAAATTTTACGAATGATTCGTCAAAAGATAATTCGCCTAAAAACACGTCAGTATTAAAATATTTAAAAAAATCTAAAAAGTTACAAATACCTAAAGAAGTGATTGTCGATTTACTATTTTTTACAGCCGAAGGTTTTTTAATAAGTCTTGTCAATAAATAATAATTCGTCTAAAAACGAGCCAGTACCAAAATAGTTTGAGAAAAGTAAAAAATTTATTAAAGCTCTAATTGTTTCATTTTTCTTGCAAACGATGACCCTGTTCATTAAAATCTATAAGGTTTTTCTGCAAAAAACATGAAAATGTAACGAATGATTCGTCAAAAAATTGTTCGTCCAAAATACGAGCCAGTACTATAATTTTAAAAAAAGAAACACATTTTTTTAGTTTGTCCGATACAATTCATGTAAAACGATTTATTGGAAAGTTTGTAGCCAGTATAACCGGTTTAAAACGTATCTTTTAACAGCTTCAAATAACCGTAAACAAAACTGATCAACAAAACTGATCGGCTAATTTTCTTTAATAAAAGATTTGCAATTTAATTTCTACTTCGCGGTGAAATCCTTTGATTGCTCTCCTTAGAAGTCCAGACCACCTACCAGCATTTGTTTTAAACATCATTAGTTTACCTCTTTTATATTTGGCGTATTAATAGATTGTTTGAATTGGTTGGTGATAAACTTCTTTACGTAATTTACGTTTTATTTAGGCAATTTAATTAATTGGAGCAATAAAATTTATCTAGAAAAAATAACCCATGAATTTTCCAAGTTTTCAAGTAACCAAGATTTGTTTACAGCTTCTGAAATAGTAGGCTGTAAATTATACTTTTCAGAAAGTTTCGCAATTACACAAATTTATTTGCGCCCGTACAAGTGTAGTTTAACCGCTAATTGGATTTTTCCAGGGCGGTAGCGGCGTATTTGCGGGCCCTAAACCTCTCGCCCAACAATGCCGTGGTCCACGGCAACCTGGCCTGCGTCTACTACGAACAAGGCCTCATTGATTTGGCCATCGACACCTACCGAAGGGCCATCGAACTGCAGCCCAATTTCCCGGACGCCTATTGCAACCTGGCGAACGCCCTCAAGGAAAAGGGCCAGGTGGCGGAGGCCGAAGAGTGCTACAACACAGCGCTGCGCTTGTGCCCTTCACATGCCGACTCACTCAATAACTTAGCCAATATCAAACGTGAACAGGGTTACATCGAGGAGGCGACCCGGCTCTACCTGAAAGCACTCGAAGTGTTCCCAGAGTTTGCAGCCGCTCACAGCAATCTCGCCTCCGTGTTACAACAACAGGGTAAACTAAACGAAGCGCTAATGCATTACAAGGAAGCGATCCGGATCCAGCCGACTTTTGCCGACGCCTACTCCAACATGGGGAATACCCTGAAGGAGATGCAGGACGTTTCAGGCGCCCTCCAGTGCTACACTCGGGCGATTCAGATCAATCCAGCTTTTGCCGACGCTCACAGCAACCTAGCGAGCATCCACAAAGACTCGGGAAACATTCCAGAAGCGATACAGTCGTACAGAACGGCATTGAAACTCAAACCCGATTTTCCAGACGCTTATTGTAACCTCGCCCACTGTCTTCAAATCGTCTGTGATTGGACGGATTATGACGCCAGGATGAAAAAACTGGTCAGTATTGTGGCAGACCAGCTCGAGAAAAACCGACTACCTTCGGTTCACCCCCACCACTCAATGCTATACCCACTTTCACACGAGTTCCGTAAAGCTATAGCGGCACGTCATGCCAACTTGTGTCTGGAAAAAATACACGTGTTGCACAAACACCCCTACAAATTCATTCCAGAGTTAAAAGGGCGGCTAAGAGTGGGTTACGTGAGCAGCGACTTTGGGAATCACCCAACTTCACACTTGATGCAATCGGTTCCGGGGTTGCACGACCGCTCCCGAGTCGAGATTTTCTGTTATGCGTTGAGTCAGGATGATGGGACGACGTTCAGGAGTAAAATTTCGCGCGAAGCTGAGCATTTTATCGATCTATCGCAGATTCCGTGTAATGGAAAGGCGGCCGATCGCATTCATGCCGATGGTATTCATATTTTGGTCAATATGAATGGGTATACCAAAGGTGCCCGTAATGAGATTTTTGCGCTAAAGCCGGCGCCGGTTCAGGTCATGTGGTTGGGGTATCCCGGGACCAGTGGGGCGAGTTTCATGGACTATTTGGTGACTGATGCGGTGACGTCACCGGTCGAGTTGGCCAGTCAATATAGCGAGAAACTGGCCTATATGCCTTATACTTATTTCGTGGGGGATCATAGACAGATGTTTCCGCATCTTAAGGAGAGACTCATCGTGAGTGATAAGAACAACAGTACAAATTCGAATTTGGCCGATAATGTAGCGATTATAAATGCGACGGATTTGTCGCCGTTGGTTGAAAGTACGGAGGTTAAGGAAATCAAGGAAGTGGTCAAGGTTAGTAATTTATACTTTGTGGAAGTTGTTTTTGCTAAAATTACTTTGCTTTTACGAGTTTCGTAGTTTTATTATAGTTTTTTTGTTACTTTAACAAAATTGATTATTATTATTATTATTATTATTATTATGATTATTATTATTATTATTATTATTATTATGAAGAACTTCGTCAAAACTAAGCCGAAAAATCAAAATCTTCATTCGATTTAGCTTTACTTTTCTTGTATACTTTTCCCTCACTGGCATCTTGTGACAAAATCTAGTGGGACGTCAGTAATAGTATATTACGTACCGTAAACTGTAAGTGCAATTTTTTTGGTCGAGAATGCAATATTGGGAAACCGAGGGTACCGAGGTTTCCTAAGCATTCGAGACCAAAAGAAGAACTTACAGTTTGAGGTTAGTAAGCTATTTTTAGCAATACCTGCACAAATAAGAAAAAGTAAAACATTTTCTGAATGAATTTTTATGAAAAATTAATAAACGTGAGATTGTTGTCAAATTAAAAATTTGTGTGACGTTTGTTTTGTTAGGGGTACAAAACAAAAAAAAAACATCACTTTAAATCAACATTTGTTGCAAAATCAACGCTTCAATACTGTTCTGAAGGTATTTCAAGTGAAAATAGAAAAATGGATGATATTGAAGAGGCTGCAAGGTTTGCTTGTGCATCATTTTTCATGGAACACGAATGGCATACGTTGGTATGTAATATTTACTTAACCACGGGCTGTAAGTAAAATATTATTGCACAGTAACCATGGAAATTTGCACCTGACTAAAAAGTGCCGCTTACTATGAAAGATATTTGTCAGTGAATGATGACTTACAGAACAGGTATTGTTAAAAAAATGTTGTTTACGGAATGTGGTCACTACTATAACTGTTGATAAATAATTTTCCATAAAGATCATTTTCTCTGTTGGGCAAATAAATATTTATTTAGAATTTATTGATTTATTTATTGTAGCAACGTTTCATTTGTACACCATAAAGTTTTACAACAGATAATGGTGTTTAAGATAAGCAACCCTTACAATAAGATGTTTTGACAAGAGTGACCCGAAAATATTTACGATACCGATCGGCTGGTCTGAAAGACTACAGTCTGTCTGCAATAAATCACACAATAAGCTTGCCTGAGTGATTAACTTGAAGGGTTTTTGCGGTTTGGGGTAATCATAATAAAAACTGAATGGTGTACAAATTAAACGTTGCTACAATAATATAAAATGAAATAGCTTGTCTTTATTACATTTGCTGATGTTATAAATAGTACTGTTCGGCTAGAACCAGCGAGAAGAGCAACCTCTTGAGAGGAAAAAATTTGGGAAAAGTTTAAATTAACTATTACTAAAAAGTTAGTAGTAGCAAAGTAAAATATAAATTTTTTTAAAAAATTAATGTATATTATTTATAGTTATTCTATTCAAAAAATTGTAGAAGCATTAGATTGAAATTCCTTTATAGATGAAATGAGATTTTTTATTTGAAGTTATTGACATACTGTTGTAGAAATGGTTTTGATTCGTAAAGTTTCTTGCAACAGAAAAAGATTTTTCGGTAGAAGCTGAGGTGGCAGGTAACGATAATTGTAGATAACAGCTTGTAAATTCGTTATTAAATCTTATGGATGATTCGTCAAAAAACAAACCAGTGCCAAAATATTTTATGAAAACAAAAATAAAACATAAAAATTTATTAAGAGGTGATTTTAAGTCACTGGGTTTTACTCTTTACGGTCTATGACCCTCTTAATAAGCTTTATTTTTTAAACAATACCAAAATATTTTGAGAAAACCTAACAATTTTAAATTTAAAAATTGCCTTACAACGGCTCAAATCGCCTTTTTCGGACCGAAACGACAATTTCCGCACTAGTTTAGTTGAAAACTCTTTATTTTCAGGGATTCTGGCCGTAAACGATTAATTTAATTAAAATTGAGTTGATTTCTAAGGCTTTTTCATTTAATAATGAGGCAAAAACGCAGAAAATTGGCTGAAATCTTCAAATAACGTGACTTTTCGTCGATTCCTATCTCAGAAACGACCACCCTATAAAACTTTTAATCTCGTTTCTAATTCAGGTTTATAAGAAAAATGTGGGTATAGTGCTAAAGTTTTATTTCATAATTCCAAAAATCTAATTTGTTTTAAATTTCCAAATTTGCTTGTTATTTTATTTATCGACATGAGGAGTGTACTTTTAAAGTGTAGTGGACTATCCATTTTTAAATAAAAATAATGTAAATTGTGCTTCGTGTTTTGGCACGTAATTTAAATACTAGTAAAATATTTTGGAAAAAACTGGTGGTTTTCCTGTTTATTTTTTATGTAGAAACTTTCATACCTTACAAACTCCTAAATTATTAATTAAAACAGAATTTTTAATCTGCAAGGCAGACCTAAACTGATTTTGTTTAATTTTTCATATTTTAAGTACTCGTA
Source organism: Tribolium freemani (assembly GCA_939628115.1). Taxonomy (NCBI): domain Eukaryota; kingdom Metazoa; phylum Arthropoda; class Insecta; order Coleoptera; family Tenebrionidae; genus Tribolium; species Tribolium freemani. The sequence goes on from OW626785.1 coordinate 34,883,040, forward strand.
TGTATGGTTGATTCTTTTGTAAAAGTTTTTTTTGAAGTTTTTTTTATTGGGAAAGCTATTTTTTTGTTATATTTTTGGCAAAGTTGTTTTAGAGAACTGTATTCATTGAGTTGAGTTATAAATAAAAATGTTACTCATTTAGTTTGTTATAATATTATTTTAAATATTATTATAACATTGAAAATTCTTAAATCAATTTCTTTTATCATTGTCGCTTGAATCAGTTTTTTTCTAGCAGGTGGACCTAACACATTAGTTACATTATGTAATTCTTTTAACTTGTAAAAAGCGATTTACTTTGTAGTATAGAAAAAATTAGGTATGTTTAAAAAACTAAAAGTAAGTGTGCAGCTTTGCGAAGAGATTCGCGTGGAACTTTTAAAATAAATTCAAACATTTATCTCTAAAATTTAAAACTGTTGCAGTTATCGGTGTTTTGAAATTCCACCCAATTTTAGCCAAAATACCTAATTGTTTTTTTTTTGATATAGTAAATTGTGAAAACTCGGATAAACATCTGGAAATGCTACATATTTTAATTTTGCATTGGGAAATTTAGTGCTTTATAACAGAAAAAATATAACATATTCACGACATTCACTAAAATCAAAAAAACTAAAAAATCTGTCTACAACTTTTCCATTACTAACATCTCGTAATACTACAGACAATTGTGCAAAGTTAAATATATCCATAGTTTCGTTCACTTGCCAAGAATAATATTCATTCCCTATTAATTCTGTTTTTATTTGACATAGTTAGTATAAAGTGAGCTAGACATTTGCTTAAATCATATTGAATAGTCTGAGCTCCGAAAATTGATGCCTTATCTAAAAAACATTTAAATTCTTTACCAATTCTTTAAAATTGTCTTCGTTTACAGGATTTAAGTTCATTATAACCTGTAATTGGTAATTGCTGGCCTCACAAATAAATTTTCATATTATTATTATTTGGTGGTTTGGTAACCTCCTTGTTTTTTTTTTTCACTGTTTTAGCCATTCAGTAACGAGCAGAATATGAAACACTTTGAAATATAACGTTTACTAAGTAGTTTAAATTTTAAAGAAGAGTAATGTTATAAGTATAAGTTACCCCAGTCGAGAGTCACGGACAAGGAACTTCATAATAATTAAGTTCTTAAACACTAAGGACCGGTTTACAGAAGCGTCATTAATTTAATTTGTCAATTAAATGCGTGATTAACTGATCACATGATCAAATTGAAGCAATTTGATTAGTCCATTGGCGTTGTTAACTTTTAACAACGAATTAAATTTTAACAGAGTTTTCTATAAACCGGCCCTAACTCTCTAAACTGACCAGTCTAGCTTTGCTCTTCAGCACCACCAAAAGGAATTTTAATTGTTTTTACGTAGTTGTTTTATTTATTTTTTTTGTTTGTGCCTAACTCCTAAATAACCCCAAATTTACAAAACACATGCATTTAATTAATTCTGTTCAATGTTTAAATCTAAAGAAAATAGTACATTTATTAATTAAAAAAAAAAACTTAAAACATTCTTCAAACACTTTCATGAGCCACCACTGTTGAAATTGTTCCATCAGAAACGGAATTATTTTAAGGAATTTCCTCAAAAATAGCCCAAAAGTCACGAGATAATTTGATTTTTTTTGTTTTGTTTTAAGTCTATTTCTTTTGATTAATCAGCTTTGCTCTGAATATTATTAAGATTTGTTGATTTTTTTCGCTTAAATTACTGTAAATAAACGACATTTCTGTTATCCAGGCTGCAAAAATGGTGGAAATCAGCCTAAAAGTGGCCGAACTCCCCACAACAACCCCCATCGAAAACATGATCGCATCGGGCCAAGTCCAGACTTCGCTCAACGGCGTAGTGGTCCAAAACGGTCTTGCCACCACCCAAACCAACAACAAAGCCGCCACCGGCGAAGAAGTCCCCCAAAACATCGTAATTACAACCCGACAACAATACGGACTTCCAGACGACGCTGTCGTCTATTGCAATTTCAACCAATTGTACAAAATCGATCCGATGACATTGCACATGTGGGTCAACATATTGAAGGCTGTGCCCAATTCCGTTCTATGGTTGTTGCGCTTCCCGGCCGTTGGCGAACCCAATTTGCAAGCAACAGCACAGCAATTGGGACTTCCCCCAGGAAGGATTCTGTTCAGTAATGTGGCGGCTAAGGAGGAGCATGTGAGGAGGGGACAGTTGGCGGATGTGTGTTTGGATACGCCGTTGTGTAATGGACATACCACCAGTATGGATGTTTTGTGGACGGGGACGCCGGTCGTGACCTTCCCAGGGGAGACTCTGGCCTCAAGGGTGGCTGCTAGTCAGTTGGCTACGTTAGGGTGTCCGGAATTGATAGCGCGGTCCAGGCAGGAGTATCAAGAAATTGCTATCAAGCTAGGAACTGATAAGGAATAGTAAGTTTGTTTTTTGCACGGAATTATTAAGTGAGCGCGAAATTATGGTATTATGGAATACATTTATTAAAGTCTGCCCAAAGATATACCGATTTTATGGTCTTTAAAATGGTATTCAGGTTTTTGGGTCGTTTATGATTGAGTTACCACCTTGGTAACTCAATAAATCCGTCACAGATTACGCGAGAATTATTAAAAAAAAATATATTGGGTTACTAATTCAAAATAATTAGAAAACAAGTTAATCATTCATTTTAAAATGCATCTTATTATTTGATTAAAATACAGGATGAGAGTTTAAAGTAACGCATAAAATTTATTTCTTTACTATGGGCCATTTCTTAGAAAAATCTTGGTTTTTGATTAATGACGTTATTTTTAACACATTTTCGTTTACTGTTTTTGATAGTACAGTGGTGGACAATATAATCGCGTACACCGTATTTTTGCTGGATTGAGTAGGTATTAGCATGACATTGCATGACATTTTCGTCAGTGTCAAATAGTAAAATTGTCAAAACTTACTGAACACGACAAAGTTCTTATACTGTCGAAACTGGAAGAGGGTCATAGCATAAGAACAATTGAGGACCAATATAAACAACAAAAGCACAATCCTAATAGTAAGGCAGTGATGGGAACAAAAAAAATTTTGGTTCGGGACGACCATGACCATCAAATCCTGAATGAGGTGAAACACTTGTTAAATAATAATTAAGGAACTTTAGACCTGAGAACGAAAATGAACTATGGGCTGGTATTCAAAACGTTGGTTGGTTGAAGGGAATTAACAAAAATTATTGTCGAAACCTTACTGCATCCATTTCTAACAGATCAAACAAAGTATCAGCTGCAAATGGAGCCACGAAAAAATATTAATTTTGGAATCGTTATTGTATTAATTTTTGTAAATAAAGATTCATTCTTAACTTACTGTTAAATTACAGTGACAATTTGACAATTTCTAAATGCAACGTATAACCTCTTTTCTAAAAATACCTTTAAACTTCAAAAAAGATATGATTAAACATTAATAGAGGCTGTTCCATATCTGGTGGCGAACTGACAGTGACATAAAAGACTCTTGAAATGCACCCACTTGGTTAAGATAATGAAATACATGGGCGTACATTTTTTTCTCTAATAAATTTTGAGGACGAAGATACACAGAAATATTACTATTATTATTAATAATTTCGTTATTATTCTTCATCTTATTATAATTTTTTGAAGACTAACAGTGGGTTTGAAAACATTTTATTACGACGCCTATGGCCAATTTTTTTCTTAATAGTAAACATATGTTTAATGCCAAAATTCATTCATTTTTGTCAATGTCAGTTCGCCACCAGGTTTGGAATAAGCTCTAAATTAGAAAAAATGTGTTACTTGATTTTTCGTAGTGTACGCGATTAATTTGTCCACCACTGTACCTACCCTCCTTCATTTTTCAGGTAACAATTAAAAAAAATATAAAAAAGCTAAGTTAAAATTAAAAAATAAAATAAAAAAAATTATAATTTTATGCAAAAGACATTATCTTTTTGTTATTGTCTTATTTTATAAGGGGCGACTGTCTTTTTTATTTTTATTTTCTTTCTTTTCTTTTCTTTTTCTTTAAATAATTAGCCTAAAACTCGATGAAAACTTTTACTACGAAACCTAAATACAAATAAAGTAACAAAAAGCAATCGTTTTTTAATTCTTATAAAATAAAGCCAGAACAAAAAAATAAATAAGGCACTTTTCGCAAAAATATCCATAACTTTTTTACCATTTGTTTTTTATTTGAAACTTTTTATACTTACCACATTACATCACCAACATTAACTGAATTTTCAAAATTTTCTAAAATAAAATTAGAGAAGAACTAATATGTAGAATGGTTTACTCTCAGCGTACCTTGATCACAGATATTTACTTATTTTTTTTTCATCAGTGATATCCCAATCGATAATAGTTATTTATTTACCTAATGTGTTTGGAAAATACAATTTCCCACATGAGCACTTTGTTTGCCGCACGAGCGCAGCGAGGGCCGCATGAAGGGCGAATGTGGGAAATTGCTTTCCAAACAAGTTAGGTACAATATTTTTGTAACGAATCTCTCAAAAAATATATATATTTTTTATATTTAGTTTTTTTTACTAGTGGGTTGGTAACAGGTCCAACAATCAATAAATTGACATAAAATAAACTGTCACTTATCGTAATAAAATAATTGTTTCCATCTCAACGATAGCGATACCAACCTACTAAATGTCCCTAGCCATTGTTGGAAAGTAAAAAACACCGCAGTGCGGGAAAGTTACTTTCCCACACGCTGGGGATAACTGGGAAATAGCTGTCTAAGAGCTATGAGTACAAAAAAATAATCTTTGAACTTGTGCAATGTTTTTTTTTCAAGCTGGTGTTTACAACAATTATGTTTTCGATAAGAAAAGACTCCTCAGTCCTCAAACTTTGCAAAATTTACGTGACTTTTCTTAAAACTAAAGCATCATAAGTCTCTAGTTAAAGTCACTTTCTGATTTTTATCTGTTGTTAATTGTTAAATTTTAAAGTATTGTAATTGAAACTGAAGTTAATTACTTTTTCTTCAATTGTAATTGATTTGTAATTCTATTACATTTTTAATTTAATTTTAATTTTGATTACTAGGGTCACTTTGCCGACAGCTCAACAACATTCTTACGGCTTTATCTAAGAAATCCCTTAAAAAAACAATGCACAAAATTCGTATCTCTGTTATGGAACATTAAAAATCTTCGAACTGGTCGATTTTATGTTTATAGATGCTACATTTTGACACCAAGTATTATTCATAGCGACATTAATAAAATAAGGTTTTGTGTGTAATTAATAATTATTATCGATAACTTTTGTTTTATTTTAAATTTTATTTGTTTTATTATTACCAGAACGATAAAGGAGTGTACTGTACTATCGAAAATAGTAACCAAAAATTTCGGATATCATTAAAAAAAATTACGTAATTTCTCAAACAATCAAAGACGTTAGAAATTTTAAAATACGGTCAAAACGTAACCCAAAAATAAAATCGACCTGTTCGAGGATTTTTGAAGAATGACGTCAAATAACAGATATTAATTTTGTCCAGGCTCTTGGTTTTATTTCATTTTCACCTTTTGGTTTTTGAGTCGTCGATATTTTTTAAAAGACCTACAAGTATTTTTTTTCGGCTAAACAAATGGATATTTGTTTAGTTAAAACAAGTGGAAACACCCATACATAGCAAGGAATTGTAGAAAAAATCACCTTTAATAGCAAATGCTGAAATTTGTTTTTGAGATTTATTAAAGATCGAAAATTTGGGATTGCCGTTTCCATTAAAAAAGCCGACGTTAATATTCAAAATACAACTGTAAAATTTTGAATCAAGTCGAGAATTGTGTATTTTTTGATAAAAGAATTGGGCTTTTTTTAAGCAAAACGAAATATTTTTAGTTTTATAAATTCATCATAACATTCAGAACACCAATTATAATAATTTGCGCTCACTGTATTTTAATTCTCATTATGTTTTGTTTGAGATTATCTAATTGTGTTTCTTTTTTATAGTTTGAAGGCGATGAGGCACAAAGTATGGGCAGCTCGCACCACATCGCCGCTGTTTGACTGCAAACAGTACGCCCAAGGTCTGGAATTGTTGTACTGCAAAATGTGGGAACGATTCGCTGCAGGGCTTAAGCCGGATCATATAACTGACACAACCGCAAAGAAATAGAAACAAATTGATTTTTGTGGGACTGATATTTACTCATCTAAATTATTTTGTAATTTCTAGCTTTTGGACAGAGTTGTGTGAAGACTCGAGATCATGATGTTATTTTAGTTCAAGTTGTATGCAGTTATTATTGAGTTGTGAAATGTGACATAAGATCGCTGTGTTGTATTATAATATATTTCAACAAGTTCAGTGAGTGTTTATTTTTTAAAACCAATTTTTTTTAACCCCCGGTTGGTTGGTTGAGAACCACTGGAACAAACAACCCCATTGTAATGTTCCAAAAAGCCTTTTATTCTACTTTCAGGGGTGTTTTTGCAATTTTGGAATATTTGCTGCAGGCTGTAATAATTAGTTAATTGTAATTTTTTTAGTCATGCTTTTGTGTTTCAGTAAAATTGTTTGAGAACCACTGACACCAACATAACCTAACTTTTCATGTTCGGAAAACGTGTTCATTTTATCAGTTTTGAAACGTTTTCTTTTAATATTCCGGAAGTCTAAACAAATATTTAACGAAGTGAAAGTGTAAGTTTGATATTCAGCGTGTGTTTCCGTTTTTTATTTAAATATTTAATTTTTATGTTAGGTTAAGAAATGAAAATGCCTCTGGATTCGAATTGTATCAAGGAAATTGTAGCCTCTGCTACTGATTCAGAGTCAGGACTTTTGTATCTGTTCGTAAACATGCAAAACCCTGAAAGTGAAAAGTCTGTAATTATTGCAGTGAATAATTTATTGGCAAATGGAAAAACTCGTCTCAAGGGGTTACAACTCTTGAAGGATTTAATTCTGTATTGTTCGCACGATGTCTTCGTTGAGAACGCTTTACAATGGGCAAGTTATTGTATGGTCCAACATGTGGAAGATGGGAGTAAAGAAATAAAACTAAATACCTTAGGTAAGTTCCTATTTGTATACAAAATGGGCATTTATCTTCTACTGTCTTCAAAGAATAGTTGCCCAACAAATAATAAGTAAAAATTAAAATTAAAATAAACGTAAGTTTGGTGCTAGCATCAATTCAGTAGGAATTTTTTGCTCAAAACATTATTTATAAGCATCGTTAGTAGTTAAATAGTGCTGGTTCTGGCTAACTCAGGATTCAACGTTTTGATTCATGTGTTTTGCGTGACCTTGAATGGTGTTAGAATCAGTGTTAGAATTATCTGCTGATAAGTAGTGGGGATTATTTCTTATTCGTGTGTTTGCTACACATTTTCACAGTCTTAAAACAACTGTATATAAAAATAAAACAATGAGTTCCTTGATAAAATTTATAAACGAAGAAACTCATCTTGTGCCTTATGTTCGGGCAAGTTATTTGCAAATTAATACAAGGTTTTCAATTAAAAGTTTTATTAAAACGGAGACTCCATTTGGAAAACAAGTAGTCGTGGATTGTGGTGAATTTAAAACACCTCTCCCACAACGCTTCACTGAAAAATTTAGTGAAACAGTTATTCAAACATTAAACAATATATTGAAGCAAAGAAAAAATATTTACATGGTTAGTGATGGTATAGTTGGAAGAACATCCAATATCAAGTTTATTAAACAATCAGAGGAATAAGTTATCTTGAATCTACACGAGAAAAAATATGCCAGTCCCAATCAAGTTTAAATGCCCATCGTGCAAAGGTGAAAGTGATATGGAAGGTGTTAGATGTATTGCGTGCAGCATGCATGACTTAATGAAGATGCAAAATTTTAAACATTTTCTGCGAGAATATAGTACCAAATAATTATAAAGAATAAATATGTGTGCTATAATTTATCTAAAATTATACAGGCTGTAAATGAAATAAGTACATTAATTTTAACTAGTAATAGAACTCGTCAAGACCAACAATTTTTCCTAATAACTTTTTTTCAAAATGTTTTAGTTTTTGAGTTAAAATTATTTTAAAATTTTACACAATTTTCTTACACGCCACTGGAAGCAAATTACCTATTAACCTATTAACCTATTACTGTTTCAAAACTATGAAATTAAACTATATAGTTTACTAATACTTTATTTAAAAATATAAGTTACATCTCAATGTACCATGTGACACTACTTTTATCAATCCAACTGTTGTGTGTCTTGTTTAGACCTAACCACTTGACATACAATTTTTTTCCTTTTTTTCTTAAAACTTTTTCCATAAGGTAAATATCCGAATGGTTTAGTTTCTGTAACTCTTCTTCATAAAAACCTCCTAGTATGTACATCTTTTAATAAATATGTTGTTGGGTTAGTAATCTTTATTTTTTTAACAATAAATATTTTATTAGACCAATTTGGTGTATATCCGTTATCAAAAATTTGTCGATGTTTACTTATGCGTACGTGATCAACAGAAAATTTATTGTGTGTATTTGCAAGTTTAATATGTATGGTATAAGCCGACTTTAATAGTGCTTTTTTAACATTTGCTGGTGTAATATTAATTGTTCTGTTGTATTTGTGGTTATATTTGTTAACGATTTTATTTAGAATGTTGATTCATTTATAATTTCATTGAAAACTAAATTGTTCCCACATTAGTTGCTTTAGCGTTCTGTTGACTCGTTCAACTATAGATGCTTTCATAGAACTAAACGTATTATAATGATTAATCTTAAATTTTTTCATTAAATTCTGAAATATTGTATTGTAAAATTCTTTACCATTGTCAGTCTATAAGTTTTTAGGTGATGGTTTTATTTTCAATAAAAAAAATTCCATTGCTACACATACATTTTCAGCATTTTTTGTTTTTAGTGGAACCATCCAAACGTATTTAGAAATTTTTAGAATAATACTAGAAATAATATATTTAATTTTATTGGTATTATTTTTATTTAATTATTTTTAATTATAAGTAATAGTAGAAAAATTCTGAAAAAAATCACATTCGTAGAGAAAAACATAAAGTATTTAATAACAAATGCTGATTTTTGTGCGACTATTAGTTTTTGAGATACATATAGTAAAATATTCTTATTGCAGAATCACCCTGTAAAAAATACAATAACAACAGACATCAATATTTATGAGCTTAAATATTTCTGTATGTTTCAGTTGTAATTTAGTAACTCTAAAGAGTAGTACTTTAGTAAAGAATAAAGGAATGAATCAACAAATAAATAATTATACGGACTGTTTATAAAAGAGTGTAAGATCTCAGGTGGTTCTGGAATTTGAATTTGCCGCTTTTAATTATTTTATTTCTATGAAATTTCTGAAAAGTACTAATTTTTATCTACTCAGGCAACCAGTAAAACCAAATTTTTCATATACTTACATTGTTCGTTGTTTCTTGAAAGAAGCGGCAAACTTTTAACACCTACTACGATCCTACATTCATTTATAGACAGATTGTATAATAATATCTGCCTCGTCGAAATTAACAAAAAAATCTCAAAATCGCCCAACTTGTAGTTACAACAATTATTAAGGAAAATGCCACAACTTGAATTACTGTCAAACGCGTATTTACCTTCAACTAACAACTAAAACTTAAAAGCTCAACCCAAGGCTTTAATCAAAATTATACTTACTTAGAACGTGTTTTTTTGTGAACCAAGCTTAATAGTTTTATCAAAGTTGGTTAGAATGATTTATTTGTTTGATCGAATGAAATTAAAAGTTCAATTACTGAAAACCCCTCAACGTTTTTGTTTCTTTAGTATCAGAATTCTCACTTTAAAAACAGAAGGGGAAATTTTTAATGTTAATGCAACCGAAAAAAACTTGAATTTTTTTCTACTTTGGTTTTGTGAGTTTCGCTGCTATCTAATAACATACACTAATAATACAATTTAAAAAAATTAAAATTATATTAAATTGAAATGTGTGTAATAATAATCCATATTTTGAGAAAAAGCAGTTATTTGTGTAATAAGTAGCAAACAGTTTTTTTTTGTCTTGTTGGATGTATATTCTAAAACAGTACTTCTGTACCTGAGAGCGAACACCAAAATGTTCAATATTCAAGACTAATTTAAAACAAAAATTCTCATTTAGAAATAAATGTCACACTTTTATCTAACATTTATGAGCGGTTATTTTGTTATGAAATATTTTCTTGTAAGTAAATCTAATAGGTTAACAAAGAGATATTTGATTTTATTCGATTTATATATAATTAATAAAAGGACTTAATTCTTTAACGCCCTAAACATATAAAGTTTTTTTCAATATGCAAAGAGCTAAAACAAATTAAGTCCAAGGGATAAATTAAATTGAAATTGTTTTGAAATTTTTAAACAATTTAATTATATTTAGTAAGTAAGAAGGTTAATTGTCTTCCGGAAAATCTTCAGGATTTTGAACATAAGGAAGATTTCTGTGATAGTCGTGATATTCCTCTGGTATCCATTTAAGCTGTGTCATCAAGATATCTTATTTTGCTTGACTGATGGGTTTGCGTTCATTTCTAAGTTAGAGGAGTGATTGAGGCACATTTAACACACATTTAAAATTTTCTGTGAAACTTGTTTTAAAATATATTTCCTATCTCTGCTTTTCTTAACTGAAACCAAACAGCTTGTGATAATTTATAGTTAAATTGGCTTCCATCTTCAGAATTTTTTTCTTGCAACACAAGGTGATGTTACATTCAAATAAGTGCAACGAAAGTCCAAAAAGGCTTCTAATTTCATTGAATGTGTATTAAACGGAGGATTTTTACACTTTCTAATAAAATTATCGCAGTCGTTACAGACGAAAAATTTCGCTCTAACAATGCGCTGGACTTATAAAATCATCTGTAATTTTTCTAAATAACAGATTGCAATGTTGTTTCAAATAAAAAGTGTGTTAAATGTTTACTTTTAATTATTATTTATTTTTTGAAAAAAGTCTTAAAATACGTACCTGTGCACATTACAAAATGTTTTTCTTTGATTAATTGATTGAATTGATCAAGTATCGTATTCAAAATTTGCACCTAGTGTCCAAGGTTGTAAAATCCGTAACGTAATTTTCCCTTTTTATTTGAAAAACATTTGCTTTTCTTTCATGCTAATGGGTTATTGATTTCGCTCCCCACAATGACCGGAACTCAATCCGAAATTCGGAAGTTCTATTTTCCGATTAATGGTTTGGTTTCTCCTTGATTGATGCATGTAAATGTAAATAGCTCTCCGGTTGTAAACATTCCACTTCATCGGATACAATCAGCAAGTTGATTAATCGTCGGTTTCGCAACGAATTAAACCATTTTTCAATCAATTCCAGCCAAAATTATTGAGAATTCGAACGACATCGAAACCTTCAACAAAAAATTCGCCACCGAATTCTTATCCACAACACTGAAAGCCTGTCTCGTGACGCACAACAACGATGAAAAATTATCCTGTTTGAAGTGCTTGGCTCAGTGCATGAAACGGTTCCCGACCTGGTTTGGCAACCACAAGCAAAAGGTCGAAGCTTTCCTAATCGAAAATTTAGATAACTCGTGCGAGGAAATTGCCAAATGGGCTGCCACAGCTTTCGTGTTTTTTCTCGAAGTAATTTACAATTATTATCTTATTCGAGAAAAAATTTAGGACGTTTTTTTTAGACTGGGGGTGCCGGAGTTAACGGAATCAACTATGTTAATAATTTTGAGTTTCAATTTCGAAAAATGTGTGCCACTATTCAAGCTTTGTACGGCACGTTTCTCGAAGGTGTGCCTGAAATTAACAACACGTTGAAAATCGAGGCAGAAATTTTCAAATTTAAGGAACTCTCCGACTCGAATAAAATTTTCGAAGTCACTGGTACCAGAATTACAAATTGTTTGATTTTTCTCCAAACTTTGCTAGCGTGAGTCAATTAATTAATTTTTCTGGCGATTAAATTTCAAATTTTAGCAAACAATATTCCGTTGAGAAGCGAATTGTTCCAAAATTCGTGGTCGATATCATTTGCAGAGGCCTTTCCGTTCATTTATGTTTCTCACGAGTTGTTACAGACCAAGAGATTAATAAATTAATTTGTCTGAGGAACATTCAGCTGCACTTATTCAAACTTCTTCGCATTTTCGCTATGGGGTAAGTAAGACAAATGCCATATTTTAAAGGTGATGTTCCGACATTGCTGAGTGCAAATTCTTGTTTGCTTCCCTCTGCCTAAATACATATCGCATGCATATTTAGTTACTCGTGTAATAACGCTGCTAACAAACGAATATGCATATGACTCGATTTGCATTCCCTTCACGTTTTTGCAGGTTTCAGCCAAGTTTATTACCATTTGCTTACGAACTGAAGAAAAGTTTGGCAAGTGCTGCAAAGCGAACAGATGTGTGCAACTGTTTCACTTACGACACGTTAGTAAATTATTGCGACGAAAATAGAGAATAAGTTATTTGGGTTGTTTCAGAATTTTTAAAACTCAGCTTTATAAAGCGTTACAAATTTGGCTAATGTTGAGTAACAATGTGAATGAGACTTACTTGGAAGAGGCCGTTGTGCCAATGGCCATTAAAGACATCTCTCCAGTTCGAAAAAATGTTTTGCTTAATTTGGATGTTTCAAAAAAGGGCAAGTCTGCGACACAGGAGGTGAAGGACTGTGTGAAAAATAAGAAGTACTTGATTCTAATTTATTTTTTTACCGGTGTTTTTTAATTATTTGTTACAGGATTTTGGCAAATAATGAAAGTTTTCATAGAGGGAACGACTGCATTAATGCACTCGAAATGTTGAAATGTTTACTGAAAGGGAGCTGTTTGAGCTACAACCAGACGCTGCTACAGGTAGGTGCCACATAGTTTATTTTTTCTTTTGTTTTTGTGTTTTTATTGTACTGAACTCAAAGAAATTTGTTTTGGTTAATTGTGTTTGTTTAAAAAATTGTTAAATGAGTTGAGACGGCCCACTGTTTTTTTTTTAATTCTACTATGGTTTTTGTGGCTTCTTTTGGTAATTATTTATTTATTTGGTTTTTATTTGGGCAAAGTTTAGCCGAAGCCACTCAACCCAAAATATGATCAAAAATAATGATAATAATATTTAATAAGAAGAAGAAATATAATGTAATAAACAAAAATGACAACAAAACAGGAAAAAGAAAAAGAACAAAGTAACTAAAAAACCAACAAATTCTTGGTGATAAATTTTATTAAGTGATTCATTATGTGCTGAATGTTTATTTAAAATTGTGAGAGAAATGAACTTAACTTCTTTGTGAAAACTGTTTAAAGGAAGCAATTTGAACTGTTTATTTAATTTATTGAATAAGGACATTTCATTATAATTAAAGTATCGTTGAAATTCTAATAGTACTTAATAATAATAAGAAGAAATAATTATAATGTATTAGGTAAACGAAAAATTAAGACTAAACAAGAAAAAAGAAAACAGGAAAGTAAACAAAAAACAACAAAGGAACTTAACTGTTTGAAGGAAGCAATTTGAACTGTGCATTTAATTTATCATGTACAGAAACTGCATTATAATTAAAAGGTCGTTGAAATATAGCTGAATGAAAATGAGGTAAAGACAATGTTAAAATAAGGTGGTATTGAGGACTTCAGTATTTTGTAAAGAAAAACTGATATAAAGTATTTGAAAACTTTGTCTAACTTAAGCTAGCCAAATTTGAATAGTTTATTTTGCTTTGTTTTTTTTGAGTTTAGAAATTTTTTTAATTGATCTACTGTTTGTCTTTTGTCAATTGCATTGACTCTCTTTCAAATTGTAGTGGGTATATTTTTTTTCTATTTGCACAATTTTTTTTTTAATTTAGAAGTTTTTTTAGTTGGTCTACTCTTTACATTTTGTCAACTGACTCTCTTCCAAATTTATGTGGATATTTCTATTGTTTTTCTTTATTGCTCAATATTTTGTTGTAGTTTTTTTTTGAAATTTAGAAATCTTTTTTATTGGTCTACTGTTTGCATTTTGTCAATTGACTCTCTTCCAAATTTTTATGGATATTTTTAATTTCTTTATTTGCACAATATTTTTTGGAGTTTAGAAATCTTTTGCGGATATTTTTAATTTTTTCGTTTATTTGCACAATTGTTGTTTAGGTGAATGATTTCAGGAAATAGTCTCAACTCTCGTTCGAATCGTTTCTGATTTGCAAATTAACAAAGTGGTTCTTCCATACTCTGACCCCAAATGTCAAGTCAAGTTGTACGAGGTTTTAATTGCAATTTTCTCGCAAGAAAACGTCCATTCTTTACCTTCTTTGCATTCGTTTGTTATGATTTTTACCAACGGAGCGAAAAGTTCGAATCATAGGATATCTCAGATGTCAAAGGAAGGATTAGATTTGTTGGAAAAAATCAGTCAACCTGTTTGTGCTTCACTGTACGTTTGCGAGGCAAAATCGAGTCAACAAATCAGTTCTTCTGATTTGCTTGGTTTAGAAATGGAGGTAGCGATTGATAAAGACGACAACGTTACGTTTGAAATGTCTCAGGAGAATCAAACGGAAGAAAATGGAACTGAAAAGAAAATTCATATTATAAGTGATATTGTGATTCCTCCTCAACCAGAAGTTAATAAACCAAATGAAGAAAGTGTTATTATAAGTGATATTGTGATTCCTCCTCAACCAGAGGTTGATAAACCAAATGAAGAAAGTGTTATTGTTCATGAAATGGAAATGGAAGTTGTGGAAAGCAATGGTGTAGACGAAAATTTAGCGAAAGTAAGGAGTACTTCTGTATCATCTTGTGATATTGTAATGGAAGAAAATACCAAGAAAACTTCAATAGAAGTCAGGGATGATAATGATGATAATTTGGAAGATATGTTTAGTAGTTTTCAGGACGTCGTGCAGGAATAAATTAAATTCGTAATTTCTGTGTGTTTTTTCTTTTTTGTTCCCTTCTTTGTTTTGTCCGTCCTTATAGCAGAAATTCTTATTTTTTGTCTTCTTAAGTGTAATTAAAAAAAACATTACGTGTTTCGTAAAATGAGTCTGATACTTGGTTTTTTTACTGAAAAAAAAAAAAAAATATAAGCTAAAGCCATTTGATCATCTACACATCTACACATCTGATACTTGGTTTTTTTACTGAAAAAAAAAAAATTATAAGGTAAAGCCATTTGATCATCTACTTCTCTTACGCGTTTTTTTCTGGAGCCATTCGCAGCCACGGTTATTGTTTTTGGATTCATTCAAAATTAATGTTCTCATATTTTCGAATAATTTTTTTTGCAAATTATTTTTATCGTTGACTTGCTGGTAAGTGGTGGGTCAGAAAACTGGATTTCACTAGACACATTGAATAGTACGGTTACCTTTTCTTTTTCTTTAAAAGTTGCAAAAAATAGGAGAATGTTTGATAATTAATTATATCACTTGTGGTTCACACAGTTGTTTGATTTATTATATTTTTCCAATTTTGTTTTGGTTATTTGCGGTCGAATTCTTGAGTAAGTTGAGTGTAAACCAGTGAAAAACGTAGATGTCTGGTCCGGTCAAGTCAGATCTGTTTCAGTGTCTATTTTCAAAAATTCGTTTACAATTTTTTGCTAATATATTATTAATACCTACATATCAAGTTCGGTTTTTGATTACTGTATTTTTTCTGTCCAATTTTGATTTATTTTAGCTGTTTTATTTTATTACACATTTAATTGCTTTGATTTTTATTCTTGATTTCTATTAGCGTTTTCCAAGAGATAAGAACTGAGATTTATAATTAAAATTATTTTTGCACAAATCTTGGAATTAACAAGTTTGCTACGAAACTCCCATTAGAATTAGATTTTTTCTTGCAGTATCATTTTTAAGCAGTAGGTATGTTCTTTTTTAGTTTTTCTAATGATTATTTGAAGTTGTTTGATTTGTTATCGATAAAATCTGATGTTTCAAGACTTTCAAGAGGCATTTTTTTAATTATTGGACAATTAGACACTTTATTTTTATTTTCAATTTATTTAAATTATTATTCAACATTTAACCAGATATTTTTCTGCACTTACGATTGTGGATTTTTTTAAGAAAGTTCTCTTTGAAAGGTAAGTAAATTTTTTAATATACAAAAGTTTGAAAACAGCGAATTCTGTATTCCTAATATACAATGCCAGAGGTATAAAAGTACATGGGAATTAATAAGAACAATTAATGTATTTAAATACAGTCTACGTTAAAAAAATTCGTGCTTAAGAATTTGTCTCTTACCTTAATTCATTGCAGGTAATAAACTAAAGGTAGTATACAATAATTAATTATTAAATCTGTTATCAACAATCCTTGCTTCGATTTTCTTTAATGTTTTCTGAATTGTTTCCATAAAATTGTTACCAGTATTATTGTTGGGAATATGTCAGAACATTAATACACAATTTTTGTATTTTATTTTTTGTAATTTTAGTCTCTCGTTTTTAAAAATTTCTGTTTTTCCATCAAAGGCACTTCTGCCGATGGTATGTACATTTTATTCTATATTTGTATAAAAAAAAAAACAAAACGAAAGTCAAATAATCAAAAAATCGAACAGTAATATTTATAAATACAGGGTGTCAATAGTAGGTTATTTCTGAAGTTTTTTAATATGCAACCAATAATACTGATTCCAGCTGACCAGATCGGTAATTGTTAAGAAATTTCAAATTTAATCCACGATTACATTGTTTTGGGTATTGTCAAGTTTGTTTTGACAGTTTTGCTAAAATTTCATAATGGATTATTATTATTTAAAAGATAAAAGCTAATGTTGTTATAGTTATAATTAATGTTTTTAAAAATTAAACGAAGTATCCAAGTGGTAAATGCTATTAGTATTGTTGGTTGCATCTTAGGACATGTCAGAAATAACCCACTATTGACTCACCCTGTATGTTAACCTAAATCAACAGAGAAAGGTCAATAATTAAAGTATTAAATAACTCTATTGAAAAATCTCCAATTTTTTGCCTAGTTTATAATTTTTTTTTATAAAATGATTTTTGTTAAATAGTAGGAAGCTAAAGCCAAAAAAATTTAATTTTTTTTGTTTGTTAACGCCTTATTTATTTTTTTAACTTGCGTGGGCACCCATTGAAAATGAAAAAAGTCGGCGTTTATGGAAAAAGTATAGTATGCAACTCGCTTTATAAATTTGTTAGTTAGAAAAACTCGAATTTTGGCGCAAAACGTTGCCTTTGTCAAGTTCTGTGCTGCGTGTAATAATTCTCTTCGTTTAATTTAATCATAAAATAACATACTTGTAACGTTGGATTATTATGATATTTAAAATAAAACACAAAGCAAAATTGTCAACAAATAAATGGGCAACTCACTATATACATTTTGAATTGTATGGTTAGAGTACGCGAAATGACAGATCGTCCACGGTGGTCGCGGACGAGTCCATTCGTAAATTTAGGGGTGTTAGCACGGAACAGTGGCGTGGCGTGTATTTACATCTGTAGGGAATTCATCTTTAAGTTTAACATTTCAACATTACCAGTTATTAGTAAAGATACCAGCAGAAACCTTTTTTGTAAGAAACGCGTTTTTACTCGATACTCATTGTGTATTTTGTATTTATTCGACATCTCTGCTTTGTGTTTCTATGAAATCAACGTGAAGTAGCATAAGATGTGATTTTTATTATCTCATCTTGCTATTATTGAATACAAGAAAAAGTTAATAATGAAAATTATAAATCTTAAACCCCTCTTTATCATAGAATAGTTTTTTGCTACGCCACTGCTCAATCTCCCCGCTCAACGAAGTACGCATTGGCTCCGCCTATCGTGGTCGATCTTAGACTTTGTCAGCTCTACATAGCATAGTTATCATTTTTAGATTTTTAAAAATTTTTCTTAAAAATTGCTTAAAATTTTCCAATAAATAAAAGTTTTAGACCTCAAATTGCAACATGCAGTTGTTTAATTTATTATTTTTAATTATTTGCTGTCACAAATGTTTTCTTATTTAAAATGTAAATCAATGAGGCATGGAATTTAGTAAAATACTAAATTTGTAATACTTAGAAAAAGGTAAAAGTATTTAATTAATAAAACATGTAACGTCTAGAGTTTGATTACAGCCTTTTTCATGTGCAACTTTCCTTTATTTGACCTGCGACACTAAGGATGTTAGTTATTGAAACCGTCTTTCCATTTTCTTGTTTGAGAGGAATTCCAATTTCCTGTTTCCCCTCGAGTTTCACGAATAAAGATTTCATCTGCTTCAAAGCCACGTCTGCTGCCATCTCGTGGTTAATTCTGAGTCTAAATTAGAAAACTCTATTTTATTATATTTTTACAACAAACACTACGTTATAGTTGTTTACGACTGTCCTAAAAACGGCAATAAATGCAAATAGAATTTTTTAACCAGCTTGCAGGTGCAAAAGTTGTGAATGCAGACACAAGACTTTCAAGTATTGATCGCTAGAGAGCGGCCCTGATTTAATTAGGGTTTTTCGCATAAATCAAATAACGATTATTTTAGCCAAATTGCAGGTTTATGTTACGTCACGTTTTTAATAATAAATTATTTAATTCAGTTAGGAGAAACAAAATAATATTGGAATAACATGAAATTTTAATTACATTGTTTTTTTCAAATCACGTTTAATTAAATTCGTTAGCATTATGTTTGAAATATTTTTGAAAACATTGACGATACCACTCAGTCTCAGGGTTGTAAACTGGAACATTTTGAGAGATAGTCAATCGGAAAACTCGATGAAGCTCACACATTTCAACTTGCAGTTGTCGCTGGTTCATTGGACTGATAAGCACAAAATTGGGGAGAAAGTCCAGAAGGGATAAAAAATTGTAAAATTTATTCTTCCACTGCCTGCGAGCTCCACTTTGTACATTTAAATACAGAAGGTTTCAAATGTATTCGTGGAACAAAGACGTCTTTCATTGTAGTTTCAAAGCATCGAATTACGCATTTAATCAGCGTCAAAGACGAAGGGTTCAATCACCATTGTTTGAAATTTCGGCCGTTATTATCGTGAAAAAACTGGATGTTGGTAATTACATCCCGAAACCCAGCGAAGTTAGTTTCATTAAAAGTTGCCAGTTTTTAATCATAACTGGTGGCTTGCCAGTACACAAAACTTTACTTTATAAATCACGCCGAAAGTGGCGGAGAAAAATCGGCAAGACGGATTCCTCCACATAATTACGAATTAACAAGGCGCTAAAATTGGAGCAATTTGAGCGGATGTTTTTTTAACGGTTTTTATCTACCCTCAAATTCAGAGATTTGTTGGAAACAGAGCGAAGCTCGAGCAGAACGTGCGGTGAACCCTAAAAAAGGGATATAAGAGCGCTCGAAGGGAGCAAACTTTTTTCCTAAAGCAATAAAATTTCTTCAATGGTCGATTATAATTAAAGGATAACTTTTCTTTGTGCGACGTGGCCCGAAATAAGTTGATTATCGGAGCTTTTAGCGCAAATAACCGTTACTTTTATTTCTCCAGGTGTAAAACTCGCAAATACCTCATTTCTAATTACAGCGATGTTGACTTCTCCCTTGCATTTCAAGTGGTTGTGGCCTCTGCCCTCAAAGAAGGGGAAATTTCAACAGAATCGCCTCATCAGCACATATTCCCTTTAAAAATTGTGCGCGAGATAGTCGATAAATGTTTTAATAAATTTTATTAGGAAGCACGGCACGCTCTCCATTTTGTTAATAAAAACGCGACTAATCACTAAAGGTGTATTCATTTATTTTCAACGCGATATTTTAATTAAATTAATTGCCGACGTTCGCATCGGAGCTTTAATTTGTCACGTATTTAATAATAACGCTGAAAAAACAATGGAAAAAATTAATTAAATATGATGAAAACGGTGTCGAATTTCAACATCACTTAAAACGGGAGCTGCAATTTTTACCGAAAAGCATAAATTTGCAGAAATGAGGGTGACGGTGCTAATTAAACTGGAACGGTTTATTGCGTGAACTACAATTTTTATTAATATGTTTCACCATATTTCGGCGATCAATTAGAAATAAAATAAATCAGTAAATGAAAAATCGGTTGGGAATTTATTGTGAATATTTTTGGCAGGATTAAGCTACAGTTATTTTACATTATATTTCTTTTTTAATGAGGTAATGAAAACAACAAAAGCATTAACCACCATTTTTGTCAAAACACAATTACGTTTTAATAGAATTTTGTAGCGTGAAATGACTAGTTGCAGAAAGGTCAATTCGATTTCACTGTGAATATTGTTAGGAGAATGAGGTTGCAATAATATTTATTTATTGTGTAAGTGTTTTAGAAAGCATTTTATCCACGCAAGAATGACATTCTTAAGTGGATAGAATGCGACTCAAACACGAATGCAATACAACGTTTTATCCACAATCACCACATTAACAAAATGGAATTAATCGAAGTTAAATTTTTTTCATTATTTCACTAGTGGAATAAAGTTACTTAAAGGTCTCTTTATATGCTTCATAAGTGTGGATAAAACTCCAATTATAATGTTATTGTGGATAAATTATATTATACAGGGTGTCTCATGAGGTAGTGCATATATTTTAACCTTAGATTGAGCATTAAAATTAAATGGACCCGTATTTTTATTTTTTTTCCAAAAAAATTTTTTGTGGAATTATTAGCCCCCGAAATTGCTCCAAAAATGCAGATTATAATTTTTATCTCTAATAATACTTATCGAACTTTTATCAAATTAGGCATACCGTCGTTATTTTAAACACTCATTTAACAGTGCAAATTGTAAGCTTGTGGGGCATTGTTGAAGGGGGCTGTCGGGACCCCCTTGACCTAAATTGTTTTATAACTTTGTAGCACAAATTAGTTTGACTTTGGTGCTACTAGAATTTAAAAGGCTATTGAATTTAGAAGCTTTTTTGTCTCTTGTACATTTTTTGTAAAATTTACCATTTTCGAGTAAAATAATAAAATGTGAAAAGATGCAGTCGATATCAGCACAGCCACAGTGTTTTTAAACAAAGCGACTTTGCTTCAGACCTGTTAAAGGTGCAAATATTATTGTCAAATCTGTTTCACACTTTCTCCGTTATGGTTGCTTATTTACAAGCCAGGAATTTGAAAACGAAATTTGACAATAAAATTTTCACTTTTGACAGGTTTGAAATCAAAGCCGTTTAGGTGCGATACTGATGCTGATACCGACTGCATCTTTTCACATTTTATTATTTTACTCGAAAACAGAAGATTTTACAAAAAAATTACAAGAGACAAAAAAGTTTCTAAATGGAATAGGCTTTCAAACTCTATTAGTACCAAAGCTAAATTAATTTGGGCTCTGGTAGCCCCCTTCAACAATGCCCTACAAGCTTACAATTTGCGCTGTTATATGAGTGTTTAAAATAACGTGTGTATACCAAATTTTATAAAAATCGGATAAGTATTATTAGAGATAAAAATTATAATCTGCATTTTTAGGGCAACTTTGGGGGCTAATAACTCCACAACAAATTTTTTTTGGAAAAAATAAAAAATATGGGTCCATTTAATTTTAATTCTCAATTTATGGTTAAAATATATGCACTACCTCGTGAGTATTTTTCCGTTGACCTAAAAAAATAATCGCAACCGCAGAAAAATGGTACTTTATGCTTATTTTATAAGAAATTTCGTGCTTTTTTAATTTGCTTACTTTGTCAACAAATATCTCGAAAATTATTAAATTGTTTGAGATAAAAACAAAACTCTATTTTGTAGCTTTAATTATTGTTTTAATTTTGTTTGTCACTAGCATAAAAACTACCCTGGTGCATTCACCATTTTTGCATTATAATGGTTGGTTCTAATAAAATTTTGTTCGAATCGGGTGTCTGGTTGGGAAATTAGAAAATAGAATTTATTGTTAATGTATTTAATATATTTATAATTGGTGTACTATTTATCCACTTTAAAAGTCCACTACATATTATACTAATTTCATAAGAAATTTAATGTTTTTTAAAGTACCAATTTTGTCAAAAAATATCTCGAAAATGATTTGAAATAAAAACAAACTTGAAACTCCCTCTTGTAGGAAATATTTTTAGCTTTAATTTTGTTTATCACAAATTTTATCTTTACGTTTACCGTTTTCAAGTTATGAACTAAAAACATAACCCACCATTTTTGCATCACAATTAAATGATTGGTTTTAAGAAAATTTTGTTCGAGTCAAGTGTCTAGTAGCAGAAAAATGAATTAGAATTTATTGTTAACATGTTTATCAGAATTCGGAGCTAATTATTCCACCTAATATTTTTTTAAAGGAGATAATGAAACTAAAAGTTGATTGTTACTCCGCCACATCCAATGTTTTTGCGTTACAGCAAAATGAATCATTATTTGTATAGTTTTTTAAATCGGCATACTCTTTTTTCACTTAAAGATGCAACACTATTACACATATTATACGTATTTCAAAAGAAATTTAATGTTTTATTAAAAGTGCCAATTTTTTTTTGAGATACCATCTTGTAGGAAATTTTCTCAGCTTTAATTTTGTTTATTACTAGTTTTATCCTCACGCGTACCGTTTTCGAGTTATGAACAAAAAACATAACAAAGAACCATTTTAGTAACCCGGCGCATCCACCATTTTTGTAGCACACTTAAATGCTTGGTTCTAATACATTTAAAAGAGAATTAGAATTTATTGTTAAGATGTTTAACATGTTTCGAATCTAATTATTCCACATAATATTTTTTTAAAATAGATATTATTGAAACCAAAAGTTTAGCCCGCCATATATAAGATTTTTGAGTTGCACAAAAATGAATCATTGTTTGCATTATTTTATTCCACCATTTTTGCAACACAATTCAATGTTTTTAGAGTAATTTGTGTCGAATTATTCAACATAATATCTTTTTAAAGAAGATTATGAAGCTAAAATTATAGTTGATTTTTAACCCGCCATATCCACCATTTTTGCGTTGCAATAAACTGAGCCATTATTTGTGCTTTTTATGCATTTAAAGATAGAGAACAAAGCATATTATCTAAACTAATTTCATAAGAAATTTATTGTTTTTTTAAATGCCAACTTTGTCAACAAATATTTCGAAAACTATTTGAGATAAATGCCTTGTTAGAAATTTGTTTTAGTTTTATTTTCACACGTACAGTTTTTGAGTTATAAGCGAAAAACTAAAATAGTGTCATTTTATTACCCTGGCACATCCACCATTTTTGCAACACAATAAATGTTTGACAATTTATAGTTAATATTTTTAGAGTATTTTGAGTTGAATGAATCCACATAAGATCTTTTTAAAGGAGATTATGAAACTAAAATAGTTAACCTATCATATCCACCATTTTTGCGTACCAATAAAAGTGCCAATTTTGTAACAAATATTTCGAAAACTACTGAGACGATAAAAACAAACTTGAAACTGTATTTTATAAGAAATTTTCTGTTTTAATTCTGTTTATTACTAATTACTAGGTTTGTTCTTAGACGTATAGTTTTCGAGTTATAAGGGTAAAACTAAATTGGTTTTTTTTATTACCCTGCCGCATCCACCATTTTTGGAACACACCTAAATATTTGATTTTAAGTGTCTAGTTGTTGAGAAGAGAATTATAATTTTTTGTTAAAATTTTTAGGGAAATTTGAGTTACATAATATCTTTTTAAAGGAAATTATGAGACTAAAATAAAATAAAATAAATAAATAAAATAAAATATTCACCATTTTTGCGTTGCAGTAAAAGGAATTATTATTAGTAAAAAGCTTCAGATCGGTACTTTATTCACTTAAAGATACAGAGCAGTGCATATTACATAGGGTTTCTGATTTCTCGACATAATTTATTTCTCGAGACCCGAGAATTCTCGACTGGAAATTCTCGAGACTTCTCGAATCTTCGAGAAATTTTTAATGTTGTAAATAATCAAATATTCGTTAATCAAATTCAAAATAAAATAACGCTTAATAATCAACATTTATTATTTAAGCAGTTTTTTAAACTAAAATTTGAATTACTTTGACAAAATCAACATCAACAAAATTAAACACTGAGTTGCTTCCAAAAAATAAATGCAGTCTTATAATTATACAAAATTTAATGATTTAACAATTATCAACATTTACAGGAACTAAATTTAACATTAACATTAACATTAAAATAGGGAGTGAATTTGATAGCGTTGGAGAAAAGTATGGAACCAAGCGATTTATGCCTAAACTAAAAAACTTATTAGTACATACATCATCAACTACTTTAAAAATGTGATCATCATTTTCCAAACATAATTTTTTTCGAAATTATTATGGTTTTCCAGTTATTTTTTTAGTAAAAGATTATGCTCTAAAAATAGCTTCTACTAATTAATTTTAAATCAGGGGTTTTTCTTAAATAAATTATTAAATTTGCGTTCCGAGCTCATTGGGAAGGTTTTTCGAACTTATCCGAAGTGGTTGTATCCATGAATGTTTTTATTTGCAAAAAATTTGACGAATCAAATTACTGCAGAGGGGTGGGCGGGAAGGTATAGTACAAGTCGCAATTTCTCGAATTCTCGAGTTTCTCGACACTTTTTTCTCGTCTCGAATAAGACCCTAAATTACACTAATTTGATAAGAAATTTAATGTTTTTTCAAGTGCCTCTTTTGTCAAGTATTATTTAACAAACTATTTGGGATAAACTGTATTTTGTTAGAAATTTCCTTAGTTTTAATTATGTTTATTAGTAGTTTTGTTCACACACGTACAGTTTTTGAGTTATAAGCGAAAAACAAAAATGGTGTCATTTTATTACTATGGCGCATCCACCATTTTTGCCCAATTAAGAAATGTTTGATTTTAATGAAATGTCTAGTTGAAGAAAAATGAACTAGAAGTTGTTGTTAATATGTTTAGGAGAATTCGGCTCCAATTATTTTTTAAAGTAGGTAATATTATTTTGCCTCGTTGATTAAAATTGGCCTCGAAATTAGCACCAGCGCAAATATATTTAAATGAATTCCAGTGTTTGGGTTCAACTCAAAAATTGTTATTTATGGAGTCGAGTGAGATCTCCCTCGAGGAGAAATCCTCCCAAGTGGATAATATCTCTCAGCTCATGTGTTCCTAAATATTTTATCCGACACTTCTAATGCACAGCTATTCTTGTTCATAAATGTCATATTAAATCGATTCAATTTCAAGGCAAAAAAATTAAATAAAGTGCTTGCAGCTGATGAGGAAAAATACAGCGAGATTAGCCTGATTCAGAGTAATGGAGGGCATTATTTAGTAGGAAACACATCTGTAAATAACGAATTATTTAGCAGCAGCAGCAGCAAAACCTGAGCTTCTTTTTGCCTGAGTTATGCGATAAGAATAGGAGATTCGATGTTTTAACAAAAATGTCAAGTCGGAGTTTAATTAAAATTCAATATAGCGCTGCTAATTACTTTCGTGTCTTGTCTCGATTCAGTTTCTCCCAACTTTTGATATTGTTTAAAAATGGTGCATCATCAACAAAACTTTTGTTATATAACCCGGGCTGTTAAATATGCCGGGAATATAAATCAGACGAAATCTGCTACCGAGTAATTTTGCACCCTAGTTCATTACTCCTTTTTAAGAGGAGAGTGACGTTTCAGCCTCAGATTACAGCCGACGTTTTCTACGTCGATACGAGCTGGCTCACAAATCTTTTCTTTAAACCACTTTTATAGCTTTCAACATTTTTTAACTCCAAATTGTAATTAATCAGCGATACTGGTAATTAAATTTGTAATCGCGTGCTAATTGTACTTAATTAGAGATCAGATGTAAACTATTGATTGCTCGAAGTTTGCAATTTGTGATAACGTCGAACAAGAGTGTAATCTGCATATCAACACAAACCAACGTCGAGCGATTAAAATTATTATTAATTGGCGATTTATTAAAATGTAAGCCACCTCTTGTATCGATTGCAAGAAGAGCTTTTAAAAATAAATGTTAGGTATTGGTCTGTTTGTAAGTCTGCTTTAAAATTTCAAAAATGAAGAGTAAAATATATGAGTTTGTACGTGTTTACTGCAGCACTTGTATAGAAATGTTTGGTATAAAATGCCCCATTTGGTCTGAAAGGAATATTTCAAGCGAAAAATACCAATTAGTTATTTACGAATCTATGCTGAGTTATTCTGCTTTATTAAAATACGTTACTTGTGTTACCTGACAATGAAGAAGTTTTCGAAGTATTTTGTTGTAGAATTTTATTTTTCTCAAGTGAAATTAATGTTTGTTACGAAAGTAATTTGCGTATGGAAGCCAATGAAATAGTCCGCCTTGCTAAGATTCCAGATTGCTTTGCTCTGAAGGAATTTATTTGAACGCTGGAGTCAAAGCTCCGAGAACGAAAACTTTGTAATAAATATATTTTTAATAAAAAATGCTTGAAATGTAATAAAAAATAATGATTATGTTTGTGAATGATTCTTTATTCAATCCGATTTTTCTTATTTTGCGTTAACAATTAATTAGCTTAAGTGTGAATTTTAAATGAAATGAAATGTGGGATGCGGTTTTACAATATACGAGTTAACGGAATTAGAAATAATTCACTTTTCTGCTCGATTTTAAACCATAATTCAATGTTTTTCTTCGTCGCGCAACGTTGCAGCAAGTTATTCTCGACCAAGTTGTTTTATTTTCGAATCACAAAAAGCCTGTTGCAAGGCGACTTTGATATTTCGCGTTTTCATCGCCTTGAAGGGAGAATATTCCGTTCTTTTTTCGTATACCACTTGAAATCAATACGCAAAAATATTGACATGTTCTGTTTAACAGTTTGCAGTTGCCCACGTTTTTACGAGTTTTCTTTAATCGCGTTAGAAAACTAATTAATTTTAAACAATATGTTAATAATTGTTTTGTGATCTTTACTTTATGGACAATTACAATCGCAATTTGTTCTGTAATTTAAATGAATGTAGATACACTAGATACTGACCCTATCTTTTTACTTTCTTTTTCATTAATCGATATTTAAAATAATGCAAAAATAAACAAGAGGGAATTATTTGATTTAAGCTCTAGAACAGTCTTTAGACAGAGTGTTATACAGAAGTTTTTATCAGCTTTCCCTATATTATTATTATTAACATTTAAAAAATGGATATGAACCTTTCTTTTCAAAAATTGATAATGTTATTATTTTGAGATATTTTCCAATCTTATTTGAGCATTTTAAAGGGAAAGTTTACACTTTTTCTAATTTTGAAATTTAGTTAACAAAACCACAGATTTTGCGAGTTACGTTTCGAGAACTTCAATTATGCATAATCAAATGCTTCCAGATGAAATGCTTTGTTGTTTTCTTTGCTGGTTGAAGGAGAATTTAATTCTACATTGATCTGTATTCACATTCCCTACTCCTTAGCTCAGTAGTTTTCAAGTTATTTTGTTTTTTTTATATTGTGGAAAGTTCATTACTAACCATAGCTGTTTTTGCACATAGGAATATTTATCATTGGACAAACGACAAATAAAAACAATTGTAGGCAAACACAAAATACAAAATAAACTTTTAAATTTTATAATGTAGATTTTCCATATTTTGTTGTTGTTTTGCTATGGCTAATGAATTTTTCAATGTAAAATTAACTTGAAATCTATTAAACATGGGTAATTGGGGGATTTTATTTGGAAAAATTGAAATATGGGAATTTAATAATATTGATTTTTTCACAAGATGTTCACAACATGTCACAAAGAACACAAGAATACAAGAATATTTAGTTACACAAGTAATATTACTTAAAATTAATATTCAAACATGTTAAAAATTTGGGTCCTTTATCCTTAAAAAAAAATGTTTAAACACTATGGGTAACTGCATTGCATAACAAAAGAGAAGAATAAGAAAGTTATTTAATTAAATAAAATCTTTTCTCAATATTTTTCTCATAAAATTCTGATATATTACAAAAATATTTTTATTCTATCGTCAAGGATAAAACCGTACTTTATCCACTGTTTACTTCATTGTAAAACGGAAGTTTATCGTTTAAAAAAATAAAGTTCACAACCATTTTTTTTTGACGTTTTCTTCATTATTGAATTTTTTTGACGTTTATAATTGTCAATCAAAATAATCCAGAAATTCAATCGAAATAATGGAAGATGAAATAAAATTTTGTATTGTACATGACGATAAAATTCACCATTAACTTCTCGAGCTCCCAAAAATAAAATCAAATTTTATCGTCTTGTATAATAAATAACTATTCACATAAACAATTTTTTAATTCAACTTTATTGTTTTAAAAGTCTCGTTAAATAGATGATTGTAATATTTTATTATTTTATTTTTAATGGTTTTTTAAACCTAATAATTTTAATTTTGACGTTTGTTTCAACATTGCTCAAGTGGGTTTGCTTTGAGTTTGTTCAGAATTTAATAGCAGATGATCAGCATTTTTTACTATAACTCAAAAACTAATCAGAAAAATAATTTAAAAAAACGGAATTTTTCTACTTTTAATTAATGAAAATGGTTTTTTTAAACCTAACGATTTTAATTACATATTTCATTTTTGACGTTTGTTTAAACATTGCTCAAGTGAGTTTGTTTTGGTTTGTTCACAATTTAATAACAGATGATTAATATTTTTTACTATAACTCAAAAACTAATCAGAAAAATAATTAAAAAATAGCAATTTATTTAACGAGTTTTAGTGTAAATCGGGTTTTTATTTCACGAGTGAATTTTTAAACGTTGAATGTTAACGAGACGTTTAACATCCACGAGGTGAAATAAATGAACCGATTTACACGAAAACGAGTTGGATACAACATTTTATTCTTCGAATTAGACTCAACAGGGCTTAAAATTGCTTTAAATCTGCTAAAAATAATGTGACGTTTCTTATTGACAGTTGTCAAAACTTCCTTATACAGGAGAAAAACCGTAAATTTTGACAATGTCGAAGAATAAAAAGAATTTTTTTACATTTAATTAATGAAAATATTAATTAATCAAATTTTATTATTACTACAGAGTGAGTCAATAGTGGGTTATTTCTGAAGTTTTTTTAATATGCAACCAATAATACTGATTCCAGCTGACCAGATCGGTAATCGTTAAAAAATTTCAAAATTTATCCACGATTACATTGTTCTGGGTATTGTCAAGTTTGTCTTGACAGTTTTGGCCAAAATTTCATTATGGACTATTATTATTTAAAAGATAAAAAACCAATGTTGATTCAATTAATGCTTTTTTTTTCAACAACTACCACATTCTCCATAGTGATCATCAGTCCGGTTAGTAAACTTGATATACACTTAAAATTACTACCACAGTTGTTATAGTTATAATTAATGTTTTTAAAAATTAAACGAAGTGGTAAGTGCAATTAGTATTTTTGGTTGCATCGTAGGACATGTCAAAAATAACCCACTATTGACTCGCTCTGTATAGTATTACTAAAACGTTGCTTAAAACAAATAATGTTTTGAGAAAAAAATGGTGGCTGGCACCTAATTTACATTTATTTGAATTTTTATTTATAACTTAATTATTTTTTGGGACAAGTGATCTTTTTTTAGGGATTATGTGCATAAAACATTTAACCATCGCCTGTTCCAAAATTACATAAGATATAATTATTTTTACAACGACTTTACGTTAATAATTTTATTAATTAATTGTTGAATAATTGCGAAAAAATTCAGGTGCGGCTGAAAAAATACTTTCAGTAGAGTCACCCTGCAGGTGCAGCTTTTTCTGCATCTAAAAAAATGGTGCTTTTTTGAAAAATATACAGACAGTTAATGAGAGAGTTAATGTTAGTGTTTTATGTTTAATAAAATATGTACTACAGGATGTAGGTAGTACTGCTCAGACAAACATTGCATTGACCTTAAAAATTTTACCTTAAAAAATTTGGTGTTTGTTAACTTTTTTGTAATCTTGGAGACACTAAAAAATGACTTAGGCTAGGCCTTCTTTTCAACTGCCTAAATACGATTTCAATATATTGATGATAAAGTTATAGATTTTTGAAGGGAAGGTGCTAATGAAAAAGGGTAAATATTTAGAAAAAATATTTTAAAAACTTTTAAAAAAACTTAAATAATGCAGTAAATTCATACCTATGTTTCTTTTTAAAATAACAGTGCTGATAACTTTAAATAAAAGTGAAATAAATACTAATAACAAAATTAAATGATTCTCTAAAGACACAAATTTTTCAATATTGTTAGCACCAGACAATAGCGAAATATGATATTCTTGTAAGTAAGGCTCGACAACTTTTTGGACACTTGAAAAACCCTCAGTGTCTTAGCTTTCCACCCTTCACACAAGGAGATTTTGTTAGGGTATCTGAGCGATGCAGAATCGTATAAATTGATACAAATTAATTTTTAATACCAAGATTCCATTAAAACTAATTTTCTGACAGTTTATTTGGTTTTAGTTTTACCTAACTGAAACTAAATAAATAGATGCAAAAAAGCGATTCGAAAGTTTTAACTGAATTGTGTATAAATATGTCGTCCAAAGTTAAAACCCAGTTACATTGAACGGTTTTATTTTTTTGCAGAACGTTTGCATAAAACGTAAAGTGTAATTATCCAACATTTCGAGCAACGTAATTATGATAATTTCACATCTACGTATGCTTTCATTAAAATTAATTCAGCTCCAAGAACCAACTTCACGAATGACGAGGGAAAAAGAATAAAACTAGTCTTGTTTTTTATTAAGAAATTTGCTTATAACTTCTTTGACAATAAAATATGAGGACGAGAAGTGAGAATAGTGTAAATTCAATCGAGTTGTGATCTTTTTTCGTGTTTTCCGTCTGACCAGCGGTGAATGCAAACGAAGCAAACTTTTTCCGATATTTAAAAGCCTGAATGTACATTTATTAGTTGACAAAGTTGTCCGCTTTGGCGAACTTGTGCGACTCGAATCGAACATTGCACTCCTTTTTATCTCTCCTCAGGAAATTTATCGGATGAATGTGGAAGGTAAAGCGCGAATTCAGCGCCTGTTTTGGGCCGATTATAATGCAATTTCCATAAAAATTAGCCCTCTCTCAAACCGTCGCAGTTCGTATCAAGTAAAGTTGTCCTTTGTCCTGGAATGCATTGTTGGTAGCATTGATTTAGTAAGCTGGCATGTAATTATCGTATGTAGAATTGGCGTAAATGAGACACCGCCCCGTTGGATTGCGTCTGGCGCACGCTCAGCATCGCGACGCTTCCTGCTCCAGTGGCTGAGAGTTGATGTATCGTGGAGAGACGGACATAACAGTGGACATGGCATCAACTCTTTGTCGACGTTCACAATCCTGAATCCATCTCAATGATTTGCATAAACTCTACTTAATAAAGCGCGAACTCTGTGCTCATTTCTGACCAAACGGGACATTTTAACATGAATTAATGTGTTCGTGAACTAAAGAATGTTGTTGTTCCTGGTAGTGGGGATTCTTATAGGTAGGACTGATATTTATTATTATTGTCTCTAGTTTTAACACTTGCCCAACTATTGACCCAATTATAAGTCACTGTTGTCTGAATTAAATTTCGCGGACATAAAGCAACACATGTGTAAAGGAATGGAAACATTCCGTTTTCTTACATCAAAAAACTTCCTGGAGCGGGTTATTGTGACGGAATTTTTGATTTTTTTACTATTACGTTCCTAATAATTTGTGCAACAAATTTAGTTTTGTGTACTAAAAAGCTTCGCTATAGTCTCTTGAACTAGACTTTGGGTTACTTTTTCTTTTGTATAATCAAGATCACAATTTTATTCTACATTTAAAATTATGTTCACGCAGACAGAGGAGCTTTAGAGCTAAAAATAATAATTCTGTCTTGTTATTCCTTATCTTGTACAAAATTTATTTTTAAGATCGAGCTAGTGCGACAAACCGTTTATAATATATAATAATTTGGTTAATTGTTAACAAAAAGAGAAATAAAAAAATTACACAGAAGTTATAGGATGACAAATATTTGGTTTAGATACAAAAGCGTTTATGCAAACAATAATAAATGGTATTATTTTAAATTTACATTTACATCGAGCTTTAAATTGAAGAATTTAGGAGGAATTTGCTTAAAACTTTTATGACATTATTTAAATATTCCGTTTCAAAGTTTTTATATGTGATAGAAAAAAAAAGTTGCTTGGTGTGCAAGCAAATTGAAATTTACAAATAGCTTGATTCAACTCAAGAGGTTTTTTCCTTTACTTTTTAACCATTTTTTAGTTACATTTAGTGCCATTTATAAAAATCAACAGAATATATACAAATGCAATATAAAACTCAAGGGTTTAATATAAAAAGAACTACGTAATATAATATAAATAATTTAACATTTTTTTAACAATATTTTAATCAGGGTAGGAAGTTTTGAAATCAGGCAATTTTCACAACAAATATTTTGCGTCTTTGTTATGTCTTTTTTTTTAATTTTTTGATAAATGAGTTTGAGACTATTAACTATCTTAGGTTAACTCTGGTGAGGTCAGGCCAAAAGTATGTACGTTTACCATTAGGTATTCCAGACCATTAAATATTGCATACAATGTGAGATCCGAAAAAAATATATTTTTCCAAAAATTATTAACAAACATAAACTGTACCTAATGAAGCGCGAACTCTGTGCTCATTTTTCACCAAACGGGACATTTTAACATGAATTAAAGTGTTCGTGAATGTAAGAATGTTGTTGTTCCAGATAGTGGGGATTCTTATAGGTAGGACTGATATTTATTATTATTGTCTCTAGTTTTAACACTTGCCCAACTATTGACCCAATTAAACTTACTGCTGTCTGAATTAAATTTCGCGGACATAAAGCAACATGTGTAAAGGAATGGTAACATTCCGTTTTCTTACATCAAAAAACTTCCTGGAGCGGGTTATTGTGACGGAATTTTTGATTTTTTTACTATCACATTCCTAATAATTTGTGCAACAAATTTAGTCCTGTGTACAAAAAAGCTTCGCTATACTCTCTTGAAATAGACTTTGGGTTACTTTTTCTTTTGTATAATCAAAATCACAATTTTATTCTACATTTAAAATTATGTTCACGCAGAGGACAGAGGAGCTTTAGAGCTAAAAATAACAATTCTGTCTTGTTATTCCTTATCTTGTATCAAAATTTATTTTTATGATCGAGCTAGTGCGACAAACCGTTTATAATAATTTGGTTAATTGTTAACAAAAAGAGAAATAAAAAAATTACACAGAAGTTATAGGGTGACAAATATTTGGTTTAGATACAAAAGCGTTTATGCAAACAATAATAAATGGTATTATTTTAAATTTACATTTACATCGAGCTTTAAATTGAAGAATTTAGGAGGAATTTGCTTAAAACTTTTATGACATTATTTAAATATTCCGTTTCAAAGTTTTTATATGTGATAGAAAAAAAAAGTTGCTTGGTGTGCAAGCAAATTGAAATTTACAAATAGCATGATTCAACTCAAGAGGTTTTTTCCTTTACTTTTTAACCATTTTTTAGTTACATTTAGTGTCATTTATAAAAATCAACAGAATATATACAAATGCAATATAAAACTCAAAGGTTAATATAAAAAGAATTACGTAATATAATATAAATAATTTAATATTTTTTAACAATGTTTTAATCAGGGTAAGAAGTTTCGAAATCTGGCAATTTTCACAACAAATATTTTGCGTCTTTGTTATGTCTTTTTTTAATTTTTTGATTAATGTGTTTGAGACTATTAACTATCTTAGGTTAACTCTGCTTAGGATAGGCCAAAAATACGTTTACCATTAGGTATTCCAGACTATTAAATATTGGATACAATGTGAGGTCCGAAAAAAAATATATTTTTCCAAAAGTTATTGACAAACATAAACTGTACTTAATGAAGCGCAAACTCTGTGCTCATTTTTGACCAAACGGGACATTTAAACATGAATTAATGTGTTCGTGAACTAAAGAATGTTGTTGTTCCTGGTAGTGGGGATTCTTATAGGTAGGACTGATATTTATTATTATTGTCTCTAGTTTTAACACTTGCCCAACTATTGACCCAATTATAAGTCACTGTTGTCTGAATTAAATTTCGCCGACACAAAGCAACATGTGTAAAGGAATGGAAACATTCCGTTTTCTTACATCAAAAAACTTCCTGGAGCGGGTTATTGTGACGGAATTTTTGATTTTTTTACCATCACGTTCCTGATAATTTGTGCAACAAATTTAGTCCTGTGTACAAAAAAGCTTCGCTATACTCTCTTGAAATAGACTTTGGGTTACTTTTTCTTTTGTATAATCAAAATCACAATTTTATTCTACATTTAAAATTATGTTCACGCAGAGGACAGAGGAGCTTTAGAGCTAAAAATAATAATTCTGTCTTCCTTATCTTCCTTATCTTGTATCAAAATTTATTTTTAAGATCGAGCTAGTGCGACAAACAGTTTATAATAATTTGGTTACTTGTTAACAAAAAGAGAAATAAAAAGATTACACAGAGGTTATGAATAACATAAAGGGTGACAAATATTTGGTTTAGATACAAAAGCGTTTATGCAAACAATAATAAATGGTATTATTTTAAATGTACATATACATCGACCTTTAAATTGAAGAATTTAGGAGGAATCTGCTTAAAACTTTTATGACATTATTTAAATATTCCATTTCAAAGTTTTTATGCAAACAATAATAAATGGTATTATTTTAAATGTACATATACATCGACCTTTAAATTGAAGAATTTAGGAGGAATCTGCTTAAAACTTTTATGACATTATTTAAATATTCCATTTCAAAGTTTTTATGTGTGATAGAAAAAAAAAGTTGCTTTGTGTGCAAGCAAATTGAAATTTATAAATAGCTTGATCCAACTCAAGAGGTTTTTCCCTTTGTTTTTTAACCATTTTTTAGTTACATTTAGTGCCATTAATAAAAATCAACAGAATATACAAATGCAATGTAAAACTCAAGGGTTTAATATAAAAAGACCTACGTAATATAATATAAATAATTTAATATTTTTTTAACAATATTTTAATCAGGGTAGGAAGTTTTGAAATCAGGCAATTTTCACAACAAATATTTTGCGTCTTTGTTATGTCTTCTTTTTAAATTTTTTGATTAATGTGTTTGAGACTATTAACTATCTTAGGTTAACTCTGGTTAGGATAGGCCAAAAATACGTTTACCATTAGGTATTCCAGACCATTAAATATTGGATACAATGTGAGGTCCGAAAAAAAATATATTTTTCCAAAAATTATTAACAAACATAAATTGTACTTAATGAAGCGCAAACGCTATGCTCATTTCTGACCAAACGGGATATTTTAACATGAATTAATGTGTTCGTGAATGTAAGAATGTTGTTGTTCCAGATAGTGGGGATTCTTATAGGTAGGACTGATATTTATTATTATTGTCTCTAGTTTTAACACTTGCCCAACTATTGACCCAATTAAACTTACTGCTGTCTGAATTAAATTTCGCGGACATAAAGCAACATGTGTAAAGGAATGGTAACATTCCGTTTTCTTACATCAAAAAACTTCCTGGAGCGGGTTATTGTGACGGAATTTTTGATTTTTTTACTATCACATTCCTAATAATTTGTGCAACAAATTTAGTCCTGTGTACAAAAAAGCTTCGCTATACTCTCTTGAAATAGACTTTGGGTTACTTTTTCTTTTGTATAATCAAAATCACAATTTTATTCTACATTTAAAATTATGTTCACGCAGAGGGCAGAGGAGCTTAAGAGCTAAAAATAATAATTCTGTCTTGTTATTCCTTATCTTGTATCAAAATTTATTTTTAAGACCGAGCTAGTGCGACAAACAGTTTATAATAAATTGGTTAATTGTTAACAAAAAGAGAAATAAAAAAATTACGCAGAAGTTATATTTGGTTTAGATACAAAAGCGTTTATGCAAACAATAATAAATGGTATTATTTTAAATTTACATTTATATCGAGCTTTAAATTGAAGAATTTAGGTGAAATTCGCTGTTTAAAACTTTTATTATATTTACTTAAATATTTCGTATCAACGTAAATTAAAATTTACAAATACTTTGATTTTACTTAAGAGTTTAAATTTTTTAAAGAGAAAATTATCCTGAAATTTTTATTATGAAAATAAATAAAACAGGAATACCGAAATGAAATGTCAACTCAGCGGTTAGCACAAAATGAACCAATGTTGTCTGTATGAAATCATGAATTTGATTTTTTCTAAGATGTGTTTTTTAAACTATATTTTAATTTAGTGTGGGAAGTTCTAAAATCAGGTTATTTTCACAACTATTTATTTGTTAAAATGTTATCTGTTCATAAAGAACTGATACGGAAGTGATCAATTTTCAGTTTAATACTTCAGTATAAATTTGCTGCTTAGACTGTTTCAGTGTTTGTGATAAGAGAGCTTTTAAATATTTTGCTTTTTCATTTATGTGTTTTTTTCATTTTTTATTAATTTGATTGAGACTATTCTCGAATACTAACTATCTCAAGTCAGCTCATGCTAGGTCAGGTCAAAAATATGTTTACCATTAATTATTCTAGACTACTAAAAATTGGACACAATGTGTGATCTGAAAAAAAATTATTTTCAATAAATAATAATTAAGAAACTCTCGGAAATAGGGCTTAAATTGACAAAATTTTCTAATTCTTAGATTTTTGATTCCTGAATTAACGTGATAAGGGCACAACAAACACATAGATTGATTTGTTTGTTAACTAAAAAATGTCGTTGTTCCAGGCAGCTGGAATTTATGGATTTCCTAGTTGCCGAACTATTGACCTAATTAAACCCAAACTCACCGTTATCTGAATTAAATTTCGCGGCCACAAAGCAACATGTGTAAAAGAATGGAAATATTCCGTGATAAAATTAGTTTTCTTACATCAAAAAACCTTCCTGGAGCGAGCTATTGTGATAGCTTTTTGATATTTTACCAAGTAATGTCCTTGGACACATTTCTAACAATTTGTGCAACAAACTTACTCCTTGGGCAAAGTTTTGTACAAAAAAGCTTCGTTATAGTCTCTTGAAATGGCTTCGGGCGCGTTTTCAGACTTTGGGTTAGTTTTTCTTTTATATAATCAAGATCACAATTCTATTCTACCTTTGAAATTATGTTCACGCAGACAGTGGTGTTTTAGAATGTGCATAGCTAAAAATAATACTTCTGTGTTGTTAACGAGGAACAGTTTGTAATAATTTGGTTACTTATTAACAAATTATACAGACGTGACAAATATTTATGCACACAATAATAAATGGTATTATTTTAAATTTACATTTACATCGAGCTTTAAATGGAAGAACTTAGCAGAAATATTCCGTTTCAAAGTTTTGGTCTTTGCTTAAAAAAAATGTTGCTTTAATGTGCCAGCCGAATAAAATTTACAAATGCTAGCTTGATTTAACTCAATTTTAATTTAATTTTTTAGTTACGTTTAGAAAATTACTTTGCCATTTGTGAAAATAAATAGAATAGGTACAAATGCAATGTAAAATTCAACGATTTCACTACGGGAAGATTCAAAATCTTCTCTGTTCATAATAAAGAACTGAATTTTCAATTTTAATTCAGCATACATTTGCTGCGTGCAATTTTTGTGATAAGACAGCTTTTCAATATTTTTGTTGTTTATGTTTCTCTCATTTTTTGATTAATGTTATTGGGACTATTTATGTCAGGTCAGGTCAGGTCAGGTCAAAATATGTTTACCGTTGGGTATTCCAGACAATTAAAAATTGGACACAATATGAGATTCGAAAAAATTATCTTCATTTCTCCAAAAATAATAAAATAATAATGACAAAATTTTCTCATTCTTCGATTTCTTAAATTTTTAGTTTCTGAGCTTATGTTGTAAACGGACATAAAACACATACATTAATATGTGTGTTAATTAAAAGATGTTGTTCCTAGATTTATAGATTCCTCGTTTGCCCAACTATTGACCTAATTAAACCCGAACTGTGTGTTATCAGAATTAAACTTCGCAGCCACAAAGCAACACACATATTTAAACGAATGGAAACATTACGAGATGAAATCAGTTTTTTCACATCAAAAACCTTTGTGAAGTTTATTATTGTGACAGCGATTTTGATTGGCGTCCCCAAGCCTAATATTCTTAGACTCATTTCTAACAATTTGTGCAGTAAACGCTCCTGTGGGTAAAGTTTAATACAAAAAAAGCTTCGTTATAGTCTCCTGAAATGGCTTCGGGCGCTTTTTCAGACTTTGGGTTAGTTTTTCTTTTGTATAATCAAGATCCCAATTCTATTCTAAATTTGAAATTATGTTCACCGCAGGCGGTGGAGTATTAGGATGTGTTGAGCTTATTGTTAAAGCGCTTTGTTTCATATCTACATCTACACACAACTTAACAAACTAAAAATGATAATTGTATCTTGTCACTATTATTTTATGCAAAAATTTATTTATCTTTAAAACCGAGTTAGTGAGAGAAACAGGTTGTATTAATTTGCTTAGTTGTTAATAAAACAAAAACGAAAAGCTCACACAGAGGTTATAAATAATAATAAAAGATGACAAATATTTGCTTTAAATACAAAAGCGTTTAAGCAAACAATAATAAATGGCATTATTTTACATTTACATTTATATCGAGCCTTAAACGGAAGCGACTATCAGAAATCTGCTTAAAACTTCATTATAATTATTTAAATATTCCGTTTTAGTGCTTCTATATTCCTGTGTGTGATATAAAAAAAATATTAGGTGTAGCATATTTTTTAGTTGCAATTTATATTTGTACAAAACGAAAATCGGTTAAAATTACAAAATATTTCACAATGCATTTTCATTTCATTATTAAACTTGGATAAAATATTAAGGTTCGGTTTACAGAAAGAGAATTAAATGTTAATTTAGGAATAGGATCAAACTAATTCGAATTAAGTTTTCAAATGTGAAATTATTTGAGAATTAAATTTGTTTGCAATTTGATGTTATATCTATTGAAAAATTTATTTAGAAGCTAAGTGTGTTCATTTATTTTTTATTTTTTTTATTTTTGAAAGTTGTGAGCATATTACTTTGATAAAACGAATGTTTTTCAAAGTGGAATTAGGAAAATTTTCCAAACAAAACGTAAATAAACGGACTAAAAAAATTGTATTATTTCTTTGAGAGTTATCAATGTGTTGCATTTTTGAAATTCCCTAAAGACTGAGTTCGTAATAGTTACACTTTATTTAATATGCCTTCAAGTGAATTTAATGTGATATGTGTATATCCAAATGCAAATTAATGGCCAAATAAAATTACTTGAGGGAGGGAGTGTCAGTAAATACCTACCGTTCCAGAAGTTAGTTCCGAATAAACTGGAAACTATTTAATCTTCATCAACATAATATCAGATATAACAATTCCGAATTAGTTTGGGTCTTGCACCCTTACAGACAAGGGTTTAGTTTGACGTACAACATACGCTTGAATGTTTGTATTGTTATTTATTTGAGGAAACGTAAATAAATATAAGAATTTCACCCTTTTGAGCGCTCCTCGCGAATTCTCTTTGGGAATATTTTATAAAACATTTGTTAGAGACTGTAGTTTAATGGCACGTTACAAAAACGCAATTTCAGAAAACTGCTTACAAGTTTAGGGTAAATTGAGTGTGTCTTTCGGTTCCTTGTGCATCATAAAGTGACAGCCAGTGATGCATTTCAAGCATATTGTGAATTTTACATCGCACTTTCTCACTCTACATTAATTTAACTTTGTGTTTATTTCCAGACTAGCGAGCATTATTGTCACCAGGTGGGAGTACATACATTAGTGACGAAACTTTATCTTTTCCATATTTAGACGAGGCGAAAAAACTATTTGCTCGAGAGAGATTTGCACAAAATGAACATAATGCTGAGATAAAAATAAACTGACGTGTTCTTGAAAGTACTTAGTTCTAAGCAGCAAAAAATAAAAAAACAGTCATTTTTTAGACTTCTGAGTAAAATCACCTGAAATCTGTACTTATCTCGGGAAAAATGATTCATTTCTTGAAAATTTACGACAATAATTGAAACGGATCGTGACAAATGTTGTGTTATTGTCTGAATATTCCTTACCTTATGTCGCAGTCCTTTTGGAAATTTGACAGG
Organism: Tribolium freemani; assembly: GCA_939628115.1. Classification (NCBI taxonomy): domain Eukaryota; kingdom Metazoa; phylum Arthropoda; class Insecta; order Coleoptera; family Tenebrionidae; genus Tribolium; species Tribolium freemani. Next base: position 34,923,200 of record OW626785.1, read on the forward strand.
CCATTAGTATTGCATCAGCTCAATATTTTTGTACCTTTCTTCAGCCCAAGAATAAATGGCAAATTATTTCGTAGAGAAAATGTTTATCTGAATCGAAGGATTTCGAACTTTTCCGTGAAGTTCTCTTAAAGTGATAATAAGAGTCTCTGTTACCACTTCGCTGTGAACTTTAACGAGGATATAATGATTTTCAACTCGAATTTACAAACTTACACCTTTTGGCTTATGAAAACTGTTTGAAAGAAAAGAAACTACCACGTGAATCTTGCATTTTTCAACTTGCTTAATTAACATTTTGCTACTGTTTCACCCTCAAACTGTTTATCAGCTCCTCTTATTTTAAAGGCAAATTTTGATATAGAAATCACCTCGAATCGAAATTTTGAAATCTTTGAAAAAAAGGACGTGTTTTTTCAACTTCTTCGAGGGAGAATATATTGATGAAACGTTAGTAGAGTTTCAATATTTTGAAAGTGTATACCTTTAAAGCGATCAGAGACGATTTTAAGTTTTCGACTTTCACTAATTCTCAGTTTAATTACTACAATATTAAAGTTAGATTCTTTTTGCGAAATGGCCTAAAATTCCTTTCTCGACAAAGAACAAAAACTACAAGAAGTGGTGTTTGATTCAATTTTGGTCAAAATGGCCTGTGATTTTTTAAATAAAGGTGGCACTCTTGAATAATCTTTTTTCTTCTCCCTTAACCTCTCTTGTCTCCTCTTCTCGTTCTTTTCCCTCTTCTACACATTTTTCATCTTTTCTTTCTTCGTGTCCTCTCTTCTCTTCACGTCTAATTTCTTCGCTTTCTTCGTTTCATTCTCCCCTCGTCGTTCTTTTCGACTTTTATTTGATCTCGCCTTTCCTTATTATTCCTTTTCTTGAATTTCGTTTTTCCTAACTTCTTTTTTCTTCTCTTGTAATCTTGTTTTACCCTCACTTTTCACTTCTCCTTTTACCTCGTTTCTTCTCTCTCTTCTTCGTTCTACTACTTCTTCTTTTTTTCTATTTACCTTTCTTCTCGCTTCCAACTTGTATCTATTTTTTATTTTTATTTATTTTACAACCCTTATAATCATTTACGAGTTTTTTTAACTTCAAAATTTTTTTGAAAAATGGCCTAAAAATTCTTTGTCAAAAAAGAAGGAAAACTACACGTAACCAAGATTACATTTTTGTCAAAGTAGCCTGTAATCCTTTTACATAAAGTTCACACTTTTGAATACTTTTGTATCTTTTCCCTTAACCTCTCTTATCCTCTCTTCTTCGCTCTCCTCATTGTCTTATTTAATTTTTTCACTTTTTTCTTCATTCCTCTTTTCTCAGATCACCCTTTACTTCCTTTTTATCCAATCTCGCTTGTTTTTCTTTTTTTTTACTTTTTTCACCTTTATTCTTTCTTTACAAGTCCTCTCCTCTTTTCTCTTCTGGTCTAATTTCTTCGTTTTCTTTTTTCATTCTCCCCTCGTCTTTCTTTTCGATTTTTTTTTGATATCGCCTTTCCTTATTATTCCTTTTCTCGAATTTCGTTTCTCCTAACTTCTTTTTTTTCTCTTGTGATCTCGTTTTTCCCTCACTTATTTTCACTTCTCCTTTTACCTTGTTTCTTCTCTCTTTTCTTTCTACGACTTCTTTTTTTCTATTTACCTTCCTTCTCTCTTCCAACTTCTATCTATTATCTCTGTCTTCTATCCTTCATTATCAATTTTACATTTTTCATCTTCCATCTTCGATTTTTGATCTTTCATCTATCATTTTCTCTTCTCTCCTTCTTTTTAAATTGACTTAATAATAACAATAGCAAAAAATTCCTTTCTCAAAAAAGAAGAAAAACTACACATAGCCAAGACTACATTTTGGCCAAAGTGGCCTGTAATCCTTTTAAGTAAAATTGACACATTTGAATACTTTTCTTTCTTTTCCTTTAACCTCTCTTATCCTTTCTTCTTCGCCCTTCTCATTGCCTCATTTAATTTTTTCACTCTTTTGTTCATTCCTCTTTTCTTAGTTCTTTTCTCCAATCTCGCTTGTCTTTCTTTCATTTTAGTTTTTTCACCTTTATTCTTTCTTTTCTATCTCCAGTGGTCTAGTTTTTTCTCCTTTTTCATTTTTCCTTTAATATCGCTTGTTTTCACTTTTCTTTCTTCTACTCCGTCTCTGGTGCCTATTTTCTTGTCTTCTTTGTTCCAGCTTCTATCAACTATCATCTGTCTTCTGTCTTCCATCTTCTATCTCTTATCTTATCTCTTTTCTACTCTTCTCTCCTTCTTCACTTCTACTTAATCATAATAGTGAAACATTTGCCAACTAGACTACGAAGAACTTATGGAATTTTTTTGCAAAGGTTGGGGTCTTTTCTCGTCTTTCTTTCTTCTTAAATTTATTTAGTTTTACTAACTGCAATACAAAACATTTCTAGAAATTTTTCACAAAATATTAAACACCAATTTGTTTGTACAAATATTATTTTCGAAATTATTAAAAAATAAGTCACTTTATGCATCCGCTTTGTTCGATTTCGAATCTAACATGTTTCAAAACGTTCTAAAAATGTAAAAAACATGTTTGTCATCTAAAACAAGTATCTAGTTTTTTATCCAATTTAAGTAAAATTTTGCAAAATAAATTTATCTCTGGTTCAGAAATTCAATCGCTCAAAAAACGTAAAAATAGCATGATTTTATTTATTTGTTGTATTTATTTTATTATTCCTTGTTGTTTCCTAGTCTATTTAGATACATAATTATTTTAACTTACTTTCTTATTCAAATTTTCTGTTTTTTTATTTTCGCCAAATAAACTAAAAAATATATATAAAAAAATGTTTTTTAAAAAAAACTTTTATAAATTTTAGAATTTTAACCTGTCAGAAAAAATATTTTCGTGTGATTGAAATACATTATTTTTTACTTTTTGGTGCATCTTTTAAATAAAAGCTTTTTTTAAAAAACATTTTTTTATATATTTTTATTTTTTGCTTTTTAGTCTTTATTTATTGCATAGATTTATTGTTATTACCTTGTGCATCTACCGTGACGTCCAAATGACCAACATACCGACATATGTCGGTATAATAAGTTACGGTATGTACAAATCGAAAACCCCTACAGGAACCTTCGCAAATTTACAAATCGAGAACCCCTTTGTAAACATAACCTAAAACTTCAAAACCCCATTTAACACCTTTAGGGGGTATTTAACTACATAGGATTGCATTGTCATGCAGATTAAGTAAGTATGCAAAATTTCAATTCAGTGGGACAACGAGAACCCTTTCAAATTTAGCTCTGAAAAAATAACCGACAGACAGACAACATTGTGAATTAAATAAAAGCTTTTAAAAATTATAGAAATTGTTCACAAAGATTGGCCTCTCTTCTCTTTTTTTCATGTTGTCAAATGAATTTCAAATTCACTTTGATCAGTTTTTAAATCTATAGTCAGTGACTGCATAACCCAACGTAAAACTTATTTCTTGATTGTCAAATCTGGTGTGCAAAATGTCATATACCGTATACAGCTAGTTTCGAAAGTAGTTGAACATGAACTTTTAGGGTGATACAGTCTGGTCTTTATCAGAATTTTGACACTGACAGTTGATTATTTAAAAAAATGAACTGTATTTACTAATTAGTTTTTAGTTATTTACTAGTTTAGCTTATTAGTTTACTAATTACAACACAAAAAATTCTAGAAATTTTTCACAAAATATTAAGCACAAATTATTTTCAAAATTATTTAAACATAACTTAAAAATAAAATAAAATAACTTTTCTCGCTTCGTTCAATTTTGAACCTAACATGTTTCAAAAAGTTAAAAAAAAAAGTAAAAAAAAACATCATCATTCAAACGAACTAGTTTTTCGTTTAATTTAAGTGAAATCTCGCGAAATAAATTAATTTCCGGTTTAGAAAAGTGTTCAAACCCTCAAAAATGTAAAAAATGTAAAAGTAACGTTAATTTTGCGACCAACCTTAGTAAAATGGGGAAATATCAGGCGAATGTTTGAGTGTCGAAAAAAAAGATTGTCTGATTTAAAAATTTGTTTGTTGTATTTATTTTATTATTTCTTTTTGTTTTATAGTCTATGATACACAATTATTTTAACTTACTTATTTCAATTTTCTGTGATTTTTTATTTTACGACCCCTTGTGATCAAGAATTATTTATAGTCCCTACTATTTTTTTCTTCTTTTATAATCATTTTGCTTGCTTACACATTTTTCCTCGGACCATGGTACACCTAATTTATGTGTTAATAATATTCCCTGCTAAGTTAGTTACGAATTTAATTTCACTGTTCGCATCCGCAAAATTTCATTCTCCTAATTGGTCAGACCCAGGTGAAATTTCAAAGTCATGTTTGGGCTAACTAATTTTATACATTTGACCCGTACGCAAAAGCACACATTATCTTATTACCGTAATGAGTTAATGTGGCGAAAAATGACTAGTTTCAAAACGCTTAAACTAATTGATAAGTTTAATTAAATTAAAAAGTCGCTCGCAACGCCGAAATCAATACAGACAAGTTAATTGAAAAATTGTAAGGAATCGATGTTTGTAAACCAGATTTTGCGTAATAAAGCGATCAAGATGCGATCAGATTTGTGCCAAGAACGCCGAGAAATGAAAAATTCCTTGGTTAGTTAAATAGAAATCACTTTCGCCAGTGGAAACGAATTGTCGGCACTTCAAACACCTTCAGCAAACACGGAAAATTAAACCAATGAGATAAATAAAAATAAATGAAACAAAGTGATTGCTCCACTTTCTGTTTCAGCGTATTTAAACTTTATCAGCTTTAGAGTGGCGGTTTATTTGTTATTTCACTGTCAAAATGTGCTGCAATTATTTCGCACTTGTGTTAAGACGGTTTACAAATTTAAAAAAGATTTCCTAATAAAAAAGCAATTTTGCCTCATCTCCTTGACGACCGGTGTATGAAGTAACGATTTTCCCATTAAGAAAACCACCAAAGGTGGTCAGCTAGAAAACGGGAGAAGACACAGATTACCTTATATTGCAGCCACTGTCACAACAGTAAAGCTATCATTTTTCAGAAAGGTATTTGGTAGAAAATAAGTAAGTTTTTTATACTGGAAGCTCCAACTGTATTCATGAATAAATCGAGTCAACAATTTACATTCTCAACCAAGATCGGAGTTATTATTTGATAAAACGAATAGTGATAGCAACAATAGAATCCGAAAGTCGTTTGCAGAATAGATAAACAGACCGAATGTGTTTGCATACACATTAATAATTCATGTAAATCGATACTAGAAAAGTTCATAAAGATGGAACGATTTAAGTTGCAGCAACAAGGTTGGATAAATTTAGACAGTTTTATATTTTTTGCAAATTAAAAAAAACAAAAATATGAGGTAATTAGTTCAAAACAGTTTTTTTGCGTAAGCACTTTTGCTTTTGCAAACTTCGTCACTTGATTACCTTATTTTTAGCTAAAAACTCTGCGAAATTTCTCCTCAATAAAATGATAAATTTAAATAAACCTCGAATGTTGCGTTAATTTTATGTGTCCTTTGATTTAGCTTGTTTTATATTTGAAAAACTCTTTTTCTAAAATTGCCATAAAAAACGGCCAGGCAAGTACAAGGTGTGTTAAAATAATTCTCTTCTAGTTAACTTTGAAAATTATTTACATGTAAACAAAATTGTGCCGCTCTATTCAAATTAATTGGCGACTTAAATACTTAATTTTAAATGGAGAATGGCAATATTCAATTTCTAAATCCCTGTCAATAGTGCTATATAGCGGCATTTTTGATTTTACAAGCGAAATTTTTTTTTAATACACCTTGTACTATTTAATGAATTCATATAGGATGAGTTTGCTGAAAGTTTTAATATTTCTATATCTCTAAAACTAATGTTAATCACAGAGAAGTGAGAGTTTGCTGTTAAATACTTTATATCTTTCTCTATGCATGTGAATTTTTTTAGAATTTTTCTACCCTTCCTTATAATTAAAATTAATTAATCAAAAATATTAATATCAATAACTGTAAAAATACTTATGCTTATGATAATTTAATGGAAATTTTATGATTTCTGATATTTTAAAACAACGATGCTTAAGTGACGTTTTGAGCAAAAAAATTCATAACAAAATCGTTGCTAGTTCCAAAATTACGTTTATCTGAATTAATTTTTAAGTTTTACTTAATTAATTATTTTTTAGGACTAGCGATGTTTAAACACAAAACAATATTTACCTAAGCATCGCTTATTTTAAAATGACATAAGAAATAGTAATTTTTTGTAGCAATTTAATTGTAATTATTTAATTAATTTGAATTATAAGGAATTGCAGAAAAATTCTGATAGAATTTTCATATACAGGGTGTCGTCCTAGCGAGTTGTAAAAGTCCAGTATTCACCTTTAAATTATTGAAAAATAAATATTTTTTTAGAAAAGCTACGACACAAATTTGTGTTTTTTTAAATGGAACACCTTCAATTTTATTGCATTTTTGGAAGTAGTTTTTAATACTGATGGTTTTGATCTAAATTTGTGTTGTTCGATTCTGCTTAATTTTTGAAATGTTAATTGATTTTTTAATGCAAACACGCTTTGAAAAAAATTAAACCTAAACTAAGAATCCTAGAAAAGGGGGATTTTCACCACTTTACACAAGAAAGTCCAAACTTAAATCTGTACCAATTGTTTAGCGCATTGCATTTGGGAATGTAAAAATATATTACTATGTTTGTTAAAAGTTGAATATCTTGATTAAATGTAGCACCTTATTTAATATTTTTGCTTCTCAAAGATTATTAAATTGTCTGTCTTAAAACATAAAGTTTAAAATGCACAAATTATGTATGAGCATTGTTGTTACTATAGTAAAAGATAAACGTAATTTATATTTTATCAGAAAAAAGAGATAAAACTACAGTAAAAGCTTTTGCTACATTTTATGTACACTACTCATTAAATTAAATTAAATTATAGTTATTTCACTGTAATAAATGACGAATGATGGTCTAAGAGTGACATTAAAGTTATTATTAGCTGAAAATTTCACTTTATGGCTACTGATACAATAGTTAGCATAATCAATTTTTTAATGTTTCAAGTATCTTTTGAGTAATCAGAGGAGACACTTAATTGATAATATTTTTAGAGAGACAATTTCAGTCTCTCAATCTATTTAATTTTACTAACTGCAATCGAAAATTTTCTAGACTTTTTTCCAAAAATATTAAACAAAAATTTTGTTTGTGCAAATATTGTTTTCAAAATTATTAGAAAATAACTTATTTTACTCGCTTCGTTCGTTTTTAACTTGACATCTTCAAAACGTTCTAAAAAAATAAGTAAAAAAACATTTCATCACTTAAACGAAAAAGTTGTTCATCCAATTTAAATGAAATCTCGCGAAATAAATTAATTTCTGCTTTCAAGTGTCAAACGTCTTCACAGTTAATTTTTCGACCAATTTTAGTAAAATATCGCGAAATAAGTGAGTTTATAGCGAAAGACAAGTATTTTTCTGTTCAGACCAGTGTTTAAGCGTTGAAAAAAAATTAAAATATGATCATATTTGATATAAAGATTTGATTGTTAAATTTATTCTATTATTTCTTATTGCTCCCTCCAGTATTCTTTGTTTTTTTATTTTACGACCACTTGTTATCAAGAATTGTTTAGTCTACTATTTTTTTTTCTTTTATAATAACCATTTGCATAAACATTTTTCATAAAAAAAGTGTTAACAATATTTTTTGTGTAATCAAAAGAGACACTTAAGCCTAGTTTCTGGAAAATATTTAACGAAGAGATAAATTTAAACCTCAGTTAAAACATAGCAACCCCAATCAGATAGGCACTATCTTAGCAACTACCTGAGAGATAAAATTTAACTGAGGTTTAATTGTTCCAGAAACCGGGCCTTGACTGTTAAAGTGTTCAGAGAGACAATTTAAAGGTTTTTTAAATGCGAAAATAAAAAATAGGGTGTTCCATTAAAAAAAATATTTTCTTTTCTTTTCTTTTTTATATTCTTAACTGCAGTGAGTTTAAAAAATTATATCCTTAAAGTTTGAACTTTCTTCTTTAAAGTGATGAAAATCCTACTTTTCTAGGATTCCTAGTTTTTATGTAATACATAATTTTTTAAAAAAGCGTGTCTTCGGCAAAAAAATCAACAGCTTTTGTAAAAAAAGATTAATTAACAAATAAACTTTTGCAGACTCAACCCGGATTAAAAATAATTAAAAACATAAAATCATTAACAAATAGGAGCAAAAATTCAACATAGACCTTCAGGAGTAACTCAAATTTAATAGATTTCTTTAATCTTTAATTTTTGTTGTGTTGTAGGTAGGCTGGTTAATTTCGGTATACGCAAGTGTTCATTTTTGTGTTGATTAAAATTTAATCCACTCGAGCTAAAAGAAAGACCGTTTCATTTAATTGCTTTTTAATCGTTTTGTCATTTTTCTTGCAACTCCAGATGTAATCACTAAGATGCTTTCAAGTAAAACACGTTTAAAACATTTTTGCTCATTTCCTTCTTTCACAACGAAAAATCCATTTCACAGTCCTAAATCTCTTGTCAGTTGTCACAACTTTAAAATATGTTAAGTTTGGCAAAAACGTGTTATAAATTATTATTGATAAACATATAAATTACTCACAAAACGCATACATCATCATACCACAAACTCTCTCTAATTGAATATTATATGTTTACGTTGTAAAATATGAATAAAGCGCTATTAAATTTGCGGTTGTTCGCAACTGTAATAAACATCGTCTTTTTTCAAAATCCCTGCAACGGTGAACCAATTATTTACTCTTTTCAGGTATGGCTTTAATGAACTGCGAGTTCGACACATGTTGGATATACGCAAATACATACATTTATGATGAAAACTGTAACACTGACCAAATTATTGATTGCGTTCATTATTCCTCTTGCGTCACTCATCGAATCAAATCAAACTTGAAAAAGGCCAACGAAAATTATATTCGTTAGCGCCAAGATTGTGTTCGAAATAAGCATTTATGTAAATTCATTTCAGCAACTTCAAATGTCTTGAGATTATGAGATTAGAGATACATTCAATTAAAAATTGACAATATTTTTTGCCACGTTTTTATTTCTCCTCCGGCCAAAATTACTTCCAAACGACCGAATAAAGTGTCTGAAAACGGAGCAACAGTATCCTTTTATCAGATTTTCCTAATCCCTACCTTTTAATTTTCTCGAAAAACCAGTATTTACGGTTACTTTCAGAGTTAATTCCCTTTTTAATTTTTTTTCGGCGTAGAAGTCTCCAACATGTTTTGCAAAATTGGAAATTCAATTAGTAATTTTCATAAAAACAAAACCTTGTAATAAAATGGGCGAGCAATAACTGAACGCAGTAGATTTTGAGTGTGCTTGATTTTGATTAAAGAAGTTTTACAAAGCCAAGCGAGCAGTTGCTGTTTTAACTAAAAACGCAATTAGAGATTGCAATTTGTTATAAAAGTTTGTATTTACATAGAGGTCACAAATCAAGTTTTATTTTTGTTGAAGTGTAGTTGTAATTGGTTTAAAACTGCTAACAGATTTTTTTACTATAACCCAAAAAGTAATAATCAAAACAAAATATCAGCGTTTGCTATTAAATATTATGTTTTTTTCTCTATGTATGTGAATTTTTCCATAATTTTTCTAAAAAGCCTTACGATAAATATTAATTAATTACAAATATTTGCATTATAAAACTAGGTAAAACTATTATTGAAATATTTATTTATCAAAAGTTTATTACTTATAGAGTTATTCTAAAACAAACGATGCTTAAATGATGTTTTGAGCAAAAAATACATTTTTCTGATTTATTTATTTAATTACTTTTTGATGTAACAAAACTAATTGTTCTTACCAAAAGTTTGAGTTTGAGAAATAAAAAAAATCCAAAGCTAAAGCTTCATTAAAATCTTTTGAGTGAGTTTTGAGATATGTTGGTGTAGGGAATTTTTCTTAGTTATTTATTTAATTATTTTTTGTAGTAAAAAAAACTAACTCTTATCGAAAGGTTGAGTTTGAAAAATTAATAAAAAAACCCTAAGCTAAAGCTCAAGTGTTAAACATTTTTTTCAGAATTTTTCTAAAAAATCTTACGACAAATATTACTTAATTACAAATATTAACATATTATTAATATATAATATTAATAATAATATTAATAATATTAATATTAATATGTTAATATAATATTAACATATTAATATTATTAATTAGTTAAAACTATTATTTAAATATTTATTAATCAAAAGTTTATTACTTAAGAGTTATTCTAAAACAAACGATGTTTTGAGCAAAAAATACTTAGAAAAAGTGTAGCATCGGGAATTTTTCTGATTTATTTATTTAATTATTTTTCGTTGTAAAAAAACTAATTCTTATTACCAAAAGTTTGAATTTGAGAAATTAATAAGAAAATCCTAAGCTAAAGCTTCATTAAAATCTTTTGAGTGGGTTTTGAGATATGTTGGTGAAGGGAATTTTTCTTAGTTATTTATTTCATTATTTTTTGTAGTAAAAAAACTAACTCTTATTAAAAGTTTGAGTTTGAAAAATTAATAAAAAAAATCCTAAGCTAATTTTTCTAAAAAACTTTACGACAAATATTACTTAATTACAAATATTGACATTAATGAAATTAGATAAAACTATTATTAAAATATTTATTAATCAAAAGTTTATTACTTAAGAGCTATTCTAAAACAAACTATGCTTAAATGATGTTTTGAGCAAAAAGTGTGGCATATGGAATTTTTCTGATTTATTTATTTAATTATTTTGTGTTCTAAAAAAACTAATTCTTATTACCAAAAGTTTGAACTTGAAAAATTAATTAAAAAATCCTAAGCTAAAGCTTCATTAAAATCTTTGGGTGGATTTCGAGATACGTTAGTGTAGGGAATTTTTCTTAGTTATTTATTTAATTATTTTTTGTAGTAAAAAACTAACTCTTATCAAAAGTTTGAGTTTGAAAAATTAATAAAAAAAAAATCCTAAGCTAAAGCTGAAGTGTTAAAAATGTCATTAAAAATTAATATTATTTGTAACTTTAATTACATAAACAGATTGCACTAATATGCCAAAATAATTTAAAACATTTCAGTAGACAGATATGTTATTATCAGTTTGAAAAAATTGTTTCAAAAAATATGGAACAGAAAAAAATCAGCGGCTTTTAAGTATTTTTTTACAATAATTTAAATTTGCTAATCTTGGAATATTAATAAAGTATTCAGATATAAAAAACTGGCCAAATATCAGTATCCAAATATTTTTGTTCACTCGTGTCAGTATCATTATTATTAAAAAGTAGTTATTAAAAAGTCATTTGTATTGATTACGTTTGAAAAATAAAAGCCGCAAAGCAATTGAATTGAGTATTTTATCGTTTTTCCCCCGTTTCTTGTTCAAATAAGTGTACAAATTTTATATTTGGACATTTTTTAATTAAAAATGGCAATCAAAAACGATTTTAAAAATCGTGTAGCAATTTTTTAATTGCAAACTCGAATAAAAATTCACTAACATCGTTTGAGTGCTCACATTTTGCCAACTCTAGGTACAATAATAAAACTCTTATCAAAGCCTCTAGAGGACTGGATTTTGAGTGCCACAAAGACCCTTTTGTTAACACTTCGTAGAATATCACAAATTGTTCGTTATTTCCTTTAGAACGTCCCGAATTTGTAAACTTAAGCAGCTTATGTTGGTTATTTTCAGCATAATAATCATTTTTCAATAAATCCACTTGATCGCAATTTATGATTGGAAGTCTCTGTAAAGCAAAACTTTCGCAACTTTATGCGACTTGATTCCAGAAGCGCCAAGTCGTCTAACAAAATTTAATGTTATTTAACTCGTTTTCAACGCCTAGAATATACTCAGTTATGCGACTTCATTTTAATATATTTACTTGCAAACTTGATTTCCGACTTTCGACTGAACATTTTAGTGTCAAGAGCAAATCGGTGACACAAAGTTCAAATGTGTTTGCCATTCGATTACTGCATGCTATTGCAAATTGATGGACAAGTGTTAAACAGAGAAATACAATTTTTGTAGTTATTTGCAAATTATTTATATTACATTAAATTAAACATCAAAATAAAGAAAAATTATGAATTTTCTGTGACCTAATCTGAGAGAAAGATCTCGTAAATCGTCTGTTCATGTCAACAAACAAAACTCTTAGATTATTTTCCCTCTTCGTGAGATTGAATTCGTCCATGTTCTCGTTCCCACATAACCGCGAGCGAAGTCGTGTTATTATTATTGCCACACAGGTGCTCACGCACCCCATTATGTTCTCTTCTCCTTGGGTAATAAAATTTTTCATCTGAGGACATGAAACTACAAGCAATATTTCACCAAACTGTAATTAAAAACTGGATACATTTGCTACTGAATTAAAAAACTTTTTTCCGTAACTGACGAACAGTATTTCTAACTAAAAATCAAAACTTTTGAAACTAAGTGTTCGTTTCAGAATATCAACTAAAAAAGTTAATTGTTACTGTATTTTTCTAAAAAAAAAATTATCACGTAAAATACTGAGAGCTTTGTTTTTCCAATTAATTAATATCATCACTTAAATCAAATTAAAAAAAAAGATAAATTTCAAACTATTTTAAAAAACAAAACGAGATGACAATTTCGCAAATCTTGCTCTTCTCTGATACTTTTTTATTTATAAAGAAATCACAACCTTGTAGAAAATAACATTAGAACACGCATGTAAGAATACAGAAAGCTTTGTTCTCTAATTAATTAATATCATTCTTTCATTCAGTTAATAAAACAATACACTCAAGACAAAAAATGACTAAGTATTTGACTTGACCTGACCTGATCTGACCTGACCTGCCCCTGTCGCTTTTATATTTTAATTCAATTTATTATATACAGGGTGGACCCAGGGGTGCGTAATCGGTCTATAAATTTTTTGCTATTTGAAATATTGCCATGCCGTTTTCGTTATCCGATAGAGTGATTTAAAATCCACAAACTAAAAATATTTTTATTATATACAGGGTGTTGTATACAGAGTGGTGAATCAAACTTATATTTTTTTAAATGAAACACCCTATATAGTTTTGCATAATTGGATTCTACGCAAAACATAATGTAACTTTATATAAAATATTATGGGTCTATCTCTTTTCGTTTCGGAATTATTCAACTTTTCGTTATAAAAAAGACAAATTTTTGAAAAATCACTGCGAAGTCGCTTATGAATATTTTCCGATAAATTTGCAACAGAAAGACTCAGAATAGCCTATAGTTTTAGCAATAGTCGACTTTTACTTGAAACACGCGGATAATGTACAGGCTGTACCAAAACGCAAAAAGTTGAATAACTCATAATTTTTTTTTAATGGAACACCATGTATTGCTTCACACGTATGGATAGCATTTTTCATAAGCTTTCTAATGATATGCGGTTTGTAAAGAAAATTTGAAATTTTTCTTAAAGAATTCAAAATGAAATTTTTCTTTTTTTACTTATTTTATTATTACTTCTTGATGAGTGAAATTAATTTATGTATCAAGTAATAATTGAATTACTAATGTAATTAGTCACATTAGTACACATCAAAAAATAAATTACCATTTGACTTATTAGATTCTAGGCTAACAAATTTTCTTGTATTACAATACATTTTTTTGAAAAATCTTGAAAATAATTTTAAAATTGCTATGCAAACCACATACCATTAGAAGGATTATCAAAAATGCTATCAATTTATGAAAAAAAAACATGGTGTTCCATTTGAAAAAAATGAGAAATTAAACTTTTTGCCTTTTGACACACTCTGTATATTGTCTGCGTGCTTTAACTAAAAGTCGACTATTTGCTAAAACTTCAAAGTATTCTAAGTTTTTCTGTTGCTAATTTATTGGAAAATATTCATAAGCGACTTCGCATTGATTTTCCAAATGTGTTGGTCTTTTTTATAACGAAAAGTTGAATCGTTCCGAAACGAAAAGAGATTGACCCATAATGTTTTATATAAAATTACATAATTTTATTGGGTAGAATCCAATTACACAAAATCCATTTAAAAAAATATAAGTTTGGTTCACCACTCTGTATACAACACCCTGTGTGTAATAAAAATATTTTTAGTTTGTGGACTTTAACTTGATCTATCTGATATTAAAAACGGCATGGCAATATTTCAAATAGCAAAAAAGTTATGGACCGATTACACATCCCTGGGTCACGCTGTAGTTATTCTTCCAAAAAATTAAAAAAAATTGAAGGTATTGAGTAGAAAATTGTAAGAAAAATATTTCAAAAGAAACTCATGATACACAATAATGGTAAAACAGTTTTTCTGGATTTCGATTTTACCTCGGAATTAACGTTGAAAAATAATCCGAAAAATGAAAAAATTAAGAAAAAAAAATTAAGAATCTCCAAATCTCAACTGAAATCACAAAATATGTTTGTTTAACTTTGTTTGGTTAACTTTGTTATTTATAGAGAAATCACAACCTTTTATGAAGTCACATTAGAACTTATAAAATTAACGAAAGCTTTGCTTCTCAATGAATTAATATCATTACTTTCCTTCAGTTGACAATAGAAAAATCCAATCAACAAAAAAAAAAAGACAAAATAGTACTAACATTTTTCACTTGTCTTTACCATATCTGAACTAAAGTGTCCCTGGCGGTTTTTTATTTCACTGGAAGTAGCCTAATACTATTTAAAATTTTTAAAAAATGTATAAAATCTTAGAGGATATGAATAAAAAAGTTGTAAGAAAAATATTTCAAAAGAAACTCAGGATAAACAATATTGGTAAAACAGTTTCTCTAGATTTCGGGGTTAACCTCGGAATTAACTTCGAAAAATAATTCTGAAAATTAAGAAAAAAGAAAAAGAAAAGAATTTTTGAAGCTCACCCGAAATCACAAAATCTGATGATTATATCAAACGCTTAAAAAAAACGTATTTTCACAAATTCTTCCATGTTCTTTGTAGAAAGTCACATTAGAACACATAAAAATAACGAAAGCTTTGTTTTCTATTTATTTCATATCATTCTTTCATTCAGTTGATAAAAAATGACAAAATGGTGCTCAAATGTTTTATTTGACTCTACTTGGACTTAATTGACCCTGTCGGTTTTTTATTTTTCTTTAATCTAAAACGTAGATATTTTTTAAAATATAAAATTTTTGGAGGCATTAAATGAAGTAACTTGAAAGAAAAATATTGTAAAAGAAACTCATAATAAACAGTCTTGGTAAAACAATTTCTCTGGATTTCGAATTTAATCTAGGATTGAACATTGAAAAATAATCCTAAAAACGAAAAAATTAACAATGAAAAATAATACTCGAGCTCAAGCGAAATCACAAAGTAGAAAGAAAAGTATTTTCGCAAATTTTTCCCCGTTTCATAAAAAGATCACAACCTTTTAGAAACTCACCTTGGGACAAGTAAAGATTACGAAAGCTTTGTTTTCCCATAAACTAATATAATATTTTTCCTTCAGTTAATGGAACCATCTAATCATGGCAAAAAATGACAAAGTGGTAGTCAAATTTTTTGTTTGACTTGTCCTGATCTGACCTAACCTGACCCAGTCGGTTGTATTTTTTATTTTAATCTAATATCTTAGAGGAATTGAATAAAAAAAAGTGCAAGAAAATGATTTCAAAAGAAACTGACCTGATCTGGAGAGGTATAAAAAATTGCAAACAATTTTTGATAGAGCTTTATTCAAATTTTTAAGCACCATCACATTCCACCCTTTCCCAAGTCCCCAACAACAACAAAACAAAGAGACGGATTTTTATTAATTCGAGCCCACAGTTTTAGAATAAGGCAGGTGTTCCTACAAGAGCTTCAACAATAGGAAATCGGTTTCTTAAACCTCACCACTCAACGAAATGACTGTGGGGGAAGTCGATTATTTCAAGCAAGCAGGAGATCCCACTATTATATTTCATTATTCACTGTAAGCCATGATTTGTTGGGATTATATGCCGACATCTGCGATTATTCGCCAACTACAACGGCTAAATCGTTGAACAAACAGGCTTTGAAATGGATTGGATAGGTCAAGGCACCAGTTTTAACACTGGTATTGGAACATGACTGTTTAAGCTTCAGAAAATTGAAAAACGGGGAATAAGACACATAAAAGCGAAAAAATGCAATAAAGTTGAAATGAAGGGCGGTCTCAGACGGAAATTTAATTTTATTGTCGAGAGATTAAAAAGGAAGAGTTGTACGACCTTTGCTCCAATTGTAACTTACTATTTTTTACACGGGGACTTTCTGCACTATTATTGACGCAGACGAAGGTTTTATGCCCTCAAAAAAATCTGTCTTATGTAAACAAATTGTTATTTTGAGTTTTTAAAAGCTTTTATTTAGCTCACAATGTTATCTGTCTGTCGGTTATTTTTTCGGAGCCAAATTTGAAAGGGTTCCCGTTGTCCCACTTAATTGAAATTTTGCATACTTACTTAATCTGCGTGACAACGCAATCCTATGTAGTTAAATACCCCCTAAAGGGGTTAAATGGGGTTTTGAAGTTTTAGGTTATGTTTACAAAGGGGTTCTCGATTTGTAAATGTGAGAGGGTTCCTGTAGTCGCAATGAAGTCAAATTTAACATGAGTACGTAATATGCGTGACAATACAATTCTATATAGTTAATTACCCCCTAGAGGTGTTAAATGGGGTTTTAAAATTTTAGGTTATGTTTACAAAGGGGTTCTCGATTTGTACATACCGTAACTTATACCGACATAGACGGTATGTTGGTCATTTGGACGTCACGGTAGATGCACAGTGTAATAACAATAAATCTATGCAATAAATAAAGACTAAAAAGCAAAAAATAAAAATATATAAAAAAATGTTTTATAAAAAAGCTTTTATTTAAAAGATGCACTAAAAAGTAAAAAATAATCTATTTCAATCACAGGAGAATATTTTTCTACGGGTTAAAATTCTAAAATTTGTAAAAGGTTTGGGAGTTATAAAACTATGGCATTTCAGAATTACTGTTCAGTTGACAACTTCCAAAGCTTTTATAAATTTTAGAATTTTAACCTGTAAGAAAAAATATTCTCCTGTGATTGAAATACATTATTTTTTACCTTTCAGTGCATCTTTTAAATAAAACCTTTTTTAAAAAACATTTTTTTTATATATTTTTATTAAGATTACTGTCAATGTAATATACAGGGTGAGTCTGCTAAAAGTATTTTTGCTCCATCTCAACAACTACTAATTCCACAGAAATGAGCGTTTGTTATTACTTAATATTTTTCTTTACGTGTTTGAACTTTTTCAGAATTTTTCTAATAACTTTTGTTATCCCCAAAATTATCTTTGAATTTTTAATTTTTAGTTTGTATTTAATTAGTTACTTTTTGAGGTTAGCATATTTTTTTACGTATTTTTTACACAAAGCAACATTTAAGCATTGTTTTAGAATGTCTTAATATTTTTTGATTGGTGCCTTAATATTAATTTGAGAAGTAATCTGTGGCAAGGTTTAATGTTTAAAATTCCGACTTTTTAAGCTTTTGATTACATTTCTTAATAAGTAACGATTCTTTGGAAGATACACATAAAATTTAATTCAGTCGTTTACCTTTTGCATTAACTAAAAAAATTTTCAATGTCATTTGTCCTTTTTTTTACAAGGATATGTTGGGGAATTTTGCCATTGAAACGGACATAAAGCTATTTTTAAAAAGGCACTTAAATAAATCATCTAAATGCAACAACAATGCATATTTCCTAGTTTCTAGATATTGTTGGTATTACAAATATTAAATTGTTAAATTGTTAAATGTCTAGGTCAATTCATTAAAGACTTAAAACTGGTTATGGATTATCCGATCTTTATTTTAAGTCCTAGATTTTTATGACCTTAAAAAAGTACGTAAAAAATTGTTAGAAAGCTTTTAGTGTTATTGTTTATGAAATATTGCTTCAGAAAATACGAAATAACCACTTCAAAAAATTCAAAATCAGGCCATTTATAATAACAAAAATACGGAGTGGAAAGTACATAATATTGTCATAAATGAACAATGAAAATTGGATTATTATTCTTGTAATCGCTAAATATCTATCTACTATATTTGTACGTAAATTGTCTTTGTTACCTGGAAAATTCTTGTAAAAATCTATGAAAGTCAGAGTAAAATTTAATTTATCCCTTATGAGTGGAAGGTAGTTTCATTTAAAATTCTCAATAAACTGAAAGCAGGTTACATCAGAGAATTTTTACAGTTTGTAATATTTTTACATTTTGTTTTGTGACAAAATCGGGACATTAGAGTTAGAGTTTGTCTCAAAATCAGAACAAATGGGAATATAAACGAAGAACAGGACAAAACAGTGAAAATCTAAACACTTATCCAAGCTAAATCAGGACAATAAGTCACTTAATTTGTCTAAGTAAATCTGATAAGGTCTCTTCTTATGCATTAGAATTCGAATGGCTTAAAAGTTGGTCAAAGAAACATAATTTGAAAAACTTTTGACAACATTGTTTCCACCCTATGTCAAGAAAAAATTTAGATTTAGAAAAATGTTTGCAGTGTATATTCATATATATATTATTATATTCATGAATTCCTCTATTCTCTATGCTTTAAAGCAAATAAACCAAACCAAATTATAAATGAGATTAAAGATTGGACTATTCTTTTTTAATTTCTTTTTTCAATGCATATGTTTCGCAGTTTAGTTTAGTTTTAGTTTAGTTTTTCCTAAGTTTTTTTCTTTATATTGTTTTGTTATTTTTATTGAGTTGAATAGTCAAATTGTTTTTTTTCTTTCCTAATAAATGACAAAAATATGAATTAAGAAGAATAAATTGCTGAACCATGATTATTAGTTTAAACATTAAAGGGCTGGTTTATAGAAAGCTTCATTAAATTTTAATTCGTTGTTAACAGTTAACAACGCGAATAGACCAATCACATTTGTTCAATTTGCTAACGTGATCAATTAATCACGCATTTAATTGCGGATTAAACTAATGACGCTTCTATAAACCGCTCTAATTTTCATTCGTCTCAGCATGTTATGAAAAAGAGAAGTCATATTTTTAAAGAAATTAATATCAAAAATTATTATTACAAATGAAAACTTTATTCAGAGAATGCGACAAAAAAAATGGGAAAAACATTTTCATACTATACAGTGCCTGCTTAAAATAAAATAAAACCTTGTTTTTTACTAGAGCAAATTTTACAAAGAAAAAGGTTTAAAAATATTCATGAATGAAGAGAGTTTAATATTGTTGGTCATATTTTTTATAGAAAATATGCATCAGGTTTTTTATCTTCAATGAAATTTATAAAAAACGCATAAAAATAAAAATGCTTTATTAAACTGGTCGGGTTCATGTCCTGTCAATAGGTGACAAAGGGTTAAATATAGCATCGCTTTATCTATATTTAGAATCCTGTTGGTCCACGATGATACATAATTAACCCTTCGTGATTTATTATTAAGCAACTTTGCTACAAAAGGTGGTAGGTATAGAATATCGCAAAAAGCTTCCAAATGACGGAATGGAAAAATCTTTGAAAGCAAGAATCATATTACATTCTTGTTTTTTTCTAAATTCAGTCTCCAGATTATTGGAATAAAAATACCTTCTTCAAAAAAATTATAATTTTACTTTTTTTGGCTTATTAAGGGCGATACTATTTTTCCTTTTCCCCAGTGAGTTAGAACTTTAATTTGTTCCGATATCCGATGCTTATTTTATTCCACCGTCAAAACCACTCCCGGAACTAATCTATATAAATCTTAGTGAGTCTGAAAAGTTGGCAAAACTTTCAAAGTTTTTAATTAACTTAAGTTTTTAATTTCCCTCCATCTTGCATAGGCATGTTCAGTGTTGGCGTCCAGTTTGCACAACTCTAATAAAAGCAAACGAAATAAATTCCCGACGAAATTAAATCGTTTCGGCTGGGTTAGGACAAAGTTAAGCTGAACGTCGGTAAATTTGTAGACATTTATTATTTACACTCTGGGTTTCGTTTAGATGCCTTTTAGTGTGCGCTGACTAAATATTTGGATTCATTACAAAATTTAAGCGCCGAATTGTCGATATTTGCCTCCAGCTCTCGTCTATAAAAGTTCTGACAGAGTTGTATAAGAATTTATAGACATTGTTTCTTATAAACTGCAGTTTATTATTTGCGAGGAGTAATAACTTGTCTGGCGTCAGTTAAAAAAGATAAATGTGCATGCTTTTTCAGTCGGGAAGTCAGACTACGTACTCTCGTGGATTCTTTTTGCTCAAAAGAACTCTGCCGAAAGGCACACATTTTAATCGCGATAATTATAGGAAAAAATCGGAGAATTAATTGAGTTAATTCGGTGTGAAAGCCAAGTTAAGTGACTGAAACTGTTGAGAAGTTTTTAAAAAGCTAAAAATTTTCCTTAGGAAGTTCGTGACAGCATATGTCCAAAGTTATCCTTTAGCCATGAGCGATGGCTAAAATTTTAAGCTTGGTTTAGATGAATTTACGTTAACGGATGCTAATTACCGAAAAAATAGTTTTTAATTTTTTCCGACAAAATTTTATTGGCAAATTTCAAAACAAAACGAATTACCTTCTTTAAATAAAAATCATGTTCTATTTGATTAAAATGGCCTGTGATTTTTTAAAATTAAGGTGACAACGTTAAATTCCTTCCTCGATCTTTTCTTTTCTTTCTTTACCTCTCTCTTCACTTGTTTTGCAAAAAGTCAAAAATTAACAAATTATATCAACAGTGATGTTCTTTTAGCCTGTTTGTCTTGATTTAGCTTGTTTATAAGTGAAAAACTTATAAAACATACATTTCTATAAGAGGACGAATTTAATTATTTGAACATTCTCTAGTAAGAGGAAACATTTCCAATGAATCTTTGAAGCAATATTTGGCTTAGTTTACCCGGACTGAACCAAGAGGAACTCACAAAAATCTGTGTTTTTGGCCATTTTTCAAAAAAATCCTCGAATTAGTCGATTTTATTTTTTGAACGCTGTGATTGACATTTATGACGTCATTTTTAATTTTTTTAAATGACAACATACATTTTTGTTTACTGTTCTCGATAGTACACATCATTATCTTGCTGGTAGATAATAACATAAAATATAAAAATGCAATGAAAAAAAATAAAATAAAAAATTATTGACAATTACGCACAAAAAATTTTATCTATTTTTCCTTGCCTTGTCTTATACGGAACAAGTGTATTTCATATATTTCTTAAATAATAATAATAATAATATAATATAATACAATACAATAATATAATAATAAATTAATAATACTAATTATAATGAACAGAAAAACAAAATATGGAACCAAACCGCAAAAAAATTAACAAAAGACTACTCTACATAAAATATAGCATGAATAGAAACATAAATCTCTTTGTATGAATTTAATAAAACTTTTTTAAATTTTTTATTTTTTTTTAATTAATATATTTTGATTTTTTTTAAATTACTATAAAGATAAAAGAGTATACAGTCAAAAGTGACAAACAAAAATGTCGGTTGTTATTTAAAAATATTAAAAATAACGTTAAAACTTAAAAACGAATAACATTATAAATGTCACTATGGTGTCAAAATGTTGCATTGAAAAAAATAATATTGAATTGTTCATGGGGTTTTTTCAGAAATGACCTAAAACAAAGTTGTGAGATTGATGCATTATTTGTGGTTCAGTCTATAAATGTATATGTTAAAAACCATTTTTTATTGACCTGACTTGACCTGACCTGACCTAACCTGACCAATAACAAAGATGTGAATTTTATGCGTTATTTTTGGTTTGGTCTGTACACGTTTATGTTAAAAACCATTTTTTGTTAACCTGACCTGACCTAACCTGACCTATAACAAAGATGTGAATTTTATTGTGCATTACTTTTGGTTCAGTCTGTATACGTAATAAGTGAAAAACCATTTTTTTTGTTGACCGTTTATTAATGTTGATACCAATAAATTGTTGTTTCCAAAAAAGACCTGACCTGACCTAATCTGACCTATAACAAAGATGTGAATTTTATGCGTTATTTTTGGTTCAGTCTGTACACGTATATGTATGTTAAAAAACATTTTTTGTTGACCTGACCTGACCTAACCTGAACTAGAACAAAAATTTGCATTTTATTGTGCATTACTTTTGGTTCATTCTGTATACGTAATAAGTGAAAAACCATTTTTTTGTTGACCGTTTATTAATGTTAATACCAATGAATTGTTGTTTCCAAAAAAGACCTGACCTGACCTAACCTGACCTATAACAAAGATGTGAATTTTATTGTGCATTACTTTTGGTTCAGTCTGTATACATAATATGTGAAAAACCATTTTTTTGTTGACTGTTAATATTAATACTAATAAATTGTTGTTTCAAAAAATGCTGTCATTAATGCACTCTTTTTTATTAATACACACCCTTTTTGTGATTTTGACGGTTAAAAATTTAATTCTGAGTCTTAAAAAATTCAATTTATCACCAACCTCTTCAAGGCTGCAAATGTACATAAATTGTACTTAAAACGGTCCGTTGAGGTAAAATTTTTGTGGCTCCTGGCGCCTCATTCTTGGGTACAATTTACAGAAAACACATTTTAAATTGAATAACCCACAAGTGATTATTACCACATTTCCACCGTTTTTCTTGAATTTAATTCACAGTAAATTTAAGTGGTTGATTTTTATTTGACACTAATATTTAAATTGGTCATCAGAATAAAAAAATGTAATTTTAATCAATTCCTTTGTTAATAATCTCAATTATTATTAAAGGCACTCACTTGCTATGGCTCGCTCGTGCTTTAAACAGAATCGCTTATTATTTTATTAACAAATTGGTTAATTAGATAACTATTTTATCTTCCCTTGTTTCGAGTGAATTTTTCTTTAATAAATAATATATTGTTTGAGATTATTTCTGGTACGAGTATGTTCTTACATCAAATAAAATTTAGAAAAACTATTTATTTTTTCGATTCAATACTTACCTATAAGGGGCTATTTCGTGGATTGTAATTTAAAATTTAAACTTTTCTGGGAAGTGTAACGCGAATCCGATGATTTTAGTTTTGCGAAAACTGTTTGAAAGAAAGAAAACACTGCCGTTTCAGGCAAGACCGCATCTGAAGCTGGAATAATTTTGCATTTTTCTATTGTTTCATAGAAGAATGTCGTTTCCTCATTCTATTTATCAGCTCCTTTTCCTGGCATTTTTAAAGGAAGCCGAGTGTTGTATTTCTAAGTAATTAGTTGTCTGTGTTCTCGTTTTTCCGTTTGCTGATGCATCAATGTTTCTAATTACAGGATGTACCGAAGCCTTTGACTCACATTTACGCGGTCCCTCTTTCATAATGGAGCCACCACCGAAACTCGAATTTTCCAATTCGAGTGGAGGTTGGTTGGATTGCTCAGCTTCAGGAAACCCACAACCTTCCATTGACTGGCTTTCGGTGGACGGGACCTCTGTCGGAGACGTAGCAGGGATCAGGAAGGTTCTCAGGAACGGAACTTTATTCCTGCAACCTTTTCCTGCGGCCGCTTACAGACAGGACATCCACAGCACGGTTTATAGGTGCGTCGCTTCGAATTCGGTTGGGAGAATCATCAGTAGAGATGTGCAGATACGAGCAGGTGATCATTTTTTAAATTTTTTTTTACGTTTTTTTTGTAATTTGAAAGTTAGTTCAAAGTATTTGTAAGACCAAAATTTTTTTTGAAGTAAACACAGTAAAGCGCGTATTCAGTAATGAAACCGTTAAAATTTAAATGTCGTTAATCGTTGTTGCTATAACAATAACCAATAAAATTCCTAGATTTCCGATTTTAACCAGTGTTAAATTTTAACAGCCCGTTAAAAAAGTTAGAGAATACCCGCTTAAGTCTGCTAAAAGTAGTGCTGTATCTCAAAAGTAATAATTACTCAGAAATGAGCATGCCCTATACAGGGTGTTTCAAGTTTTAGGTCCAGTCAAAAAATAAATACTTCTAGTATTCCAAAATAAAAAATATATATCGCAAACGATAGAGTTTCTAACACGCTTCAATTTGATGCTTTGCTGATATCCCAAATTTTCATGATATAAGCGTAAAACGCAAAAAACTACATTAAAAAAATTTTTTTTTCAAATTATTCCAATAATTTTTTTATAATAAAATTCCTCCTATTTTTTAAGTAAGACTTCCGAAACTGAAACAGTAAAAAACCCAAGGCGTATTGAGCAATTGAAATTTCAATTTGCAAAAAAAAGGGCATTTTTTAATTGACAAGTAAAATTTTAGTCTGACAGTTAATGACGTTTCAATTTTTTGTGAATCAAGCAAAGACACGAGCTCTGTTTTTTCAAAGGTGACTAAGATAAAACATTTATTTGATCTTTTGCAAATTGGAATTTCAATTGCTCAATACGCCTTGGGTTTTTTACTGTTTCAGTTTCGGAAGTATCACTTAAAAAATAGGAGGAATTTTATTATGAGAAAACGATTGCAATAATTTGGAAACAAAAAATTTTTTATCTAGTTTTTCACAATTCACGCTCATACCATGAAAATTTCGTATAACATTAAAGCATCAAATTGAAGCGTGTTAGAAACTCTATCGTTTGAGATATATTTTTTTTCTTTTGGACAACTAGAAGTATTTATTTTTTGACTGGACCTAAAACTTGAAACACCCTGTATATGCAAATTAAAAAAAAATCTACCATAGTATAAAAGCAAAATTAATTGTAATTAACGTTTTAATAAATTAATTAATATTAAGTTACTGATTTTTTTTTAATTATTCTTAAAAATTTTCTGAAAGAAATGATGCTTAATAAATGTTTTCTGTACAAAAACATTGTCACTATGTCAAAGGAAAATTAGGTTTTTGCGTTGTTGACGTCATATTTAATTTTACTCAAAATTTTAAATTGCGATTAATTTGACCTTTGCCAAGGGATTAGTATAATTAGTAATTAATGTGAGCTACACAACCAAGGAATAAATGTATTTTTTTTGAAGAGAGGGAAAGCCCAATTTTTTTGTATTTTTTTGGACTAAACACTATTTAGGAACATAACTTCTTTCGGAATGTCATTAGAAATAATAAAAAAATATATTTTTTCAATAACTAATAATAATTTAATACTAATTAATTAATTTTACTTGTAAAAGGAACAAAAGCAGTACACTTTAGGTGAAAAATTACGTAAGATGTAACACTTTTTAATGAAATTGTAGGATGTTAGAATTGCTAGTTTACAAACATTTAATTTTTGAGCCATTAAGTTTTTCTTGAATAATTACCTGATAAGTTATAAGCTTTAGTAAAAGTTTGTATGATTTTTTTTAAATATGTATCATTTTTTATTTTACTTCTCTATACTGGACAAAAGTCTAATTGTATACAATAGTCTAAAATAAAAGACCCGAAAATAAATTATTAATTAATTTAAACACTTGTGTACATATTTCGTGATTAGAACACTAGTAATTCAAATTAATTTTGGTTGAAACTAGTTACTTTTTAAGTTGTTTTTTCTAAATTTTAGGGCTATTAGTTTATAAAAAATTTATCTATCGAAATAAAAATATTTCTACGTGCCCAAATAAGGACAAATTTTTAGAAACATTTACGAATATTTGCGTTCGACATCAAGTCTATTACAAGTATACTGTGCAAAACTGGTAACTTACCAAGTTTTTGTTATAACTTTCTTATTTAAGTTAAAGTACAATTTGCCTGAAACAAAATTTAATTAAAGTAATTTAATAACTTATCGAAACTGCTGCTACTAAGAAAATTTGTTTCTTTGCTGAAGTATAGTTCAAATTAATCACTGTTGTAAAAAAGCTCCTTTTTTAATTTTGTTATTGCTTGCATTCTACACACAATTTGGCTCTACAAAAAAAAATGTGGAAAAATTTTCAAGCCGAACCTGTAGCACTTATTTATTTTCTGAAATTCTGGGAATGTACGAGTAAAATTTTACCAAAATTTGATTTTTCTGTTACTGCATTTTTAAACTAATCTACAATTAATCAGTTTATGAATTATCAAATAAAGCTAGAATCACCCTTAGAACACTCTGCGAAGTACGGCGTTTTATATTTAAGAAATATTTGATAATTATTAATTACCTCGTCAATGAAGACACAGACACTAGAAAAAAAAAATCAAATATAATTTTTATTTGAATTTAGGAATGTAATTTTTGTAATATTCTTTCGTAGATATTTTTTGAATAAAATATTGTTCTTGGTGGAAAACTGTGGAAAATAATATATTCCAGTTACATCAAATTATGTACACGTAATTTATGATAATGTAGATTTGCTTTTTCCAAAGTTTTTATTAACTTGTTTTCTCATTTGTTGGTATATATTGGTATATATTCTGTTGGTGGTGTAAATGAAATATAACAAAAAAAAAGTTTGTTTTTAGTAGAGACAGGATCTTAGGAAATATTCCTAATCCGCAATTTTAAAGGACTTTTTCTTGAAAATCAACACATCAGAATTTTTTACTCGTTTTTTAATTTTACACCTAGAGATTTTTTGTTTCTTAGGCTTCTAGTTGTTCTCATAGTGTCTCAGTATCAGTCACACAGTTTTTAAATTTGTCAGTATTTTAGTTTTTTAGTTTCTTTCTTTCCTCATATTTCATATTCATATTCATTTCATTTTTTAAGTTTTCGGTTTTTCGTGGTTTTACATCACTACCTTATAGTTCCAGTTTTCTAGTTTTTACAGTTCTATAGCTTTTAGTTTTTCACTCTTCTAGTCGCTTAATTCTACAGAACTTTAGTCTTCCTGTTTTTTAGTTTTTTATTGCAGTTTTTAAGTTTTTTTAGCTTTTCGGTCTCTTAGTGCATTGTCTACTTTTATTTAGATTGTAATGTTTTAGTTTATTTGTATTTCTCTTTTCCAGTTCTATAGTTTTTTTCAGTATTTTTTAGTCACTTCGAATTTCAATATTTCTTAGGTTTTTCGTGTTTCAGCTTTGAGTTTCTCAACGTTAAAGTTTACTAAAGAATATTGATTATTGAATTTTTAATTTTTCTACTTTTACTTGGAAATACTATGTTGTATATTAAATTATTTTTTAAATATAAATATATAAATTCACGAGCTCTTGCAACGTAAAGCATTATTTTAGTCAAGCCGCTTTGAAAAAATGACTTCTTTCTCATTTTAACAACATAAAATTAGAAAGAGTAGGCTTGTCACTTGTGGAAGCTATTAAACTCGTGAATAAAGTGTAAGTTTTTGTAAAAAGCACTCCAGGAATTGTAGAAAAATTGCTGAGTGACAAACTAAGACAAATTGCTTTTAAAATCTATTGAAAATAAAAATGTTAATTGAATAAATAACAAAGGTAATGCATAGGTGCCTGATAATCTAGGTTGAGATGAATTTTAATTCCAAAAAAATCAAAATACTTTACAACAGCAAATTTATTTAATTTATGTTTTTTTTCTACTAAGGAATTAATAAAAAATCTGTTTTTTCTGATTTTTTACAACCTTTTTTGACACATAAATTTTAACCTTCTAAAAATCCGGTCTCTAGTTCTGATATATTTTTAGTAAAACGATATAGAGAAGTTGTTTTTGGTGAAAATTTTTAGAAAGTGTATAATATTGTAATATGTTTAAAAAAACTAGAAGAATATATTATTTACGAACAAATGGAGTCTTACAAATAATTACAAATAATAGAGACAGTTACAAATTATCTCTATCTTTCAATGAGGATGCCAAAACGTAAAGTTAGCCTCCAACTAATAAACTACCGAAACTTGGTTTATTTTTGCACTTACAACTAGTCTAATGTAGTTAGAATTTAGAGGCAAAAAGGATGAGGAAGACAAAAGTTTCGTGTAGCGAAATGACATTAAACATACTCCCTGTTTCAAAACTACAAAACTGCCAACGTTGCATTTTACTGAATTATTTTTTAAATAAGGTTGATAAAAATATAAGATAATTATTAATCTCTCATTGTACTGTAAATTACATTACTATTAATTTTTTGAAGTCAATGAATAATTTATCAAAACTAACTATGAAAGAAAATGCGACGTCGGCATTTTCGTAGTTTTGAAATATTTTAAGTAAAAAATGACCAAATTTACAAAAAGCTACAACGTGTTGGCGCTCTCGGTAAGATAGCTCCCTAAAAATATATTTACTTTTAAAAAAATTACAAATTGCAATTTTGTTCTTACAAATAATTGTAAGAAGTTGAGCCCATTTTTAATTACTTTGAATTGAAGATTAAAAAAACGAGAAATGTTGGTCCACCCTGTACATGTGTTGATTACAGCCACACAAAGGCTCGAGCATATTGTAGTGTGTGTTTCCCCGGCATTCCTCGCTGTATTGAATAGACCACAAGCGAATGGGCGAAACCGTAATCAAAGCCCATGCTATCATAAATTATGAACCACACACTGCAACTACATTTGTTTGTTCGGTCAATAAGAGGACGCGCTACTTTACCCACTTGAATCTTTCAATTTTATGACGGATGCTTTCGTGAGAATCTGCTGCTTCTCCGAAGAGGAAAGGAAAAAATTCAATTTAATGCGATTACTTTTTTATTGTTTCAGTGGTTGCACAAACGTTTAGAGTGGAGGTGGAAGTTACCGGTGCGGCTAGGGGATGTACAGCAGTGTTAAAATGTATAATACCACCGTTTGTTAAAGACTTAGTTCGGATTATTTCGTGGATTCAAGAACCAACGTTTTTTATTTACCCGTCGCTGCAAGGAGGTAAGTCATTTAACTATTCCAAAACTGATCTGCTAAATTCTATTTTTATTCATCTAATAAAACTTTATGTTAGGTGTTCTTGGCGAAAAGTATCGTTTTCATTAAATTCATGAAGGTTCAAGCGTTGATAGTAAAGCGTAATGCGCTCTTAATACGTTATTTATGGCCAGAAAACAGTGTTATGGTCCCCTGTAAAAATTTAAATTGCTTTAAAGTTGTATTTTATTAAGAAACTAGTGATGCAAGGTGTATAGATAAAGTTCTGATCCGATTACAATTTTAATTTGGTAGAAGATTTCGAGTAACGATACTGATCTCATCTACAATTCCAATTCGTTTAATAATCTTTATGCTTTTCCGAATTTTAATCCTTATGGAATTATAGTAAAAGTCCTCAAATTTAACTTCTAAATCATTCCTGTATTGGCGCCTAATTTTAGAAATGGACAGAACAGATACAAAGCGTTTTAAGTATATTATTGATTGATTGAAAAGAAAAAATAAATGGAACACTATATTTTTTGTTCTTGCTTCTTCTTCACGTAATTGAAAGAATAATTAGAACTATGCTATTAAAAACTCAAAATTAGTTCAGTTAAATAATTTTTTTGAATCAGTAATAGACACTTCAATGTTTATGTTTTTAGAATCCCAATTAAAATGTCTTGAAGATACAAAAATAAAAAAACAAAATGTTCTACTTAAAATTTATAAATTTTTTTTTGTAATTTTACAAACGGTCAATTAAGACAATTTAATTGTCAATTAAATCAAATAAATTTCTTGTCCCAATAATTTCATCCTAGCTTCACTAGATGTAAAGAATTTATTTTCAAATATACCAACAACAAAAGTTATAAATATTGCCAAACAAAAATTAGAATCGTTAAACTTAGATACAGATTATATAAAGGGGTTTGAAAAACTATTACAACTTTGTCTCAAACAAAACATTTACAAATTTAATGACAAAATTTGGTCACAAAATGATGGTTTAGCAATGGGTTCCCCTTTATCTCCTATCCTGGCTGATATTTACATGGATGATTTTGAATGTGCTTTACTTAAAGAGGTTAAATACAAAAATTACACTCAACATATTATATATTACTATAGATACGTAGATGACGTCATACTTTTATGGAACGACACCCCAACAAAAAATGATTTTTTAAATTTAATCAACACTATAGATCAAAACTTGGAATTTTCTATGGAATTACAAAATAACAACTATCAATTAAATTTTCTTGACCTTACAATTACAATTAAAAATAACAAACACAATTTTGGAGTTTTTCACAAAAACACCAACACCGGATGTGTGATACATAATTCTTCAAATCATCCTATAGAACACAAATTAGCAGCATTCAATTGTTACATACATAGACTTATTAATTTCCCCTTAGATAAAATAGAATACGAAAAAGAAAAACAAATTATTTTAGATATTGCAACAACCAATAGGTATGATAAAGAAATGATAAAAAAGTTAATTAATATAAAGAAAAAACAAAAAATTAGAAATTCTATTTACCCCCAAAATATAGTTCAACAAAACAACAAAAAATATGTTAGCTTACTTTTATTAGTAACCCATCTTTGATTATTGCCAAAATAATAAAAAGAATTAATAATGATTATATAATTTCATTTAATACCAATAATACCTTAAATAAAAACTTCTAAATAATAAAGACAAAAAAGACGAACTAGATAGATCAGGGGTTTACTCACTAAAATATAAAGATTGTAATGCTTACTATGTTGGAAAAACCTATAGAAATTTCAAAACAAGGATCAAGGAACATTTTTCTAATTTAAATAAAGTGGATAATAGACAGTCGCATTTTGCTAATCACCTAAAGGATAACTTGCATGATTTTGATATAAACACAGGTTTTACCATTTTATTTGAACACACTAGAAATGACCTACTATTAGCTTTCGAGTCCCTAGAAATTTACAAATTAAACAGTAACAAAAATAAAGTCGCACTAAATCATCAAAATAATTTCGAAGTATCAAGTTTAATTAAAAGTTTTAATTAAAAATTACATAATTAACCTCTCACATGGATCCAAACAATCTAATAAAATTTATAAGTTATTCAACTTTTAAGAGAGGTTTTTTATTATTTTGTTTATTTTAATTCCACGAAAAAGCTAAGGTTGAATTTTACTTGTAAATTTAGTGTAATTGTGTGTCAATATCGTATTTGTATGTAGTTTTACAAATTAATCTGTTTATCATAATATTTTTTTAATTAGGAGGAGATTTACAAAAGTACTTAAATGATTAAAGAATTGGTCGGAAAAATTACAGTATTTGTTAAAAAATACCTTTTCGTTTAATATAAAGCGTATTCAAACATTTTTAATGGCAGTTATTAAAAGTAATGTCTGTTCTGATTAGTTACGTGTTTCAACAGCTCACACATTTCGCAAATGTAGCTCAAGATGTTTGGAACAATTATTCCCTCTAGAGGCCACGAGAATGTAACTTATATTACGGTCCTGCAACCATGAAAACCACTGCACGTTAAACTCACATTAACCAAATGATAGTTTTTAAAGTCAACTTTGGAAAACGGTCCACGAAGACATGAATATACGGTGACAAAATAAAAAGTTTCAGCACTTTTAACATCGTGCTACAAAATACACCCAAAAGCAATAAAAGTGTTTGCATTATTTATTTTATTCCCCCAATTTACGGTGTAGAAAAGTTTTTTATTGTTTACAAGGCGTTTGAGACACTCTTCGATGGCAAAAAGTGAAATCAAACGAAATTATTTCGGGGCCTTCATTATTTTTAACAATTTTGATAAATTTATTTGTAAGTACTAATTACTAATAATTTTATTTTATTTCTAATGGAACATTGTGTTTTTAAAGCATTTATCAATAAATATAGTTTTATGTTAATTATTATACATAATTAGTGTTAAAAAATATCCTGGCGCCTCCACCATTTTTAACTATTATTATTTGCGGTAAATACAAATAGTTTTATTCGATAAATAACTCTATTTTGATATGTTTTTACCAATTTGGACTACTTTCTACAACACATTATTGTTTATTTAATAATATTAGAAACTAGCCCGGCGCCTCCACCATTTTCACAAATGTTGAAATTTACTTCAATTTAGTTTTCACAAAATAATGTAAATAAAATTCAAATAATTGGTTTGATTTTTATTCTTTGTGTATTTCATTCATTTATTTTATTCCCCCAATTTAAGTTCCAGAAAAGTTCACTTTTTGGTGGCAACGAGTGAAATCAAACGAAGCATCGAAAGTTTTAACTTAATTATCTTGGTGTCTTCACCATTTTTATCAAATTAGTTTATTTTTAATTATAATTAGTTACTAATCACTAATAGTGTTATTTAATTTTTAATGGAACCATTGCGTAGATGCAGTTCCATACTGATGTGTTTTTGAAGCATTTATTAATAAAATAATTTTTGTTGTAATTACAATTAATTTCTTAAAAGTAATAAAAATAGTATATTATTATTATACAAGTTGTACAAGACAATCTACTGTCGAACGAGTTCGACAAGATGTCTTGTATAACGAGTGTAAAATGCTATTTTTTCTATTTCGCCTTATTTATTTATTTTCTTCGTTTAAATCATTTAAATAATGACCTAGTAACTTTTGAGATCTTGGGTTGGTGATCATGACGTATGAGATGAAATGACAGTTTATTGAAAATAAATTAATAGTTAATTAATAATTAATAGTTACGTTCAGTCCGACCATGTTCTGTGGCATTTCTCTGGTACGACAATGAATATGAATTGATATCAATACACAGACAAACATAAATTAATTACCAATCCATCTCATCATGAACAAGAAAGTTTTGTCTAACTGTTTCCATTGACAACAGTTGCACAAAATTGCATTTGTTTATGCGAAATAGAAAAAAGTATTTATGGTAAATTCGATAGTTTTATTTAATAAATAACTTCATTTTGATGTTGTAATTAATTTGGACTACTTTCTACAACGAATTAGTGTTTATTGAATAATATTACGAAATTAACCCGGCGCCTCCACCATTTTTGCAAAATTAATCTTTTTAAAAAATTGATATGAAATGACTAATAGTTTTATTTAATTTCTAATGGTACATTGTGTAGTTGCAGTTTTGCATTGATGTGTTTTTGAAGCATTTATGTTAATTATTATAATTAGGTTTAAGAAATATCCTGCCGCCTACACCATTTTTACATTTGTTTTATTTTACCATAATTTTCTCAAACAACATAAATAATATTGGAATAATTGATCTTTTTATTCCATTTTTTAGTTTTTTTTGTTCATCAATTCCTGAAAACTTTAAAGAAAAAATTATAAATAAATTATAAGAAGTTTCAGCACTTTTAACATCTTGCTACAAAACACACCCAAAAGTAATAAAAGTGTTTGCATTATTTATTTTATTCCCCCAATTTACGTTTTAGAGAAGTTTCTTATTTTTTACAAGGCGTTTGAGACACTCTTCGGTTGCAAAAAATGAAATCAAACGAAGCATCGAAGTTTTAACTAAATTATTCCAGCGCCTCCACTATTTTTACCAAGTTAAAAAAATTGGTTTGCTATTTATTATTAATAATTTTATTTAATTTCTAATAGAACATTGTGTAGTTGCAGTTCTGTATTGATGTGTTTTTGTAGCATTTATAAATAAATTTACTTATATGCTTACACGTTTTAAAAAATACCCTGGCGCCTTCATCATTAAAGAAAAATAAAATTTTAAATATTATTCGTCGTAAAAACGAATTGTTTTTTTCAACAACTAACTTCAATTAAAGATGTTTGACCCAATTTGACCCAATATGACGAATTATTGTTTAGTTAAATGTATTAAAAGATCAGCCAGATGCCTTCACCATTTTTAACAAATGTTTTATTTTACTTTAATTTTCTCAAAATAATATAAAGAAGTAATAGTAATAGTAATAGTAAAAGAAATAGTAAAAGGACCGGTTTATAGAAGCGTCATTAATTTAATCCGCAATTAAATGCGTGATTAACTGATCACGTGACCAAATTGATGCAATTTGGTTGGTCCATAGGCGTTGCTAACTTCCAACAACGAATTAAATTTTAAGAGAGCTTTTTATAAACCGGCCCTTGGCAATTTTATTGAATTAAGTAGTAGTACATTAGGCAGTTGAAGTTGTGCATTAATGTGTATATGGAAACATTTATCAATAAATTTATTGTTATTTAATGAATTCTTTAAAATGAAATCCCGGCGTCTTCACCATTAAAAAAAGAACATTTAATTTTTTATAAATACGAGTAGTTTTATTTAATAAATAACATTATTTAGATATGTTTTCATGAATTTAGACTACTTTTGCAACGAATTATTTTTTATTCAATTATATTAAGAGATTAGCTTGGCGCCTCCACCATTTTTCACAAAAATGTTAAATATATATTTTTTTTATTTTCTCAAATAATGGAAATAAAGAATGAAAAGCTACAGCATTTTTAACATCTTGATACAAAATACACCGAAAATAGAATTTTTGAAATTTTTTAGTTTTTATTCTGACGCATCCACCTTTTTTATCAATTATTTAAAAAATTTTTTTTAGTTACAGCAAGATTATTTAATTTTACTATTATATAGTTCCAATTCTGTACTGATGTATTTTGAAGTATTTATCCATTTAAAATCATGAAAATATTATTTGTGATGAAAAATACGAATGGTTTTATTTAATAACTAATCCATTTTAAAATGTTTCAACCAATTTGGACCACCTTTTATAACGAATTCTTGTTTATTAAAATAGTAAGACAATAACCCAGCGCATCCACCATTTTTCACAAATGTTTATTTCAACGTAAAAATGTTTCCTTGCTTTAACCACAGAAATGATTGAATTAATTACTGTGAACTCAGAATTCCATTCGATCGTTTATTTGAAAATAATTAAAAGCGTCTCGTTAGTCTCGTTACTTGAACGCATTTTCTCGCTTTGTACTTCAAGTGTATGAGAATGTTTTTCTCATTTAGCGACAAGATCAATATTTATTACAACATAGGTAACCCTATGTTGGGTTTAGATAGCTTGTCAGGGGATTAATTACCACAAAATATGACTTCCTTGGTCCTTAAACATAGAGGCTGCCATTTTCCTTGTGAGAAATTGTAGCAGTTTAATCATCACCCGGAAGTTTTGATGAAAGTGGATCCGGTAACATGTGAAGCAATATTTTCCGTCCTAATTTTTATCTCTAGATTTTGCGTTTCTACTTCTACCCTTGGGGCAGGTTTAGAGCCGGAAGGACAAAGCACAAAACGACACCGCAGTGTTGAATTTTCGTTATGGTCCTTTGTGCTTTTATGCGAATAGTTATGTCTTAGTTTTGTAAAAGTTCGGGTTTTCATCTCACAGTTTAGTTCTGTTTATTGTTAAAAGCCGCAGTTTTACAACCGGCGATCTGACCATCCATCACGTTGTTCCGCCAAAAAGTTATATTCACACTCTGAGTGTTTCTGAAGTAATAGCATCCGTCAAATGTAGCAATTTTTTTTCTCCACTTCCTGCACTGTTATTAGTCCATTTATCAAAGTGTGTCGGACTAGTCATGAAAACTGAAATGTCTTCACGATTTGATAGATACCATTTTAATAAAACTCTGCGGTGAAATAAAAATTTGATGTAATTTAGAGATGAATTTGCATGAAACCACACTTTTGGTTTGTTAAAGCCTTATCAGATATTATTTAACTGTGTTCTCATTTCATATTTGTCGTTTTTCGCGTTTACCGTATCGTGCGATACGATAAAAACTTTAATTTGTACAGTTATGTAAATATGAAAAATACAAAACAAATATTTAGATAAGTATCAAATTTTTATGTTACTTTTTCTACTATTTTTTTACATATACATTTTTTAAAGAATATAGCTATATAAAATCACTATAATTCTCCAGAAGGGAAACAAACTAGCACATTTATTATACTAAACACTAATAGC
The DNA here is from genome assembly GCA_939628115.1 of Tribolium freemani. NCBI lineage: Eukaryota > Metazoa > Arthropoda > Insecta > Coleoptera > Tenebrionidae > Tribolium > Tribolium freemani. The sequence continues at coordinate 34,959,079 of OW626785.1, forward strand.
AAAATAATAATAAAATAAATACTTAATCATCTCTTTAAAATTCTTCCCGAGATTCGTTTAGAATTTTGCAAAATTATATTTCAGCATTATTTCTGTACCTAACCTTTTTTAGATTTTTCTTAAGATTCTTGTCTGATTCTTTTCTAAGATCGTCTGTAGGTCTAAAATATGGGCGCTTTTTTAAATTATTTTATAAATCCATCTTTAGATTCTTTTAAAAATTCTTCTTCAGATATTTACAATAACTATTTTCTATCTCTAATCTCTACTCTAATCTACTTATCTTATTTTATTGAACACTTACTTCTAACTTTTTTCTACATTCTGCAAATTCTTTTTTAGTTTCGTTTAGAATTTTTCCAAATTATTCATCTTTAGCGTTGTTTTGGGAGTCTTCTTTTTTCATAAGATTCTTCTCTGATTTTTTCTAAAGTCGTCTGCAAATCTGAAATTTAGACTCTCCTTTAGATTATTTTATAAATCCATTTTGAAATACTTTTATAAATTGTTCTCCAGTGGCTTCTCTACAATTATTTTCTAGAGTCTACTCAAAATTATTCTACAAAACTTCTACATCTTTTCTACAGTGTCCAAATTCAATCTCTAAGTTGTCTATCCAAATTTTTTTATAGTTTCGTTTAGAATATTTAGAAATATTTGTCTTTAGCATTGTATCTGTACTCTTCTCTAGATTTTTTTAAGGTTTCTTCTCAGATCCTTTTCTAAAACCGTCTGTAAATCTGAAATCTGGTCTCTTCTTTAGATTATTTTATAATCTTCAGAGTCTTTTATAAATTGTTCTCTAGATGCTTCTACATCTTTTCTACATTCTCCAAATTCTCTTTTAGATTATACTATGTGCCTTTCCATTTTTGTATAGTTTCGTTTAGAATTTTTACAAATTATTCTTCTTTAGCATTGTTTATGATTTCTTTTCTAGATTTTATTAAGGTTTCTTCTCTAATCCTTTTCTTAAACCATCTGTAGATCTGAAATCTGAACTCTTCTTTAGATTATTTTATAAATCCATCTTTAGATTCTTTTATAAATTGTTCTCCAGATGCTTCTCGACAATTATTTTATAGACTCTACTCAAAATAATTTTATAAATACTTCTTCTACATCTTTTCTTCATTCTCCAAATTCTCTTTTAGATTCTATTCCATCTTTCCATTTTTTTATAGTTTCTTTAGGATTTTTACAAATTATTTCTCTTTAGTATTGTTTCTGCACTCTTTTATAATTTTTTTTTAAGGTTTCTTCTCTGATTCTTTTCTAAACCCGTCTGTAGATCTGAAATCTAGACTTCTTTAGATTATTTTATAAATTTATTTCGAAATTCTTCTATAAATTGTTCTCCATATGTTTTTCTACAATTAGTTTCTAGATTCTTCTCAAAATTATTCTACAAAACTTCTTCTACATCTTTTCTATATCCTTCAAATTCTCTTTACTTACATCTGTGTCTTTCCATTTTTTTTATAATTTCGTTTAGAATTTTTATAAATTCTTTGTCTTTATAGTATTATTTCTGCACTCTTCTCTAGATTTTTAAGATTCTGCTCTGATTATTTTCTAAACCCGTCCGTAGACCTGAAATCTGGACTCTTTTTTAGATTATTTTATAAATCCATCTTTAGATTCTTTTATAAATTACTCAAAATAATTTTATAAACACTTCTTCTACATTTTTTCTACATTCTCCAAATTCTCTTTTAGATTCTATTCTATCTTTTTATTTTTTTATAGTTTCTTTAGAATTTTTACAAATTATTTGTCTTTAGTATTGTTTCTGCACTCTTTTCTATTTTTTTTAAGGTTTCTTCTCTGATTCTTTTCTAAACCCGTCTGTAGATCTGAAATCTAGACTCTTCTTTAGATTAAATTCTTCTATAAATTGTTCTCCATATGCTTTTCTACAATTAGTTTCTAGATTCTTCTCAAAATTATTCTACAAAATTTCTTCTACATCTTTTCTACATCTTTTCTACATCCTTCAAATTCTTTTTACTTACTTACTCCGTGTCTTTCTAAATTTTTTTATAGTTTCGTTTAGAATTTTTAAGATTCTGTTCTGATTATTTTCTAAACCCGTCCGTAGATTTGAAATCTGGACTCTTTTTTAGATTATTTTATAAATCCATTTTTTAGATTCTTTTGTAAATTGTATCATGCGATACGACAACTTTAATTTGCACAGTTATATAAGTATGAAAAATACAAGAAAAATATTTAGCTAAATATTTAAATTTTTATGTTGCTCCGTATACTATTTTTTTTAAAGAATAGTTTATTATAGCTTTTATTTATGGTAAAACTGTTTGAATTTCTATAAACAGCTAACCGAACCAACATGTTTGAGGCCAATTTTTTGTGAAAAAATTTGATTTTCTTGCTTTTGGTCTTTAGTGTAAAACAAACCTAAAATTAGCATTTTTTCTCGTTAATTTTAATTCCTCGTTTAATATTCCCCGACATGACCTTAAAGCGAAAATAACTCAAACAACGTCGATAATTTTGCTTCAATTCTTTCATTCTAAAATAATCGCGAAGCTTTTAAGACTATAATGTATAAGCAAATTTATCTTGCTGTAAAGTCCTTAATTTCAATTTAATTTCATCCGACAAAGAACTCTTATTAATTTAAGCTGTCAGAGCGAATTTGTTGATGGAATTATTAATGACAATAATCAAATTAACGCAATTTACACCGACTTCTGGAAAATTGATCCGTGTAAATTCTCCAACAACCAACACAAGTTAATTTGGAGACGTGTACTATTAACACTTCTCTTCACTGTTGACTTTAGTAAATCTCTTTCTGCGTTTGTAACTTGGTTTTAGTTTCGATTTTAATCCGAATTTGCATCTCCTGTGGCTCAGCGTCCTATTAGTGTGTCCAGTGGGTATTGATCAGTCATGATTAAAACAGTCCTTGCAGATGGTGTTTGTTCTAGACGTTCCAGTTTCAGAGAATGTTATTAAACATTCAGCTTCGCAAACGCGGTCAAAACAAATCTCAGTTTTTGGGAAGTGAAATTTTACATATCGCGCACGTTTATTTAGTGATGCCAAATTTGATGAATTGTATGATTACATGAAGAATTTTTAAAGAATATTTTGCCAATAATTTGTTGGTAATAATAATTATAGGGAGATTGTGGGTCATTTTTGTTTTTAGGCTGTTAAGTTTTGCATAAAAACAATACTAAAGAATGTTTATGAAATAATTTTGGGTAGACTCTAGAAAATAATTGTAGAGAAGCATTTGGAGAACAATGTGTAAACAAATTTTTAGATGAATTTAAAAAATAATTTCAAGAAGAGATTTCTGAGTTACAGATAGCTCTAAAATATCTAGAAATATCTAGAGAAGAGTACAGAAACAATGCTAAAGACGAATATTTAGTAAAAATTCTAAACGAAACTAAAAGAATTTTGAAAAGCGCAGAGAGAATCTTAAGGAGAATTTGGAGAATGTAAAAAAATGTAGAAACGTTTATAAAAGAATTTAGAGATGGATTTAAAAAAGAGATTTTCCATCTACAAATGGCTTGAGAAGTGTTTATAAAATAATTTTGAATAGAATCTTGAAAATAATTGTAGGGAAGCTTATGGAAATCAATTTATAAAAGAATTTTCAAGATGGATTTGTATAAAAGAATTTAAAGGAGAGTTTAGAAAAATACAAAACGAATGCTAAAGATGACTATTTCTAAAAATTCTAAACAAAACTCTAAAAGATTGTTTTAACGAGTAGAATCTAAAAGAGAATTTGGAGAAGCAGAAAAAAAATGTAGAAGAAAGGTTTATAAAAGAATTTTGATATGGATTTAAAAAATAATTTAAAAATATAGAAAAATATAGAGAAGAGTTTGGAATCAATGCTAAATAAGAATAATTTGTAGAAATTCTAAATGAAACTATAAAATAATTTTGAGATAAATTTCAAATAATAATAATTTCAAAAAGAGCTTTCTGAGCTTTAGAAATAGCTTTAGAAATAAACCAAAGAAGAAGCTTAAGAAATATCTAGAAAAGAGTACAGAAACAATGCTAAAGACGAATAATAAGTTCTAAAAATTCTAAACGAAACTATAAAAGAATTTTGAAAAGACGCAGAGTAGAATTTAAAAGAGAATTTGGAGAATGTAGAAAAAAAAGTAGAAATGTTTATAAATAGTTATTTATTTAATGAGTTTGAGTGTAAATCGGACGTTTTATTTCACGAGTGGATTATCAAACCACGAGTGAAAACGAGTGGTTTATCATCCACGAGGTGAAATAAATTAACCGATTTACACGAAAACAAGTTGAATACAACATTTTATTCTTTGAATTAGACTCATCAAGGCTTAAAATTGTTTTAAATCGATTAAAAATAATCTGACGTTTCGTATTGAGAAATGCCAAACAGTCGTCAAAACTGTTTTACATAGGAGAAAAATCAGAAATTTTGACAGTGTCGAAGAATAAAGATTTTTGAGATGGATGTAGAATATATAATTTAAAAAAGAGATTTTTGATTTACAGACGGTATTAGAAGTGTTTACCAAAGAAGTTTGATTAATATCTTGAAAATAATTGTAGAGAAGCATCTGGAAAAACCAATTTATAAAAGAATTTTGCGATGGATTTATAAAATAATCTAAAGAAAAGTAAAGAAAAGTAAAAAAAAGCAGATGGCATTAGAAATAAACCAAACAAGAAGAAAAATATAGAGTAGAAAACAGAAATAATAATGCCAAGGACAAATATTTAGAAAAAATTCTAAACGAAACTATAAAAGAATTTTGAAAAGAACTCAGAGTGGGTCTAAAAGAGAATTTGGAGGATGTAGAAAAAATATAGAAATGTGTATAAAAGAACTTTGAGATGAATTTAAAAATAATTCCAAGAAGAGATTTCCGATCTACAGATAGCTTAAGAAATAAACCAAAGAAGATCTTAAAAAAGATCTAGAGGAGAATACAGAAACAATGCTAAAGACGAATAATTGGTCAAAATTCTAAACGAAACTATAAAAGATTTTTGAAAAGACGCAGAGTAGAATTTAAAAGAGAATTTGGACAATGTAGAAAAAATGTAGAAGTGTTTATAAAAGAATTTTGAGATGGACTTAAAAAGAGATTTTAGGTCTACAAACGACACTAGAAGTGTTTGCAAAAGAATTTTGAGTAGAATCTAGAACATAATTGTAGAAAAGCATCTGGAGAAAGCCATTTTTAAAAGAATTTCAAGATGGATTTATAAAAAATCTAGAGAAGAATTTAGTTTTCTGATCTGCAGACGGCTTTAGAAATGAACCAAAAAAGAAGAAAAATAAAGAGATGACAGAGTTCAGAAACAATGCTAAAGATGAATACATAATTTGTAAAAATTCTAAACGAAACTATAAAAGAATTTTGAAAAAGACTCAGTGTGGTATCTAAAAGAGAATGTGGAGAATGTAGAAAAGATGTAGATGAAGTGTTTAATAAAATTATTTTGAGTAGAGTCTACAAAATAATTGTAGAGAAGCATCTGGAGAACAATTTATAAAAGAATCTAAAGATGGATTTATAAAATAATCTAAAGAAGAGTCCAGATTTCAGATCTACAGACGGTTTTAGAAAAGGATCAGAGAAGAAATCTTAAAAAAATCTAGAAAACAGTACAGAAATAATGCTAAAGACGAATAGTTTGTAAAAATTCTGAACAAAAGTATAAAAAAATGGAAAGACAGAGTAGAATCTAAAAAAGAATTTGGAGAATGTAGAAAAGATGTAGAAGAAGTGTTTATAAAATTATTCTGAGTAGAGTCTACAAAATAATTGTAGAGAAGCATCTGGAGAACAATTTATAAAAGAATCTAAAGATGGATTTATAAAATAATCTAAAGAAGAGTCCCGATTTCAGATCTACAGACGGTTTTAGAAAAGGATCAGAGAAGAAACCTTAAAAAACTCTGGAAAACAGTACAGAAACAATGCTAAAGACGAGTGGTTTGTAAAAATTTTGAACGAAAGTATAAAAAAATGGAAAGACAGAGTAGAATCTAAAAAAGAATTTGGTGAATGTAGAAAAGATGTAGAAGAAGTGTTTATAAAATTATTCTGAGTAGAGACTATAAAATAATTGTAGAGAAGCATCTGGAGAACAATTTATAAAAGAATCTTAAGGTGGATTTATAAAATAATTTAAAAAAGAGTCCAGATTTTATATCTGCAAACGGTTTTAGAAAAGGATCAGAGAAGAGACCTAAAAAATCTAGAAAAGAGTGTAAAAATAATACTAAAGACAAAAACCTTGTAAAAATTCTGAACGAAACTATAAAAAAATTTGGAAAGTCACAGTGTACAATCTAAAAGAGAATTTGCAGAATGTAAAAAATGTAGAAGTGTTTATGAAAGAATTTTGAGATGGATTTATAAGATAACCTAAAGAAGAGTTTAGATTTCCGATCTGCAAATAGCTTTAGAAATTAACCAAAAAAGAAGTAAAATACAGAGAAAAGTACGGAAACAATGTTAAAGACGAATAATTTGTAAAAATTCTAAACCAAACTCGGCTAGAATTTTAACGAGATGATTATATATTTATTTTATTACTAATTTGTTATCAGTGTTTTTTAGTGCAATAAATAAGTATGTCACTCTGTTTGCCTTTTTACTTTCCGATGTTTTTAATAACAATTCTGATTTAAGAATTATGGTGATTTTACCTAGCTGCATGCAAGTGGCAGCACTAGATTATTAGTTGCCAGCAGACGACTCTTTATCACGAAATACAGTTATCTTTGGGACCTAATTAAAAGCGTCTATTATTACTCTAGGGGACACTATTCTCCGGCTTTTCCCTAAAGATTTCCGAGATAAGTTAGCGCAGAAACCTTCCAGTCCAGAGTGTATAAAGACATAAAATGCGAAGATGTTAAGAGGTACTTTAGATAAAATATGTGGTTGCTTTATTCGACAACTTATCCTTGCAATTGTTGTGTTAGATCGGAGCTAAATCAATTTAAACAAATTATGAATAGGAATTGAAGTTAAAAGCTGGCTCACTGAACGTTTTGTGGACAAAGACTTGGCTTCCCAGTTATTTGCTTTTCAGAGTAAGGGATTATGCAGTGCTTAGTCAGGCGGTTTGCTTTTGCAGTTTTAAAATTACCTGGAATTTCCATTAAATTTGTTTTTTTCCAAGTTGACACAGTTTTGGAATAAATAAAAAGAAATTACGAGCACCTCAATGCGAATGTAAATTGCTTGTGCCAATATTTGCATTTGTATAAAAGCAAAACCGTATAAGTTTTAATTGAATTTGAAAAACTAGCACTTCTCTTCGACGGTAAAAACGTCGGGTGTACAAACTTTCACGCCTCTCAATTATTTATAGCACTATTTACTTTTCTCTAAATTAGCCCGATTTTTCCGGGGATTTCACCAAGTGCATTTTCGCTTCTATCACACTTATTGGGATTTATCGCCGAGTAAATTGTGGCAAATGATTGCTTCTTAGACACACAAAAAATCACAAACTTTTTCCTTTTCACAAAATTTACTTGAAGATAAAAATATATAAAAAAATGTTTTTTAAAAAAAGCTTTTATTTAAAAGATGCACTAAAAAGTATAAAATAATGTATTTTTATTTTTATTAATTAATTTATTAATTAATGCTTAATTAATTAATTAATTAATTAATGCTCATGAATAACGTGTATTGTTGCTAAAATTAAATGTGAAATATCTTTTTAGTTATAACTTTAGGCATTTGAAAGTTTATTTTTAGATAGGCAATTTAATAATCTTAGAGAGACAAAAACAAAAAATGGGGTGGTCCATTTAACTTTATTAAGTAATTTAACTTTTAACAAACTTTTTAATTTTTTTACGTTCCTAATGGCAATGCGCTAAACAATTGGTGCAGATTTTAGTTCTTTGTAAAAAAAATCAAATTACTAGGTACTTTAAAAACTAAGCAGAATCGAGCAAATTTAGATCAAAAGTGTTAAAAACTAGATACGTCCAAAAGTGCAATAAAATTTAAAATATTCCATTTAAAAAAACATAAGTTTTTATTGTAGCTCATTCATTAATCATTTGAAAATAATTTTATATGATACAGGGGCTTAGGACTTTTGTTTTTCAATTATTAATCCATTAATCAGTTATAAGTGATCGAAAATGTACTGAGTTAAAGCAAGCTTTGAAAATGAAGTGTAACCTTAGCCAAATTTTTTTTTTCAAACCATCGTGTGGTTTGTGAAGTGGAGGAAATAAATTTATTTTAAAAAATATTCTCCTGTGATTGAAATACATTATTTTTTACTTATTAGTGCATCTTTTAAACAAAAGCTGTTTTTAAAAAACATTTTTTATATATTTTTATTTTTTGCTTTTTAGTCTTTATTTATTGCATAGACTTATTGCTATTACACTGTGCATCTACCGTGCCGTCCAAATGACCAACATACTGTCTATGTCGGTATAAGTTACGGTATGTACAAATCGAGAACCCCTTTGTAAACATAACCTAAAATTTTAAAACCTCATTCAACACCTTTAGGGGGTAATTAACTATATAGAATTGCATTGTCACGCAGATTATGTAAGCATGGTAAATTTCATTTCATTGCGACTACAGGAACCGTCTCAAATTTACAAATCGAGAACCCCTTTGTAAACGTAACCTAAAACTTCAAAACCCCATTTAACCCCTTTAGGGGGTATTTAACTGCATAGGATTGCATCGTCACGCAGATTAAGTAATTATGCAAAATTTCAATTCAGTGGGACAACGGGAACCCTTTCTAATTTGGCTCCGAAAAAATAACCGACAGACAGATAACATTGTGAGCTAAAAAAGCTTTTAAAAGTAGAGTGTTCTTATAACTTTTCCAATTTATCCAACTTCTATCAAATTTCTTCTTTTTTGTATTTCTAAACTAAACTAAACAACTTATTTAATTTAATTTAAATTTTAAGGATCAATAATATACTTTAGCAATTTATGTAATACATTGTATTCTGTTCTGTTTTGTTCATTTAAAATTAGACGCCAATACAAGAATGATTTAGAAGTTAAATTTGAGGACTTTTAGTATAATTCCATAAGGATTAAAATTCGGAAAAGGATAGAGATTATTAAACGAATTGGAATTGTAGATGAGATCAGTATCGTTACTCGAAATCTTCTACCAAATTAAAATTGTAATCGGATCAGAACTTTATCTATACACCTTGCAACACTAGAGAATATTTTTAGAGAATATTTGTGTCTTCGGATGTTGGAAATGTTGGCAGTTTTTTTCACGTCAGAAATAAGCGAGCCTCAAACTTATTATCATTCATAGCCAGGCCTGGAAAGGCTATAAAAATCTGTTGAATGCATCAGTTATCGTAATCGAGATTATCCACTTTCTCAAAGGATCAAGTTGAAATATTGAGCAGCTTTGTACTTGTATTTGTTTAATTTTTTTCAGATGGAAAATTTCATCAGCTACCATCAGGGGAGCTTTTAATACACAATTTAGAGTTCAGTGACCAATTTCCCACATATCGGTGTCGGACAATGCATCGCTTGAGCAGACAAGTCATTGTAAGCAGTCCTGCCAACGTCAGAATAATCGGTAAGTACAAATTTTAAATTCGATTTTTTTGTGTCTTGCAATAATTAAGATACATTATTAACTGAAAAACAACATTGTGAAATTTCAGTTGAAGGCATTGTGCCTGTATTAATAAACCTCCAGTCTTTGATTCAATATCAGCGAGACTTTACTGAAACCAAAAAAGTGCTGCAACAAAAAGGTGAACTTTCCCAACCTTTGTTGCAAACTGTAATGTCTTTCCAAAGCAATTATGTACACAAAAGGCACAAATAAAGCAAAACGCTTTGGGTAATAGTTTGTGACAAGGGATCGACTGTGTTAACAACTCGTGGAATGAAAAGAACATAAAAACTAGGGTGAAATGGTTTACAAGACGCAATATGAATTGAACATGATTTTGTCTTTATCGGCTGTTTTTGAAACATTTCAGGACTTTCCTTTGAAAATCGTTGCCGCTTTCTTTCAGACATCGTTGAAAATTGTTTTAAAAAAACTTGATGTCGTACATTTTTTTTTAAATCAACTTCTGTTAGAGAAAAAATCCAATGCTCTTAACCTCTCTTAAACTGTGTAATAATAATATTAAATTGTACCATCTTGGTCTTATTTGTTTATTTTTTGGTTAAGTTTTGAAGAAACTCCAAGAAATTATGAATTCTTGGCTGAAAAACATATTAAACAATCAATTTTTTTGTAATTTTTCACCAGATGTAAGACGTTGTTAAAGTGGTTTATGCATATCTCATGATTTCATGAAATACCTGAGTCGGTACCTTAAAAAATATACAGGGTGATTCACATAACTTTACGACCCTGACGAATTTTAAATGCAATGAATAATACGTTACTCAATTATAACTTGATTCAAAAACACTAATAATTATAAATTTGTTTGTGATTTGGATATTCCTTGCAAACCTTACAAAATTAGGTTCTTATTGCACTCTCTGGCGTTTTTGTTTTGGCCAATTTAGTCGCAATTCAACCTCCAATGTATGATGGGTTGCATTTAAAGTTCGTCAGGGTCGTAAAGTTATATGAATCACCCTGTATATACTATAGAAAAAAGCTAAGATATAACATCGATTTTGACAAAATTCTTCAATTTTTTGAATTAGTTTTGAGGCAATTAAGCTTTGAAATAAGTCACCAATATTCATCTAATTGCTCATTTTTTGACCAATTTTTGTCTGAAAAAAGTGTTAAAATGCATGAAAAAACAAAAAAGTCAGCATTTTCGGTCTGATTGGTTGATTGTTTAAACCCTTTTTGATGAATTCTTGCTTAACAAAAGATAAAATTGATACTTTTGACCTGTTTTTTTTGGATCGGTTTAGCTAAATTTCTTTAGCTAGAAAATATTTAACCAAACAAAGAACTCGAAAATATCGTAATTTTCGAGCAAATTAATCGATTTTCAAGCTTATATAATTTTGACTATAATTTCGAATATAACACTATTTTGGCTCTAATCTTGACCAATTTTTGACTGAAAAAGATATTAAAATATATGAAAAAAAATTTATGACTTATTGGGACCTGGTGCGTCAATTTTTTAGTTTATTTTTGACGTAATTATACCCTAGAATATGTCAAAAATAAAACTACTTTCGGCTTAAAATGCTTCTTGTTTTTTTTTCAATTTTTTAATGACTTTTTGACTGAAAAAAGGTATAAACGCACAAATAGAGAAAAAAAATTCACTTTTGATCTCACTTATTGATCTTTGTGACCAAAGTTAGCAAAAACGCTAAATTAACGTCGTTTTCGTCCAAAGTTGTTGACTTCTAAACTTATTTCATAATTTTGACGAATATAAAATCCGAAACAAGGCAAAAATAACATTCTTCAAGTCGTAATTGGTTCATTTTTGATTATTTTTTGACGAACTTTTGGTTTAAAATATATTAAGACGAATGAAATTTATAAAATTCGCACTTTCAACCTGTGTTTTTTGATAAATTTTTGACGAATAATTGTCTGAAAAAGGTGTTAAACGGACGGAAAATGAAAAGCGAATTACTTTTGAGCTAATTTATTGTTTTTTTAACCGATCTTAGCACAAAAAATTTTTAAACGGCCGAAAAAGGATAAAATAACACTGTGGTTTATTTAATTTTTTTGAAATTAAACTCTGAAACAAGAAGGACACACCATTTTGACCCTTATTTTTTTAAATATCTTTTGACAAATTTTTGGCTGAGAAATGTGTTAAAATACATGAGAAATGAAAAAAGTATCACTTTCGACCTGATTTATTTATTTATTTTCGTACCGGTTTGCGAAATATTTGGGACTTTAGCTAAAAAAATTGAAGAACAATCGAAGAACCAAAATAACGTTTTTTGACTAAATTCTTCAATTTTTTGGCTTAGTTTTGAAGCTTTGAAATAAGGCACCAATTTTCGTCTAATTGCTTATTTTTTGGCAAATTTTTGGCTGAAAAAAATGTTAAAATGCATTAAAAAAGAAAAAAAGTCAGTTCTAACATGATTTATTGATTTTTTTAAAGCCGATTTAGCAACATCTCAAGAAATACTTGAGTCTAATAACAGCATTTTCGGCCTGATTTGTGAATTTTGTAAACTGTTTTTAACAAATTTTTGCTTGAAAAAAGTAAAATTGATACTTTTGACCTGATTTTTTTGGACTTATTTAGATAAATTTCGAAATATTGAAATTTTCGAACTCGAATATATTGTAATTTTCCTGCAAATTAATCGATTTTCAAGCTTATGTAATTTTAACTATAATTTCGAATAGCTCTATTTTGGCTCTAATCTTGACGAATTTTTGGCTGAAAAAGATATTAAAATGCATGAAAAAAAAATTATTACTTATTGGGACTTGGTTTATCTATTTTTTTTGTTTTGTACCGGTCTAGTAAAATCTCAGGAAATATTCGAATTTTCAGGAACGAAATACTTAAATGATGGAGAACTCTAAACGAATGTCGTTCTTGACCAAATGCGTCAATTTTTTAGTTTATTTTTGACATAATTATACCCTAGATTATTTCAAAAATAAAACTACTTTCGACTTAAAATGCTTCTTGTTGTTTTACCAATTTTTTGAAGACTTTTTGACTGAAAAAAGGTAAAATCGCACAAATATAAACAATTTCACTTTTGACCTCATTTATTGATCTTTTTGGACAAAGTTAGCAAAAAAGCTAAATTAACGTCGTTTTCGTCAAAAGTTGTTGATTTTTAAGCTTATTTAATTTTGACGAATATAAAACCCAAAACAAGGCAAAAATAACATTCTTCAAGTCTTAATTGGTTCATTTTTAATTATTTTTTGACGAATTTTGATGAAATTTACAAAATTGGCACTTTCAACTTGTGTTTTTTGATAAATTTTTGACGAATAATTGTCCGAAAAAGGTGTTAATTTAAGTTTTTTTAACCGATCTTAGCCCAAAAAATTCTTAAACGATCGAAAAAGGAGAAAAAGAAACGCTGTGGTTTATTTAATTTATTTATTTATTTATTTAATTTTTTTGAAATTAAACTCTGAAACAAGAAGGATATTATAACACCATTTTGGCCCTTATATTTTTGACTATGTATTTTTTGGCTGAGAAATAATACATGAAAAATGAAATAAATATCACTTTCGACCTGATTTATTTATTTATTTTTGTACCGGTTTATGAAATAATTGGGTCTTTAACTAAAAAAATTGAAGAGCTAAAATAACGTCGTTTTTTGACCAAATTCAAATTATTCAAACGCACGAAATCTCACGAAATATCTAATTAGTCTTTAATTAAAAAAAAACTGCATAAACGATCGGAAAAAGCTGAAATAATGACGCTTTTGATGAAGTTCGTTGATTTTTTTTGGCTCATTTTTGACAAAATTAAACTTGGAACAGAGCAAAATAACATCAATTTTGACCCAATTTTTAATTTAGTTTAATTTTTAAAGAGAAAAAATTGACAGTTTTGTCCAAAGTTTTATAAAAAATATAATAAGTCTTTAGCTTAGAAAGTAAATCGGCTACCGAAAAACCGAAAAATTTGGCGATTTATTGGATTACATTTGACAAAACTAATCTTTAGAACGAGCCAAAACTAGTATCATTTGTGACCTAATTTGCTCACTTTTTGACTAACTTTGGCTAAAGGAAATTGATAAAGAAACAAAATGGTCACGTTTGACCTGATTACGGTGATTTTTTTGAACGGGTTTCGAGTATTTAGCTTAAACTATCGAAAAATCGGTAATGAATATGTTTCCTTGATCGGAGCTTTCGACTAAGACACTTTCCTGTCTTTCCAGCGATTCGTATCGCAATCATAATTCGATAAAAATACTCGCAAAAATTCTTCTCTTTCATTCCGCCTGTTCCCAGTATCAAGCAATTTAAAAATAATTTGAGATATTAGAGCAAAGAGGGAAAAGTCTTTTAGCGAAATTGCGACCGTTTGAGACGTGTATAATCTGTTAACGTGTAGCCGAAAGAAAGTTATCACGCCCCACATAGATCAACTTCAGCGAGAGGAAAAAGTTAGGAATTTCAGCACTTGGACGGATTTTCCACACTTGCGATGATTGAAAATCACTGGATGGAAACTTGGATCGAAATCTGTCAATGGCATTCGTATCTCGGCTGTCACACAACAAAAAAGATGGAAATGAATTGATAAAAAGTGCAACAAGTATGTGCAGACTTTTCCATTTCCACTTCACAATTGGATTGATGCGAGAACAAGTCTGAATTTCCGATGGCTTATTTCAGAAGCAACAACTGGCTGATCGCTGTGAAATATGGACCGGCTTCATTAAGTATTCAGTTTTTATGGAACAGTCAGAATGATTTGTGTAAACGCCCCTTTTATCGTCCATTGATACAATGTTAGTTGCTTTAGAGTTTGCCACACTCACCTGTTGCGTTCAAACGACTACATTACAACTTTTCTTAATCGTAAGTCAACATCCGTGCCCCTTCTGGCACACGACTATTTTTATTTACAACTTACTTAAACGCCGTATCATTGAATTTGTTGGCGAAACTTTCAGCTCGATGGAATGTCTCTCTTCTGTCGTAAGTTTTATTATGGAAGTTGACAACACAAAATACGCGAAATTGAGTTGAAGTTTGACGACAAACTGATCGCTCGGAAATGCTTGTTCCTTGTTTGGTTGGTAAAGGGATCAAAACATATTGGAAGCAAAGTTTAATGGTTCGCACAAAGTCGAGCAAATAAGCTCACACAAACGCAAAAGTTTGATTTACTCTGTCTGGGACTTGAGCAAAGCGAGAATTATTTGTGGGATTCACTTTTTTGCGAGATTTCGCTAAATCTGTCTGGAAAATAAATAAATGATTAGGTCTAAGAAGACAACATTTGCATCCAAGAACCCTGTTCCCACCGTTTTGAAATATTTTACTTTTTTTTATTCTAAGCTATTAGCTTCCCTTTTGGCATGTTTGGTTTTTTAAAAAAATTGTTAAGAAGATTAACTAATATAGGGTGGTCCGTCTTCTGTAGCTCAGTTATTATTAAAGTTGGAGTTTTGATATTTTGTAGATGTTATTTATACTCTAGAACACATTTCAGGCAAATATTTTTGACTATACAGAGTGATCCAAAAAAAGTATGACGTCATAATAATAATTTTTTTAGTGGCATGCTATAATTTTTTTGTGCCCATTATAACACCTTTTTAGCTTTTAACATGTCCTTAAAATATTTTTCAAATCGGTTCAGGGATTACTGTTAAAAAAAATAAAAACCAAAAAAAATCGATTTTTTAGTATTAAAAATTACTAAAAAATAGAAACTGTGCTTTTTATGACATTATTACTAGGTACGTGTTGGACAAGGTCTAACAGACTTATTAATTAAGCTTGATTGATTTAAATTACTACAGGGTGTTTACAATTTATTTCCAAACTTTTAAAACTTTAGAGCTATTTATTTTGCTTATTTTAAATGGCAACCCCTATTTATTTTTATATCGTTCGATGCAGAATTAAAAAACGAACAACTTTTTATATTACAACCCTAACCTAAATTCTAATACATTCGGAGTTATTTGATAAAAACTTGTTTTGTCAAGTATTTTAATGACAATTTCAATTAATACGGTTTCAACACCTTTCCTTTTTATGTCAATCGATGCAGAATTGAAAAATAATTTTTTTTGTTATCACATCCCTATTGCAAATTGTAACACATTCTTAGTTATTTGCTAAAAACTCATTCTATGAATGACAAATGACTTTAATGATCAACAGTGGAACATGATTAATGTTTTTGACAAATAACTACGAAAGTGTTAGAATTTGAAATAAGCTTGTGATAACAAAAAATGTTGTTTTTTTTATTCCGTATCGAATGATCTAAAAATAAACGTGGTTGGAGTCATCTTCGACTTTTATTCATTAAATTTGTCAATAAAATAGCAGACAAAACAAGTTTTTGGTAAATAACTCCGAATGTGTTAGGATTTACGTTGGGGTTGTAATTAGAAAAAATGTTCGCTGTTTAATTCTGCATTGAATGATATAAAAATAAACGGGGGTTGCCATTTGAAATAAGCAAAATAAAAGGTTCTAAAATTTAAAAAGTTTGGAAATAAATTGTAAACACCCTGTAGTAATTCAAAGCAATCAAACTTACCTAGTAAGTTAGTTAAACTTTGTTTAACACTTACGTAATAGTAATGTTGTCAAAAAAGCACTGTTTCTATTTTTTATTAATTTTTAAAACTGAAGGTGTAAAACCGATTTTTTTTGTTTTTTATTTTTGTTAATAGTAAACCCTGAATCGATTTGAAAAGACCTTTAGGGACATGTAAGAAACCAAAAAGGTATTATAATAAGCACAAAAAAATAATAGGATGCCATTAAAGAATTTATTATTATGATGTCATACTTTTTTTGGGACACTCTTTATAATCAAAAATATTTTCCTAAAATGTGTCCTAGAGTATAAATAACATCTACAAAATATCAAAACTACAACTTTAATAACAAAACTCATTAGATTTTGACCTAAACTTTTATTGGTCGATTTTGTTTGGTTTTTGAATCATTTAAATTTTTTTGACGAAAACACGCTCATTTTAAAAATGTATTACTCAAAAACTAAGACTTCTACAAAAGTAGGACTTTCACCACTTTAAAAAAGAATGTTCAGACTTTAAGGATGTAATTTTTTTTAGCTCGCTTCGATCAAGAAAGTCAAAAAAGTATGAGATTTGCTAAAAGTTGAATAACTTAAAATTTTTAAATGGAACACCCTATTTTTTATTATTGCATCTTAAAGATCTTTAGATTGTCTATCTAAAAACAATAGCAGTTAAGTGTCTCTTGATGATTATTCAAAAGATGTTTAACTTGAAACATTAGAAGATTTGTTAAAAATTATTAACTATTGTTTCAATAGACGAAAAGTCCAATTTTTTGCTAATAATAACTTTAATATTACCCTTAGGCCATTAGTCGTCATTTGTTGCAGCGAAATAACTAAAATTTTGATATTTATGGCGAATTTTTAAATCCCCATATAATTTCCAACATTCCAACAAATGATCCGTGGTGGAATTGCTAAGGTTATAATATGGTTTACCATCGTAACTGCAATGTTCATGTTTAATCTGCATTTTTGCTGAAATTAAATATCTTTCTATTATTAACTTTAGGCATCTGAAACTTTATGTTTTTAGATAGACAATTTAATAATCTTTGAGAAGCAAAATCGAAAAATAGGGCGTTCCATTTATCTTTTTCAAGTTATTCAACTTTTAATACAATTATTTAATTATTTACGTTCCTAATTGCAATGTGCCAATCAGTTGATGCAGGATTTAAGTTTGAGCTCTCCTCTTTAAAGTGTTGAAAGTCCGACTTTTCTAGGAGTAACACATTTAAAAAAAAAAGCTTGTTTTGTTAAAAAACTTAAAATATTTCAAAAACTAAGCAAAATCAACCAATAAAAGTTTAGGTCAAAATCGTTAGTTTCAAAAGCTACATCCAAAAATGTAGGATGTTCCATTTAAAAAAACATAAGTTTGTATTGTAACTCATTTCCGAAACATCCTGTATATTTGAAAACGATTTTAGATGAGGGAAAGGACTATTATCTATAGCTTAGAAAAAAATGTATTAATTTTCTAACATCTAGAGGTGAATAATGGACTTAATAATAAAGTTACTTTACTATTTAACATTTAAAATTAATCTTACAGCGCTCATGATAGTGTACAGTGGAGCTTTGAAACAAGATTTTTTTTAAAACATGTCAAAATCAAAAATAACACGACTTTAGATCTAATTTGTTTTTTTAACTAATGTTTGAGGAATTTTTGAGTCAAAATAAGGATAAATCGCAAGAAAAAATAATCAAATATTATTGTCGCTTTAGCGGTGATTTATTGATCTTTTTTTATTTAACAAAATCTCACACAAAAATACATAAACGCTCAGAAACGCCAAAATAACAAATTTGTCGATTTTCAGTTTGACTAAACTAAACAAACCAAAAATAACAATATTTATTCTTCGCTACTGTCAAAATTTACGATTTTTCTCCTGTGTAAGGAAGTGTAAGTGTAAGGACAACTGTCACTACGAAACGTCAGATTATTTTTAGCAGATTTAAAGCAATTTTAAGCCTTGTTGAGTCTAATTCGAAGAATAAAATGTTGTATCCAACTCGTTTTTCTGTAAATCGGTTCATTTATTTCACCTCGTGGATGTTAAACGTCTCGTTAACACTCGACGTTTAAAAATCGACTCGTGAAATAAAAACCCGATTTACACTCAAACTCGTTAAATAAATAACTATTACGGTCTAATTAGTTTACTTTTTAACTATTTATTGACGAATTTTTGGCTGGAAAGGATGTTAGAACGCATGAAAAAAGAAAAATTGTCACTCAGTCGAAAGTCTAGGTAAAATATACTTAAACGATAAAATAACATCGTTGTGAACCAAATTGGCAATTTTTTTGGTTTACATTTAACTCTGGAAGCGATTACAATTGGAATTTAGGTAATTAAATATTTAATTTTATGATAGGAGTGTAACTAACCTTTTATTGTACCGAGTGTCCATTAAAAAATAGGTCAAGTAGACGTTGAATTGTCAATCGTTTTCCTGCTTTATTTTCAAGTATTGTAATTATTGTAAATGTTAATTTTATTTTTTAATTTTGTTTGTTCTTTAAATCTACAGAGAGCCATAAAAGATGCTAAATGCCTCATTACTCAGTAAGCGATTAGTTAGTTGTCGTGTTATTAATTGATTGAATATTGTATTGATTAATTGATTAGTTAGAATAATCAATTACGAGCGATTACGAATAATTTTGTCTCCGATATGAATTAAACTTTTTTTATTTTCAATGTTATATTTCTGTTAAATATGTTCACTCTAAATTGTAATTAATTTAACGTGCTTAGTACATTGTTATAAACTATAGGATCCAATACTGGAAAAAGTTTTAATTCTAGAAAAAACGTTTTGAATAACAAAATTATTGACTTTGAATAACCAATAATAAATAAATGATTGAATTTTTATTTTGTTTATCAAAACTAAACCCATATTTGTTCAATTTATTTATTAACCCGGCGCATCCACCATTTATGGTGGATGCCAAAATAAATATTACCTGTAATGATACATGTGACTTAGATTTTAGAGTTTAAACGTTGGCAACAGCAAAAAATGTAGGAACAGAAGATATGAATTTGGTCAAATTTTTGTGTCTGTTTTTTGTTAATTCAATAAAAACATAGGTACATTACATGTAAACGTTCTTTTAAACTCAGGTATAATGTTCAAGTTTGTAAAAATTTTTATTATAAAAAATCAATACTATAAGCTGCTATAATGGATGATGTATGAAACTTTGCGTCTTCAAACAAAAAAACACATTTTATTTTAATTGGAATTTTAAGCAAATTCCCTGAAAACGTCTCTATGTGAATTAAAACAAAGCCCAAAAATTAAGGAGTATTAATTTCATGTTAAGGTTTAATAACAAATGGGGGAAAATTAATTGAAATTTTTTATATTTTTTAACTTAAAAAATTATATTTAAAACTTTTCGCAATTTTTTATTAAAGAGGTCTACAATACTAAAAACGCTCTTCATCAAAGATAAAAACTTTAAAATTAAGTTCGAAACGCATAATTTCGAGCTACAAAGCCACAATTGCAAAAACGTGATCAATTCCTGGATTTAAGGTAAATTCTTTGCTATTAGTTCTGGATGTAGAGTCCTAGAATTAGAGTTCTGAATTAAAATATTGGCGTATTTGGGGTTTCTTGTCTTAAAACTTAGAAAACAAAGACATCGGAATTTGAAAATCTAAATTTACATTTTGATTCAAAAATTTGCATTTGATTTTTTGTGAATACGTTTTGTGTGTTGTAACATTAATTTTTAATTTATTTGTGTTTTTTAAAGTTGCAGAGAGCTAATTTTTATAAACAAAATTAATGAAATCTCTCCTTAATTTAATTAACCGATTACCCAGTTATCAATTAGTTACAATAATTAGTTACTGTCTTATTAATTTTTTGAGTCATTATTGTCAGTATTTATGGACTAATCGATAACCGAATTAATTAATCGATTCATCTAAACAATATTAATGAATTATTGTGTCTTCAAGATAAATATAACATTTTTGTTTTGTTTTTAATCTAACATTTCTGTGAGAACGATTGTTTCTTTTTACTCTAAATTTTAATAATCACATTGTGATAAACTACGATCCAATACCGGAAAAAGTTTTATTTATAGAAAAAACATTTTGAATAACAAAATTATTGAATTTCATTAACCCAATAATAAACGAATGATTAAATTTTTATTTAGTTTATCAAAACTAAACCCGTATTTGTTGATTTGTTGAATATTTGTTTAATAACCCGGCGCATCCACCATTTATGGCAACACAAAATAAATACTATAACCTATGGTTACATGTGACTTAGATTCTAGAGTTTAGATTTACTGATACTGATAGA
Organism: Tribolium freemani; assembly: GCA_939628115.1. Taxonomy (NCBI): domain Eukaryota; kingdom Metazoa; phylum Arthropoda; class Insecta; order Coleoptera; family Tenebrionidae; genus Tribolium; species Tribolium freemani. The sequence goes on from OW626785.1 coordinate 34,979,669, forward strand.
TACAAACTTAGAAACAGAAGATGTGGGGGTTGTTAAATTTCTCTGTCTGTTTCTTTTTAATTCAATAAAAACATACAATATATCAAATGTTGTTTTCGAACAAAAAAGCACATTTTCTTAGTGGAATTTTAAGAAGATTCCCTGAAAACTGCTCTGTGTGAATGAAAACAAAGCCGAAAGTATTTGTTTCATGTTAAGGTTTAAGAATAAATGAGGGAAAATTAATTTAAAAATTTTTGTTTTATTTTTTAAAACTTAAAAAATTATATTTGAAACTTTTTATTTTATCAAAGAAGTCTACAAAACTAAAAACGCCCTTCATCAAAGATAAAAACTGATGGAAAATAACGTTCGAAACTCGAGTTTACAAAAATGTGATCAATTCCTGAGTTCAAAGTAAAAAGTTAGAAAAATTAGAATTTGGAAGTCAAAATTTGCATTTATTTTAAAAAGTCAAAAATACTCAATTTAAAATTTTCACTTCTGAGTCCTTACTTGGAATTCCAAAGGTAAAATTCTCACTCAAAATAACCAAATTTCAAGTTTTGTTATAGAATTCGCCTTAAGAACATCAGAATTTAAAGCTGGAATGTCACAATTGAGGCAAAATGTTAAAAATTTCGATGTAGATGTAGTATAATGCAATAAAAAGTTCGAGCAATTTTTGTATTAGTTTGGAAAATCTGAAACACTTTCCCAATACTCTTGTCGCAGTGAAATGTATTCAGCCCGGCCTTTTTTATTACAAAAAACCATAAGAATAACGTTTATTCCAACAATTCTGGCAGAGTAGAAATTAATTAAACGTCCATACAGGAAGGACTATAGTTTTTCTCATTTCCTTTTTGTGGTTTTATTTTTAGTGTTATTGTCCTTACTGTTGAGGCAGACATAAAACAACAGTTGTTCTAAGTGTTTTTCGGTCACGAAGGCCGACTATTTTTCACACTTTCTGTGTTCGGTTTCAACTTACCGAGAAATAATAAAATACTCCGAAAGTGAAACATTACGAAACTCCTTGTATACTGCATTTTAAAGCAGCCATTCTTTAAAAATACACACGTATGACAGTATGACAGGTCGATTTTGTTTAGTTTTTGAAGTATTTTACTTTTTTGACGAAAACACGCTTATTTTAAAAATTTATTACTCAAAAACCAAAAATTTTAAGCAAATTCCCTGAAAACGTCTCTATGTGAATTAAAACAAAGCCCAAAAATTAAGGAGTATTAATTTCATTTTAAGGTTTAATAACAAATGGGGGAAATTAATTGAAATTTTTTATATTTTTTAACTTAAAAAAATATATTTAAAACTTTTCGCAATTTTTTTATTAAAGAGGTCTACAATACTAAAAACGCCCTTCATCAAAATTAAGTTCGAAACGCATAATTTCGAGCTACAAAGCCACAATTGCAAAAACGTGATCAATTCCTGGATTTAAGGTAAATTTTTTGCTATTAGTTCCGGATTTAGAGTCTTAGAATTAGAGTTCTGAATTAAAATATTGCCGTATTTGAGGTTTCTTGTCTTGTTAGAAAACAAAAACATCTGAATTTGAAAATCTAAATTTGCATTTTAATTCAAAAATCTGCATTTGATTTTTTGTGAATACGTTTTCTGTATTGTAACTTTGTACCTGTTAATTTTTAATTTATTTGTGTTTTTTAAAGTCGCAGAGAACTAATTTTTATAAATAAAATTAATGAAATCTCTCCTTAATTTAATTAACCGATTACCCAGTTATCAATTAGTTACAATAATTAGTCAATGTGTTACTATTTTTTTTTGAGTCATTATTCTCAGTATTTATGGATTAATCGATAACCGAATTAATTAATGGATTCATCTAAACCATATTGATGAATTATTGTGTCTTCAAGATAAATATAACATTGTTGTTTTGTTTTTAATCTTACATTTCTTGTGAGAACGGTTGTTTCTTTTTACTCTAAATTCTAATAATCACATTGTTATAAACTACGATTCCAGTACCGGAAAAAGTTTTATTTATAGAAAAAACATTTTGAATAACAAAATTGTTGAATTTCAATAAACCAATAATAAACGAATGATTAAATTTTTATTTAGTTTATCAAAACTAAACCTGTATTTGTTCAATATTTGTTTAATAAACCGGCGCATCCACCATTTATGGCAACACAAAATAAATACTATAACCTATGGTAATACATGTGACTTAGATTCTAGAGTTTAGATGTTGGCAACAGATAAAAACGCAGAAACAGAAGATATGAGCTTTGTTAAATTTCTCTGTCTATTTCTTTTTAGTTAAATAAAACATACAATATATTAAACGTTGTTTTCGAACAAAAAATCACATTTTCTTACTGGAATTTTAAGAAGATTCCCTGAAAACTGCTCTGTGTGAATTAAAGCAAAGCCGAAAGTTTTTGTTTCATGTTATGGTTTAAGAATAAATGAGGGAAAATTAATTTAAAAATTTTTGTTTTATTTTTTAAAAGCCTAATACTAAAATCGTTCTTCATCAAAGATAAAAACTGATGGAAAATAACTTTCGAAACTCATAATTTCGAGTTTACAAAAATGTGATCAATTCCTGGGTTCAAAGTAAAATTTCTGCTAAAGAATTTGGATTACAGGTTTCAGAATTAAGGTATGGGCGCATTTGAGATTTGAATAAGTTAGAAAAATATGGATTTGAAAACCAAAATTAGCATTTATTTTAAAAAATCAAAAATACTCAATTTAAAATTTTCACTTCTGAATCCTTTTACTAGGAAAGGTAGAATTCTCACTCAAAATAACCAAATTTCAAGTTTTGTGATAGAATTCGCCAAAAGAACATCAGAATTTAAAGCTAGAATGTCACAATTGAGGCAAAATGTTAAAAATTTCGATGTAGATGTAGTATAATGCAATAAAAAGTTCGAGCAATTTTTGTATTAGTTTGGAAAATCTGAAACACTTTCCCAATACTCTTGTCGCAGTGAAATGTATTCAGTCCGGCCTTTTTTATTACAAAAAACCATAAGAATAACGTTTATTCCAACAATTCTGGCAGAGTAGAAATTAATTAAACGTCCATACAGGAAGGACTATAATTTTTCTCATTTCCTTTTTGTGGTTTCATTTTAAGTGTTATTGTCCTTACTGTTGAGGCAGACATAAAACAACAGTTGTTCTAAGTGTTTTTCGGTCACGAAGGCCGACTATTTTTCACACTTTCTGTGTTCGGTTTCAACTTACCGAGAAATAATAAAATACTCCGAAAGTGAAACATTACGAAACTCCTTGTATACTGCATTTTAAAGCAGCCATTCTTTAAAAATACACACGTATGACAGTATGACAGGTCGATTTTGTTTAGTTTTTGAAGTATTTTACTTTTTTGACGAAAACACGCTTATTTTAAAAATTTATTACTCAAAAACCAAAAATTTTAAGCAAATTCCCTGAAAACGTCTCTATGTGAATTAAAACAAAGCCCAAAAATTAAGGAGTATTAATTTCATGTTAAGGTTTAATAACAAATGAGGGAAAATTAATTGAAAATTTTTATATTTTTTAACTTAAAAAAATATATTTAAAACTTTTCGCAATTTTTTTATTAAAGAGGTCTACAATACTAAAAACGCCCTTCATCAAAGATAAAACTTTAAAATTAAGTTCGAAACGCATAATTTCGAGCTACAAAGCCACAATTGCAAAAACGTGATCAATTCCTGGATTTAAGGTAAATTCTTTGCTATTAGTTCTGGATGTAGAGTCCTAGAATTAGAGTTCTGAATTAAAATATTGGCGTATTTGAGGTTTCTTCTCTTAAAACTTAGAAAAGAAAAACATCGGAATTTGAAAATCTAAATTTGCATTTTGATTCAAAAATTTGCATTTGATTTTTTGTGAATACGTTTTCTATATGATTTATGATTATATGATTGATTATATGATTGATGATTTATGATATATGATTAATTTTTAATTTATTTGTGTTTTTTAAAGTCGCAGAGAACTAATTTTAATAAACAAAATTAATGAAATCTCTCCTTAATTTAATTAACCGATTACCCAGTTATGAATTAGTTACAATAATAATTAGTTAATGTGTTACTAATTTTTTGAGTCATTATGGTCAGTATTTATGGATTAATCAATAACCGAATTAATTAATCGATTCCTCTAAACAATATTTATGAATTATTGTGTCTTCAAGATAAATATAACATTTTTGTTTTGTTTTTAATCTTACATTTCTTGTGAGAACGGTTGTTTCTTTTTACTCTAAATTCTAATAATTACATTGTTATAAACTACGATCCAATACCGGAAAAAGTTTTATTTATAGAAAAAACATTTTGAATAACAAAATTTTTGAATTTCAATAACCCAATAATAAACGAATGATTAAATTTTTATTTAGTTTATCAAAACTAAACCTGTATTTGTTCAATATTTGTTTAATAAACCGGCGCATCCACCATTTATGGCAACACAAAATAAATACTATAACCTATGGTTACATGTGACTTAGATTCTAGAGTTTAGATTTTGCCAACAGATACAAACTTAGAAACAGAAGATATGAGCTTTGTTAAATTTCTCTGTCTGTTTCTTTTTAATTCAATAAAAACATACAATATATTAAACGTTGTTTTCGATCAAAAAAGCACATTTTCTTACTAGAATTTTAAGATACCTGAAAACTGCTCTGTGTGAATTAAAACAAAGCCGAAAGTATTTGTTTCATGTTAAGGTTTAAGAAAAAATGAGGGAAAATTAATTTAAAAATTTTTGTTTTATTTTTTAAAACTTAAAAAATTGTATTTGAAGCTTTTATTATTTATTATTTATTATTTTATTTTATTAAAGAAGCCTACAATACTAAAATCGTTCTTCATCAAAGATAAAAACTGATGGAAAATAACTCGAGTTTACAAAAGTGCGATCAATTCCTGGGTTCAAAGTAAAATTTCTGCTAAAGAATTTGGATTACAGGTTTCAGAATTAAGGTATGGGCGCATTTGAGATTTGAATAAGTTAGAAAAATATGGATTTGAAAACCAAAATTTGCATTTATTTTAAAAAATCAAAAATACTCAATTTAAAATTTTCACTTCTGAATCCTTTTACTAGGAAAGGTAGAATTCTCACTCAAAATAACCAAATTTCAAGTTTTGTGATAGAATTCGCCCTAAGAACATCAGAATTTAAAGCTGGAATGTCACAATTGAGGCAAAATATTAAAAATGTTAATGTAGATGTAGTATAATGCAATAAAAAGTTCGAGCAATTTTTGTATTACCTTGGAAAATCTGAAACACTTTCCCAATACTCTTGTCGCTGTGAAATGTATTCAGCCCGGCCTTTTTTATTACAAAAAACCATAAGAATAACGTTTATTCCAACAATTCTGGCAGAGTAGAAATTAATTAAACGTCCATACAGGAAGGACTATAATTTTTCTCATTTCCTTTTTGTGGTTTCATTTTAAGTGTTATTGTCCTTACTGTTGAGGCAGACATAAAACAACAGTTGTTCTAAGTGTCTTTCGGTCACGAAGGCCGAATATTTTTCACACTTTCTGTGTTCGGTTTCAACTTACCGAGAAATAATAAAATACTCGGAAAGTGAAACATTACGAAACTCCCTGAATATTGCATTTTAAAGCAGCCATTCTTTAAAAATACACACGTATGACAGCTGGCTGTTTTAAATTTTAAAGTTAAGAGCCTTTTTATTTGGCCCATGTCTACTTATCCCGTCTTTTGCGCAGCCTAGCTCTTTGTTGTTATAAAATATGGAAATAGAAAATATGTAGATGGAGTTTCTAGGAAGTGTATTGGTGATCGAACCGCAGAAAATATCGACTCCTGTCTGACAAGACTAGTTTATTTGGTGTGTTTTTTCACAAAAAAATTTGCCCCAATTTGCTAAATTAAGCCCGCAATGGATTAATTATTGGCTTTGCACTTTCTAGATTCACTGGGCTGGAAACAGCCGAATCTGATCTTTGCGGCTGTTTCCAGATATTGGATATCGGAAAAAAACTCTAATGCAGATGAAGTTTCAAAGTTTAAATGAGTTTCTGTGTTTTACTTATAGCAAGCAATAACCAATTTGTTGCAAAATATTCGATTTTGTTCAAAAAATCCAAGAATACGGGATAAAACATTAAGTTAAACGAGATCAATTCAAGGCCTCGATACTTTGCATTTTAATTGTTTGGTTTCTCCTTGTTGCAGAAAATCGAGGGATTGTTTCTCCCGTGATGTTGGAAAATTCAGGAACAGTCACTGTTGCACAGGATGAAGGTGCAGCATTAATATGTATTGCACATGCATGTCCGCCACCAGAATACAGGTAATTTGAAATATTTGCTGTTTGCGGCTGCTTTTTAATTACTGAATCAACATTTCATTGCAAAAATACGAATATGTGCGAGATTTTTACATTGTGTTTTTTTTTTTCAGATGGTATGCGCTTTCTGGTGTTGAAAGTAATTTAATGGTGTCAGGGTCGAGAATACGCCAGTTAGCTTCCGTTCTGGCCATTGAGACTGTTACCACAGAAGATGGTAAGTTATTGGTTAGTCAATAATTTTTTCTTCAATAATTTTCTCAAAATAATACCCTTCAAAATTTTATTCCCTTCAATAACGTTTAAAGGAAAGTGTTTGATATTTAGCAGTCCACGTTAAAACTGGTTGTCAAACTACAAGATCACAATCATTAAAAAAATTTCATTTTCTTACAAAAAATTAGTGGTTACACTCGGTGCCTTAATTTTACATTTGGTGCCTTAATTAAATTTTAAATAATCTTAGAACAACTCTACGAATGTGATTAGTTTTAATTTCTCATAATTTTACATTTGGTGCATTAAAAGTTACATTCAAAACCTCAATTAAAATTTTGCTGCTCATTTTTTCCACAATCATTTTGTTTCCAAGAACGTTGATTTTGAAGTGTAGTTAATTTTTGTAACAAGTGTCTTAATTTGACATCAAAAACCTTACTTAAATATTGCTGGTTTATTCCTTACATTGTTATTTTTGACCAAAAAGCTTGATTTCGTTTAGTCGTTAAAGAACAAAATTTTACCATTGGTGCTTTAGTAAATTTTGTAGCTTGTTTGAGTCGGCTAAAAATGTAATTCGTTTTATTTATTTTTCATTATTTTACACATGGTGTCTTAAACGTTACATTCAGATTTATATGCAATGTCTTAATTTTACATCGAAAACCTTAACTTAAAAATGCTAGTTTATTCTTTACATTATTTCCGACCAAAAAGCTTGAATTTTACATTCAATCGTAAAAGAAGATTTTTTACACTTGGTGCCTTAATTGTACACTCGGTGCCTCAGTAAATTTTGAAGCATCTTTAAGAAATCGGCTAGATGTAGTTCGTTCTATTTAGTTTACATTCAGAATCTTAACTAAAATGTTGCTATTTATTTTTTCTACTGTTATTTTGTGGTCGAGAACGTTGAATTTTAAATTCAATTAATTTTAACATCCAGTGTCTTAATTTTACATCGAAGACCTTAACTTAAAAAATGCTAGTTTATTCTTTACATTATTTCCGACCAAAAAGCTTGAATTTTACATTCAATCGTAAAAGAAGATTTTTACACATAATTGTACACTCGGTGCCTCAGTGAATTTTGAAGCATCTTTAAGAAATCGGCTAGATGTAGTTCGTTTTATTTATTTTACATTCAGAACCTCAACTAAAATTTTGCTATTTATTTTTTCTACTGTTATTTTGTGGTCAAGAACATTGAATTTTAAATTCCATTAATTTTTACATCCAGTGTCTTAATTTTACATCGAAAACCTTAACTTAAATAATGCTAGTTTATTCTTTACATGATTTCCTAACAAAAAGCTTGACTTTTACATTTAATTGTAAAAGAAGAATTTTTTACACTTGGTGCCTTAATTGTACACTCAGTGCCTCAGTAAATTTTGAAGAATCTTTAAGAAATCGGCTAGATGTAGTTCGTTTTATTTATTTTACATTCAGAACCTCAACTAAAATTTTGCTATTTATTTTTTCTGTTTGTGGTCAAGAACGTTGAATTTTAAATGCAATTAATTTTTACATCCAGTATCTTAATTTTACATCATAATTTAATGTAAATATATTGAGTTTATTCCTTAAGTTGTTCTTTTTTAATTTTGAATTTTACGTTCAATAATACAAGAACAATTAGTATTTTACACTGAGTGTCTTAAGTTTACACTAACTTAAGTAAATTTTGAAGTATTACCTTTACTTTAACCTAACCTTAACCTTAATGTGGTTATGTATCATTTCTGCTGTCACCTTGCACCTAACAACTTTGAATATTAAATCTAATCAATTTTTATTTCCAGTGCCTTAATTTTATTACATCAAAAACCTTAACGTAATATTGCTAAATTATTCCTTTCACTATTAGTTCTTTCACTAAAATTGTGTGTTTTATTATCTAAAATATGGATAAACGCTCGAAATTCAGTAATTTTTCGACTTATTTTAGACAAACAATTGCTTTTCTGGACTTCCTGAATGACAAACTTGCCAATAAAGAGATGTAAATGCGTCATAATTATTATATTTTCGGTTTAATTTAGCTACTTTTCGGCATGGTTTAAAAAAATATTTCGAAAAAATAGAAAAAACTGCGATTCTTGTTCAAATACACGTTTATAAAGCTCAAAAAATGCAAGTAATTTCGAACCAACTTGTTTTTTGTTTAAACAATTTTTGACAAAACTACGTGAAATAACTGAGTTTTTCGACTAAAAACATGCGTGAAAATGCGAAAACAATTCTATTTTTAATTCAGTTTAGTGATTTTTCAACTCGATTCATCAACATTTTAGGAAAAAACTAGAATGTTTTTCAGGAATATGCTTGTACATTCAAAAAATAGAAAAATTGCTTTACTTTGTAAATTTTACCTTTTTTTTGACAAAACCTTTCAAAATAATTGCTTTTCTGCTTGAACAGTTTGTTAAATCACTCGAAAATTGTAGAAAAATTGTATAATCTGAGCTTTTGGATAAACAAAAAAACGCTTGAAAAGAGGCAAGTATAACACTATTTTCGAATCAATTCGTTGTTGTTGTCCAATTGTTGACGAAATTTTGCGAAATAATTACGTTTTTCGACCAAAAACGTGCATAAAACGCTCAAGATGTAATTTAATTTTAATTTAATTACGAATGAATTCATCCATTTTTTACGAACTTCTTCACCTGCCTGGACTTTCTGGATGAAAATTTTTCCAATCAACAAAATGCAGTAAAACGATTTAATTTAGTGCTCAAAATAATTGCGCTTTTGCTAATTTGATATACCAGTTTTAAGAACTAAGTTTTTAAGTCAAAAAACATATTTAAGCGCTCGAAAAAAGCAAGTATTACATATTACATCATATTTTACCCAACTCGGTAATTTTTTAGTATTGTTGATCAAATTAAATACGAAATAATTAAGTTTTCAAATCAAAAAGTGCATAAATAACGCCATTTAATTTTAGTGCCACTCAGTTTGACGATTTTGCGGTTTATTTTTGATTTTTCATCTCGGGTTTGTAAAATCTTGTGAAACAATAGTGATTTTATTTCAAGAACGTTATTATTATTTTTTATAATTTTTACTAGTAATTTTACTAAAAACTTGCATTTTTGATTGAAAAATATATAATTTGTAATGTAATGTTCGACCCGAATTTAGTGAAAATTCCGGTTTCTTCCAAGATAATTTCATAATCTCGTTTACACAGAAATAATCCAAGTTGTAACCAGCTCTAATCCAGTTTTAAACAGTTTTCTGTCATAATAACTTACAAGCCAAAAGGATTAAAGCTTTGTGATTCCTAAGTTAGCTTATATTTATATTATGTGCGTCTAATAACTGCACAATCTACAAACAATTCTCTAGCTGAAAATAGAGGAGATAAGATATGAAACCGCGTCTACAGAGAATCAGCCGCAAGCTATAAAGCTCACACAATGCAAGCTCATAAAAATAAAGCCAGATATTCGTATTAGTAAAAAGTTGTCTGCGTACTGAACTATAAAGGGAGAAAATTGATCCGAAAAAAACTCATTATACATACAGACACCAATTTTTTTCACACGATAAATATTAATACCTAATTTTGAGTAATTTTGTGGCCCCTTCAGGCGTAAATCTCCATTAGGAAACCCCTAAGTAGCGAAACATCTCCCATAAGAAAGCATTAATCATGCATGAGGACAATTACAAAGGGATCGCAAATTGTGATCCCAATTTACAACTGTTTGTCCACCAAACATTGATCAATATTGTTAATGCAATAAGTAAATGATCTTTTCGGGTTTGTGGCCGGTTTGTTTGTTCGGGTTAATAAACGAACAATCAATTTGTTATTGACTCACTCATTCGTTGCCACATTTTTTTACTTTTTATTCTGTCAGTTCCCAAGAAATTTTAGTTTGAAACGTTTCACGTTGGGAAAAATTGGACAGGAGACAAGGCAGTCAAGGTGAAAATTCCTTACAGAAATGAATTTTATTCGCATTTTAATATCTGTTTCTTGGCGAACGACGGAATTTTTGATTTAATAATATCGATAGCAAGCCCTTCTCAGATTAACTAAATTCGGGCACACAAAGCTTTTGCTGATATGGCATCAAACTTAAAATCCTCAACCATTAGCAGCACTTTGTGGACGCTATAAACTTTATCGGGAATTCTAACCCAACCGCTTTTATTTTAAAACTTCCCTAAAAGTGGTGATTTAAATTTTATATTTTCCGTAATTGTACAAAACGGAAGTATCAACTTTTATTGTTACTTTACAATATTTTTGTTTTACTTTAATGTAATGTTTATAGAATGAGGTGAAACAAAACAATAAAGACTAAAAATTAATTAAGTCAGGACGGATTAAATTAAATTTAGATTAAATAATTTTAAAGGAGAAAACGAGTACATATGAAAATAACTGGTTTTTACGCGCATAAAATATACAGACTGAGCTAAAAATAACACACAAAATCCATCTTTGTTATTATTCATTTTTCAAAAAAATCTTCGAACATTTTGCTACATTTTGACACAACACTGACATTTATGTTTTTGGCGTTTTTGAGTAATGACGTTATTTTTAATTTTTTTAAATGTCAACCGACATTTTGATTCCGTTTTAGATAGTACAGGCTGTTTCAAGTTTTAGTGCCAGTCAAAATATAAATACTTCTAGTTGCCCATATTAAAAAAAATATATAGCAAACGATAGAGTTTCTAACACTCTTCCATTTGATGCTTTAACGTTATCCCAAATTCTCAAGGTATGAGCGTGAAATGCAAAAAACTACATTAAAAATTTTTCGAAGAATTTCGTTTACCTTTTTCTCGGGCCAGAATTTCCGTTTACACTTAATTGGTACCAATAATTTTCGACTTGGATGTTCCTGGTTCGGAACTATTTCCACATACCGTTCTGCACCTTGTAGGACGCATTTCTGCCACATTCACCATAGATTAACACCATTTTGGGTTTTTCTTCAAAAGATAGTATTAAAAAGAGCATTTTTTAAGTGACGAATTATTATTTTTTGTCTGACAAGTAAAGACAGTACAAATTTTTGTGAATCAAACCAAGACACGAACTCTGTTTTCTCAAAGGTGACTAAGATAAAACATTTATCTGATCTTAACCAAATTAAAATTTCAATTTCGCAAAACGGCTTGGGTTTTCCAGTAATTTCAGTTTCGCAATTCTCACTTGATAAATATTAAGAATTTTATTATGAGAAAACGATTGCAATCATTTGAAAACGAAAAACTTTTTATGTAGTTTTTTGCATTTTACGCTCATACCTTGAAAATTTGTGATAACGTTAAAGCATCAAATTGAAGCGTGTTAAAAACTCTATCGTTTGAAATAAAACAAATTACTTTTGGGCAAGTAGAAGTATTTATTTTTCGACTGGCACTAAAACTTGAAACACCCTATATATACACATCGTTATCTTTCTGGTAAGTTTAAAAAACTCAAAAAAATTAAGCAAAAAAATTTAAAAAAGGAGAAAATAAAATAAATAAATTTAAAAAGTTATTCCATGTCTTATACTTAGAACATTGTCTTTTTGTTCTTCCTTTATTTTACAAGGAGTGTTTGTTTTTTGTTTATTTTTTTGTGTTTAGGTGTCATACTGTTGTGTTTTCATGCTAATTCTAAAAAACAAATTCTAAAAAAAACGACTGGCATTAAAACTTGAAACACCTTGTATATATACATCGTTATCTTTCTGGTAAATTTAAAAAACTCAAAAAAATTAAGCAAAAAAATTTAAAAAAAGGAGAAAATAAAATAAATAATAAATTTAAAAAGTTATTGCGTGTTTTATACTTAGAACATTGTCTTTTTGTTCTTCCTTTATTTTACAAGGAGTGTTTGTTTCTTGTTTATTTTTTTGTGTTTAGGTGTCATATTATTGTGTTTTCATGCTAATTCTAAAAAAACATAAAAAATAATTGTCCTTTATAAAATGAGGCAAGAACAAAAAGATAAGGCCTTCTGTGTTTAATTGTAAATTTTTTTTATTTTAATAAATAATGTTTTTTGATTTATCTTTTTTTTATTATCAGAAAAGTAAAGATGTGTAGTATTCAAAACAGCAAACAAAAATGTCGGTTGTCATCTAAAAAAACAAAAAATTACGTTACAACTCAAAAACGTCTGACATTACAAATGTCACTGTGTTGCCATTAAAAAAATAAAATCGACCTGTTCGGTGGATTTTTTTGAAAAGTGACCTTTAACAAAGATATGAAGTTTGTGCGTTACTTTTGGTTCACTCTGTAGTTTAATTCTAAATTAAGTTTTTAAATTAAAAGTTAGAAACAATAAACTAGGCTCATTTTCTCTTATTTTAGCAATATTTATTTAACTTTGGCAACTTTTTTTGTGTTATTTTGATTGTAGGTGATTTATCAGTTTTTTTGTAATTTTGAGGTGACAGTTATTTTATATCAAGAAAAATTTTTTGTCAGTCGTGGTCAGGAATATGAAAAGAAAAATCATCGAAATTTGCAATCAAACGTCCAGAATGTCACTTCTGAATACTCAAAGTACAAAAATCATGAATGCCAACACTGCATACTTTACAAATTCATGTACTTTGAGAGAATTGGAGAAACTAAGACCACAAAACTTAAAATAATGTGCGAAATGGGTTATTTTGTATTGTTCTTTTGCTGATTTTCATTACTTTTTTGATAATTTTTTTGGAATTTTTGAAAAAATCCGAGAATCAAATAAGTCGTCTTTGTCAAATTAGCTCATACGATTCAGTTTTTTTAACAGAAAAAAGATCAAGACACTTAATATTGCAAAAAAAATGTGAAGGGATTTTTAATCTAGAACCAACCAAAAAAATTACTTAAACAATAGTGGTATTAAATGCGTACCATATACGTGAAATTAACGTGTTATGTCGAATTATTTTGCTAATTTTGTCGGCGAATTTTGAAAATACCAGAAAAATTGTCACTTTAAACCGAACCTTACGACATTTTTTGAATCTATATTTGGATCCTAAACGCTATTTCACTTGATTTAGCCCGTTTTTAAGAAAAAATGTTATTATTAACCAGGAGCGACAAAATTCAAGCCTTTTAGTGTGTTTTTATTAACTATGAACAGTGAGACTTTTATAAAACAGGCAAAAAACTTTGAAATTTGTTCAGAAATTATATTATTTGTACATTTTTTCAGATAAATTACGCTAAAAATGATCTTACGTTTGCTTATTTCACATTTTTGGAAATTTTTTGCTTTGCCAAAATGTACCCGTTTTAAAAAAGGAAAATAAAAACCGAATTAAAAAACGACAAAATTTGGTTTAAAATGCTTTGTCTTTTTCAAGCCTTTCAGTACGTTTTTTAATAATGAACTTGAGATTTTTTAAAACAAACAGAAAAACCACAAAAAAAATTTTGCTTTTTTAAATTTTTTTAGCAGATTATGTGCTATTTTTTTGTTTTTAAGAAGAATGAGCTTTTTCTTAACCGTACACCGACCTTGATTCCGAGTCCAAATTTTTTCTTTAATTTGCTCTATTTTATGTTTTCTGTCTTCCATAGTCTGTGTCCTACCCTCACTCTATTTTTTGTTCCACTTTTTCATTTTATCTTTTTTCTCCTTACTTCTATATTATCTTTAATTTCGATCTCATATTCGTTATTTTATGATTTTTATGCTTTATTCGCAATTCGAAATCAGATAGGTATTGGCAAGTATTTTTCAATCTGTTTTTTTTTCTACCTTCTCTTCGCTTTGTCTTCTTTAACCACTGTCTTTTATCTTCTGTCTTCTTTCTTTCCTGTTCTTGGTTTGCGTATCGTTGTTCTCCATTCTATCTTCTTTTCTCTTTCTGTGATCTAAGGAATCACTCTCCAAAATCTACCAATGTTTTTTCCATACTTGTGCCCAACTTTATATATTAGTATATTGTATAGTATAGTATATAGTCTGAGTCAAGTTTTAGACTCAGGCACTTTACACCTCTTAGAAGAGAGAAAAAAAATATGAAATAAATATATCCCACTGCACTGATATCCACTCTCGCTCAGGGAAAAAAAATTTTTTTCTATTTATTTATTTGTCCAATAAAAAAGGAAAAACCATTTGACCAAAAAATCACATTGGCTGTTTTTTACATCACTGGATCGAAAATGCGAAATAAAATTATTCTGCAAAAATTTAACTTGAAAAAATCGTTAGAGTTTGATTAAAAGCCATTTTGATATTATTCATCGATAATTTCAGTCTAATTTATGAGGAACAAGATTGAGTAGTAATAAATCTCCGCCACAAAAGGACCCACTACCTACCCCAATAACAGTAATGACTACAATCGGGCGGTTTTGAAGCCAGGGCCGGAATAAGCACACTAACGTGTTAAAAATGTTTTTATTAAAAAATTACATAAGATGTTCAAATTGATGACCATTTTTGTAAGATAATTTACCTGAATTACAAAGTTTGTCCCAACCCTAATTGCCATGTTTCCCCCTTTCTGCGAAAAAGATTAACATTCCACTTACAATAAACAGATAAAATAAATCAGAATCCGGGCCTGAAAAATTCTTACCAGCTGCCGCAACCTTCAGACCCAACAATGATCGCGTGCCATTTTTACGACAAATGTAATAAATTTTTGGAAACCACCACCCTGATGGAGACCTTTTGTGAAGTGATTTACAATTCTACCGAAATTCATGGGAAAAAAGCTGCCCCAATATCAAAACGCAAATTAAAATTCAACGTCACATTTTCTCAAAAATTTAATTAGGCACTTTGATGCACTACCTCAAAATATACCTATGGACAAAAAATCGTTGACATCAGATTATAGTTAACTAAGCAAAAGTGAAAAAACACACCATACTAGTAATCATTTTAAAAATTGGTCAAATCGGTCTTCTATACAATAAAATCACATACGATTTTTTTAGAATTTTAGATAAATTACAAAGAGGTGTAAAGTGCCTGAGTGTAAAACTTGACTCACCCGGTATAGTATACAGCGTGATTCTTAAATAGACCGACCAAATTCTACCTATGGTTGCCTGAAATGAGTACATGCTGGGAAAAATAGAAAAAAAATTCCTTTCATAACCGTTTTTGAAATAAAATTTTTTAAAATTATGTTAGAGATAAAGCGTACGCCACTGATGTGTTCCTAAGAAGTATTAGCACAGTCAGTGGAAAACATGATGACAATGTACTTGATCAATGCAACAATGATCACTGTTTATTATCGATATTCATGATGAAAACGAGCACATTTTTTCCAATACAATTAATGTGAACTCATGAGCGTCGTAAGTGGCACGGATTAAAAGTAAAAACGTAAATATGGTGCAGATCGTTTCTGCTTGTCCTTGGAAAGCTGTGATAAAATTTTATCGGACTATTTAAGAATAGTATACTTTAGGTTGGTATTCACCATAAAAAACCTGACAAACAACTTGGAAAAACAGTATTTTGAGTGATTTTTTAGTGCCATTTTTTGTCTAGGACAAAAACGATAGTAGGTAGATAACTGCGTGGTAACTACGAATACCACCTATGCAACGGTAACTTTTATAAATTATGTATAGTCGATTTTTTTTTATAATCAACTGTCAAAGAGTCGTCAGGTTGGTATTACCATAAATAGTAAATTTTTTGAGTTACAGTTGGTACACTTTTTTACCTGGCAAATTCAGTTTAAAAATCTTTATAAGTTTTTAAAGTTGTCTTTAAGTTACAACACGTACAACACATGGATTTAATTCAGCGATTTACGAATCCAAATTTCAGTGACTGCGTAACCCAACCTAAAACTTACGTCCCGATTGTCAAATCTGGTGTGCAAAATGTCATATACCGTATACAGCTTGTTTGGAAAGTAGTTGAACATAAACTTTTAGGGTGATACAGTCTGGTCTTTATCAGAATTTTGACACTGACAGTTGATTATTTAAAAAAATGAACTGTAATTATGTGCAATTATTACTGCAAAAAAAAAATTGTACATACTCGTATTATGTACGCAAAGCCGGTTTTTGAGGTTTTAATTTATTTTTAGTTTCGACAAAAGCCTAAAATTCTCAAACTTAAAAAAACCTTTGCGTATTTGTGCACTTAATATAAAAATAACTATTTTGAACTCCTATGAGAATCTCAGGTAAAAAATACATAAAGCGTTCATGTGTTTATTAAAAAAGTTCATCGTAATAACGTTATTACGCAAGTTCGCGTGTGGAAGACGAAGACTACCTGTACATTATTCAGTGTTGCCAATTTAATTTGAAAACCGTAAGCCACTTATAATGCCATAAAATACCATGACATTACAGAAAACGGGATTAATAAAATCTACATGTAATTTCAGTAAGTTAGTCAAAACCATCGAAACTTAGCGGATTTGAACGAATAAACCAATCTTCCTAATTATCCGGCAAAACGTTTCCCCGTCCTGCATAATTTATGAACACCAGTTGTGAAACTTTTATCCAGGGCCGGCTCTAGGGGCGGACAAATCGGACCCCTGTCCGGGGCGGCAAATTGGCTAAAATTTGTAAAATATTTTTATGAGAACATTTTTTTGTATAAAATACTAAATATTTACTTAGAGCATTCTTTGTAATAACTAAATAGAGTTAATTTTGGTAAGTGACTTGATAAGATTTAATTAGCTCTTGCTTTGTACAAAAGAGCGGCACAAACAATCACACACAATAATATTTGTTTTGGCAATCTTGCAGCGGCAAGATATATTTGATTATTTTATTTCAGCTAATTAATTTAAAAAAATTTACCCTCCACATCCTCACAAGATAGATTAGATGGTTTGGTAACATCGGCTGTTGAACATGAGTTGGTTGAACAAATTGATCTTAAAAGTGTAATCAAATAGTTTGCTGAACTAAAAGTCAAAAAAATCAATTTTAGATTTCATTTATTAGTTTTACTATTATTTTAAAGTTACGTAATTGTTTTTTATTGTTGTGTTTTATTTTGATTTACTGTTTTTAATACAAATTATACAATATTTATGTAAAATAATTTTTTACTTTTACATTTTGCTCGTTTTTTTCAAGTTCTATAATAAATAAAATTCAATCAATCAATCAATTTTTTTTATTATTTGATTTTCACAGTCACCACTGAATTTAATAATACTTATTATTAATGAACTTACTTATTGTGGTAGTAATTTTAAGTGTATATCAAGTTTACTAACCGGACTGATGATCACTATGGAGAATGTGGTTGTTGATAAAAAATTAGACATTATTATAATTGTAAAATTTTGAATTGAGAAAATAAAGAAATTAAAGTAATAAACTCTATAATAATCAGGTGTGGAGTAAAGGATTCCATGTGCAGTGGTAAAGGAATTGTGAGCAGTGCCTGAAGAACTTATGTGCGGAACTGAAGAAATTATGTGCCTGGATGTACGATGGAGAACATAGAATGGAGAATCAACAAGTAATCATGAAGTAGTCTCAATCCAAACTGTCAAAATTAATGTGTAACTTTTGATTGAATTTTTGAACTGTTCTAATGTACAAAATTGAAATTAATGGCGAAGAAGCTCCGAAGACAGCGAAGATGTCGCTGGACTTGTAGTCCCGGAAAATTCACCCGGAACGCCTTCTTCAACTATTTGTGATGATTCCGGAAAAAACATTGCGACTACAGCTTTGTGAAAGTGGCCGTAAAAAAGGCAAAATGTTAGCGTCTTTATTAATTATTGCAGCTAGATTTTCATAATGTTTGTAAATGCTTATGAATCCTTATGTGAATTAGGTTCAGTTTATGAATATTTATGTCTTATGTGAACTTGGTGGTTCAATATGTGAACATGGTGGTTCAATATGTGAACATGGTGGTTCAATATGTGAACATGGTAGTACAATTTATGTCTTATGTGAACTTGGTGGTTCAATGTGTGAACATGGTGGTTCAATATGTGAACATGGTGGTTCAATATGTGAACATGGTAGTTCAATTTATGTCTTATGTGAACTTGGTGGTTCAATATGTGAACATGGTGGTTCAATATGTGAACATGGTGGTTCAATATGTGAACATGGTGGTTCAATATGTGGACATGGTAGTTCAATTTATGTCTTATGTGAACTTGGTGGTTCAATATGTGAACATGGTGGTTCAATATGTGAACATGGTGGTTCAATATGTGAACATGGTAGTTCAATTTATGTCTTATGTGAACTTGGTGGTTCAATATGTGAACATGGTGGTTCAATATGTGAACATGGTGGTTCAATATGTGAACATGGTGGTTCAATATGTGAACATGGTAGTTCAATTTATGTCTTATGTGAACTTGGTGGTTCAATTATGTCTTATGTCTTATGTGAACTTAGTTCAATTTAGGAATGTTGATGGGCATTATGAGAATTTCGTTGTGCTTATGAAAATTGATGTAAACATTGTGTTTTTTATCAATTTTGATCGAGGTCGATCAACAGTCAGGTTGGCCGAATTGTGGTAGTAATTTTAAGTGTATATCAAGTTTACTAACCGGACTGATGATCACTATGGAGAATGTGGTTGTTGATAAAAAATTAGACATTATTATAATTGTAAAATTTTGAATTGAGAAAATAAAGAAATTAAAGTAATAAACTCTATATTATAAATAAAAAAATACCTTTTATAAAAAAAATTCTGTGAGGGCGGCATTTTACAGTTTTGTCCGGGGCGGCAAATCCTTTAGAGCCGGCCCTGTTTTATCCACGTCCAACTTCAGTATTTTCCGCGCTCTCTAAAACGTCAGTTAATAACGTTGATTTACACAGTTTCATTAAACAATACATTATAAATCAGGCATTTAGTGCAATCAAATGACACAAACTTTGGGATTATTGCCAATATTCAGCCGGGTTATTAAATAGGCGAGCTCATTACAAAGCTGGATTTTTTCCAGCTGGAATTTATAGATGCACAGCTTCGAATGCAGGCGGTGAAGCGAGCGCTGATGTCCGCCTTGTTGTGGCAACAGCACTGCATGTCGAAATCTCACCACCCATGCTCACTGTGCATATGGGCGGAACGGCGGAATTCCGCTGTATAGTTTCGTCGTCCAACGATGGGCCGCACCTGCTCACATGGTACAAAGATGGGCGCCAGTTGCCCAGCACTGGGAGAGGATCCAGCGAGACGCTGGTCATCAACAATGTGGGGAGGGAGGATAGGGGGATGTACCAGTGCATAGTGCGCAGGTCGGAGGGCGACACGTCCCAGGCGTCAGCCGAGCTGCAACTTGGAGGTAAACACTATACAGGGTCATTCACATAACTTTACGACCCTGACGAATTTTAAATGCAACCAGTAATACATTACTCAATTATAACTTGATTCAAATACACTAATAATTATCAATTTGTTTGTGGTTTGGATATCCCTGACCAACCTTAAAAAATCAGGTTCTTAGTCCGTTTTATCCTTCATAAAGTAACAACAGAAAACTCGCTTTCATAATCAACTTCTTTTAACGCTTGGACCAATGTGACATAGAAATTTTTCGAATTCGAACCGACTACTGGTTAATCCTAGTTTGTCTCCAAAGGACTACCCAAGTGGAACACCTATATTTATCCAATATAAGTACAATATTTCTTTGTACGATGTCAGTTTTTTTTTTTGTTTTGTTTGTAATTGTCCCTCAAGTCGTCAGTCATGGAGCATGCCATGCACCGTCTTATCGGACTCGTCAATATATGAAATTCTACAAATTTGTAGGGAATTTGGAATAATTGAGGTATTCCTCAATACTATAAAAAGCTTTGTCTTGTAGGAAAAATGACAGGCGATTGCGAAATATATTAAAAGACTTAGATTCCTTAATTTTTTGTTCCAAGTTGTTGTACAATTTGATTCCAGCATATGTAGGATCATGTTGACCAATAGCCAACCTAGAATGTGGCAGCTCAATGTGGTTTCTTGTCCTTGTATTGTACGCGTGAATATCGCTTCGTTTATTAAGAGTGCTTACATGTTGTCGAATAAACAAAAGTAAGTGAAATATATATAAAGATGGGAGGGTCATAATACCAAGTTTTCGAAAGATAGGACGACAGTGTGCTACTGCCTCCGAACTATCCATACATCTTAGAATACGTTTTTGTACTACAAATAGATTATTTAAAAAGCTGCTGGACCCCCAAAAAATAATTCCATAAGTAAGTACAGACTGGACAAGCCCAAAATATAACATATTGGTAGTATATTTGATTATAATACAGGGTGATTCTTTTAGGGCCTACATTAGAAACTTTTTAACTTCTAGTATAGATAGAAGTTTAAAATTTAGTATACCAAATCGACCATTCTGAGTTCAACTAAATTATTTTCAAAATGGCTGAACTTCCGGAACGTGGAGAAATTGGCGCCAACTTTGAAATTTTAAATAGTAACCACCTATTTTTATTACATTTTTGAATTCGCCTTTTGAAACTGACTAAAATATACCCTAGTTGTTAGTACTTATCTGTCATAGTTTTTGACGTATGTCAATTTTTTTTGCAAATTTTTATTTACCGGGGTTTATTTAAAATATCACAACTCTTGAACCCTTTACAGTAAGTGAATAATTCTTTTTGCATTTGATAACCAAAGGTTTGAAGGATCTTCTAAAATCTTCAGAATTTTGAACTGTCAAATTGCAAGGCTACTATGATTTTTTGAAAATGATGATCAAGAAATAATTATAATTCAGTTTTTTCAAATGGAATGACCTTGTTTTTTCAATGGCAATCAAAAGAACATCGATTTATATGGAGACTTTTATCAACATCTTCTATATCTATCTCTCACAGTTTTTGAAATAATCGCAAAAAACTGATTTTTAGATCATTATTTTCATTTTTAATCGAGTAAACTTTCAAAAAATGCGATAAAGTTGTGCTATTAATTAAAAGAAATGTTTGATTTTCATTCAAGAAGTTCAAAATTCGATGGCATACTGACTGAGTTACTTTACATAATTCACTAAGTTATAATAAACCATAATTAAATATTATTGTTTTACTGCTTATTCGATTATGAACCATCTAATAACTAAATAAAATGTTGAAGTTTGACAACTGTTGACCATTTTACAAGACCTACTTGATTAACGATGAAAATTACAAAGTAAAATTCGTTTTTTGTGATTTTTTTCAAAAACTGTAAGAGATTGGTATAGGACATGTACATAAAAGTCACCATAAATGTCGATGTTCTTTCAACTGCCGTTAAGAAAATAGTGTCGTTCCATTTGAAAAAACTGAGTTATAGCCGTTTTTTGATAACCATTTTGAAAAAATCACACTACCCTTGAATTTTGACAGATGACAATTTTGAAAATTCTAGAAGGCTCTTCAAACCTTCTGTTATCGAATACAAAAAAAATTATTCACTTATCGCAAAGGGTTGAAGGGCTGTCACATTTTAAATACACTCCTGCAAGTGAAAATTTTAACAAAAAAATTGACAAATGTCAAAAATTATGACAGATAAGTACCAACAACTAAAGTACATTTTAGTCAGTTTGAGAAGGTGAACTCAAAAATGCAATAAAAATGTGGGGTTACTATTTAAAATTTCAAAGTTGGCGCCCATTTCTCGTAGTTCCGGAAGTTCAGCCATTTTGAAAATAATTTAATTGAATTCAGAATGGTCGATTTAGATCGTACACAAAATTTTAAAGCTCTAGCTATATTAGAAGTTAAAAAGTTTCTAATGTAGGCCCTAAAAGAATCAGCCTGTATATTGCCAATAAATAATGTGGACTTTTGGCAATATTGTTCCAACATATTTTGCCTATCTTGTAAAAATATTGTGTTTTTAAGTAGGCCCAATACCAAACATCAATATGTAATAATTTATCATGTAGGGCCAATATAAAATGTGGACTTTTGGCAATAATATTCCAACATATTTTTTATATCTTGTAGAAATATTGTTTTTTTATTTAGGTACAATATAACTCCAAAATTAATTTTATATTAATTTTTCATATAAGACCAATATAACAAGTGTTCATTTAAAAAAAAACTCTAGAGTGCTTTGAAATTAAAAAACAATTATTTTGCATGTCTGTGATTAATTTGTTCACTCATAACCTTACTTTTTGACAATTAAAAAGATAACAGATTTTCATAAAAATATTTATTTATTATGTATAAAAACTGTTGGAAATGTCTTCCTTGTTGTTCAACACATATAACACATCACCTTTGAGCATTATTTATCAATCTTAAGTTATGAATTCTTGTGAAATAGTTTAGTAGGCAACCAACAATACAATGATAAAAATTGTTCTACGACTTCCGTAACAATTTCAGAGCATGCTGCGAGTTTTTTTAATAATGAACACCTGATATAATGTGGCACTTTGACAATAATATTCCAAAACCTCTAATAAATATGAAAAGAGGATGCACAACAGAGACACCACTCTATCGGTATCGCAGTTTCGTCCTTTTGGGGCTCATCAGAGCAGTGCCACTGTTTGATGACTGGTGTGTGTGCCAAAGGGTCTATAAAGCAACTGTGGGCGATTAACGGAGAGAACAGTAGCGCCAAGCGCCACCTATGGGGTTTGTGGGAACAATGCACAATTTTAGTTATAAAATCACTCGGTATATGTAACCAATATTGGGGGAACATTTTGTCAGGAACATTTTTTTATAGCTATCGCAAATATAATTTCAATTTGCAGCCAATGTATGTTCTCCAATTTCAACTCTATTTTGGGTTATTATTCCAATAAATTGATGTTTTTTATACGTATAATGGACATGCAGCAAAGTTTTTTTCAATATTTAAAAATATTTATAAAATTGATTTTAAGGACTATAGGTTGTTTTATTTATTTAGCTTTACATTTTTTTTCTAAAACTATTTCAACATAAAAATTGTAACTTCACCTCAAAACAGAAATTTTTAACTCATTGCACTAACTTTATAAATTCTAATGTCGACAGTTTTTATTTCGTTAGGTTTTTTTTGAAGAATATATTGTGAAGACGTTCATCCATATTAATTAATTTAATGAAGATACTAGAAAGTTAGATACTCTAAATGAAAAAAAAACAAAAAATTTATATTGCGTAAGCAAAGCTGTTTTTTTTTGAACTCTCGAGTGTATTTTTTCTCTCGACCCAACGGTCTCTACTAAAAAATGAAAACACACTTATATTGAATTTAAACCTGTAAACAAATATTGGTTGAATATGAAAGTAACAATGAATATTTTGAAACATTAAACCAACATTGGGTTAAAAATGGAGAAAATATATTGGCTGCAAATTTTAAATCAATTATAGGTAAATACCATGCGATCATTTGATTTTATAATTAAAGTAGGCGGTTTTGTGTCTTTGTGGTTGAAAAACTAGTACAAACTTAGGGAAAAAATGTATTCTAATTGTATTTTACCATTCAAAACATCATATTTGACCCTTCAGCTTGATTAATTATCACAATCGGCGTTTTCATCCAAGTTAAAAAACTGACAAAGCCTACTTTAATTATAAATTCAAATGATCGCATGGTATAAAAAAACAATATTCTTTACAGAATCTTACATCAACATTGGGTAGATATACGGAATTATGATTTCGTATTAAGTAAAAGAAAAATGGTAAAACATCAAAAAATTATATTGGACCAATCCTTTAAAATAGTAAACAATCTTTCATTGGAATTAAACCTGTAAAAAAATATTGGTTGAATATGAAAGTAACAATAAATATTTTGGAATATTAAACCAACATTAAGATAAAACTGGAAAACATATATTGGCTGCAGATTTTAAATCAATTATAGGTAAATATAAAAAAACAATATTCTGTACAGAATCTTACAACAACATTATTAATATAATATATTATTAACCGAATTATGATTTCGTATTAAGTAAAAGAAAAATGGTAAAACATCAAAAAATTATATTGGACCAATCTTTGAAATAGTGAACAAACTTATACAGGGTGATTCTTTTAGGGCTTACATTAGAAACTTTTTAACTTCTAGTATAGATAGAACTTTAAAATTTAGTATACGATCCAAATCGACCATTATGAGTTCAACTAAATTATTTTCAAAATGGCTGAACTTCCGGAACGAGGAGAAATTGTCGCTAACTTTGAAATTTTAAATAGTAACCACCTATTTTTATTACATTTTTGAATTCGCATTTTTAAACTGACTAAAATATGCCCTAGTTGTTAGTACTTATCTGTCATAGTTTTTGACGTATGTCATTTTTTTTGTGCAAATTTTCATTTACCGGGGTTTATTTAAAATATCACAGCTCTTGAACCCTTTACAGTAAGTGAATAATACTTTTTGCATTTGATAACCAAAGGTTTAAAGAATCTTCTAAAATTTTCAGAATTTTGAACTGTCAAATTGCAAGGCTACTATGATTTTTTGAAAATGATGATCAAGAAATGATTATAATTCAGTTTTTTCAAATGGAATGACCTTGTTTTTTCAATGGCAATCAAAAGAACATCGATTTTTATGGAGACTTTTATCAACATCTTCTATATCTATCTCTTACAGTTTTTGAAATAATCGCAAAAAACTGAATTTTAGATCATTATTTTCATTTTTATCGAATAAACTTTCAAAAAATGCAATAAAGTTGTGCTATTAATTAAAAGAAATGTTCGATTTGTCTACCATTTTCATTCAAGAAGTTCAAAATTCGATGGCATACTGACTGAGTTACTTTACATAATTCACTAAGTTATAATAAACCATAATTAAATATTATTGTTTTACTGCTTATTCGATTATGAACCATCTAAAAACTAAATAAAATGTTGAAGTTTGACAACTGTTGACTATTTTACAAGACCTACTTGATTAACGATGAAAATTACAAAGTAAAATTCGTTTTTTGTGATTTTTTCAAAAACTGTACGAGATAGGTATAGAACATGTACATAAAAGTCACCATAAATGTCGATGTTCTTTCAATTGCCGTTAAGAAAATAGGGTCGTTCCATTTGAAAAAACTGAGTTATAACCGTTTTTTAATAACCATTATGAAAAAAACCCCACTACCCTTGAATTTTGACAGATGACAATTTTGAAAATTCTAGAAGGCTCTTCAAACCTTCCGTTATCGAATACAAAAAAAAATATTCACTTATCGCAAAAGGTTGAAGGATTGTCACATTTTAAATAAACTCCTGCAAGTGAAAATTTTAACAAAAAAATTGACAAATGTCAAAAACAATGACAGATAATTACCAACAACTAAGGTACATTTTAGTCAGTTTGAGAAGGTGAATTCAAAAATGCAATAAAAATGTGGGGTTACTATTTTAAATTTCAAAGTTGGCGCCCATTTCTCGTAGTTCCGGAAGTTCAGCCATTTTAAAAATAATTTAATTGAATTCAGAATGGTCGATTTAGATCGTACACAACATTTTAAAGCTCTAGCTATATTAGAAGTTAAAAAGTTTCTAATGTAGGCCCTAAAAGAATCAGCCTGTATTGGATTTAAACTTGTAAAAAGATATTGGTTGAATATGAAAGTAGCAATAAATATTTTGGAACATTAAGCCAACATTAGATTAGAATTGGAGAACATATATTGGCTGCAAATGTCAAATCATATTTGCGATAAATATAAAAAAACAATATTTCTGACAAAATGTTACTCCAATATTGGTTAAATATATGCAATCACTCTTTTGTATAATGTAAAAAAAAGAATGGCAAAACATTGTTGGTAATATATTGGTAACAAAAAAAAATTACAACATTTAAAATACTTTTTTACCCAATATTGGCTGTATATAAAAATCTTAGATACAATATATCAACATAGGTCCAATCTCATTACAGGATTTCGCCAATGATACGTTCTACCTGGGTAGGCACACTTCTTATGGGAAATTAAGGACCACTCAAATTAAATAATTTTTATATTAATCGATGCGTCTCGAAAAGCTGAACAAATCATATCATTGCAATCAAATTGCAATCAAAGTGAAGATTTGTCCCATAAGAAAAGCATTGGGGCCGCTTTTCGGTGTGTACATATCTTAAAGATTTACAACATACCGTTGTACTACAATTGCTGAATTGGGGTTCAGGTATAGAGAAATACCACTTTTATGGATATAGGGATTTAAGCTGACAGAAGTTAATATCTCCAACAATAATAAAACAAATAATAATGGATTGTTCAGCTTTTTGAGACGCATCGACTAATATCAAAATTATCCAATTTGAGTGGTTCTTAATTTCCCATAAGAAGTGTGCCTAGTCCTTTGTCTCTAGCTGATGTGTAGTCCACAGGTTCCATAACTCTTATTTCATTATCAGGATTTATTGCTGTCTCTCGCGTTTTTGTTTTGTCCAATTAAGGCGCAATTCAACCTCCAATTGTCCAAAAACTTTGTCTGTCGAATGCTAGGATTTGGATACCAGTGCCGGTACAAATTTTCGGCTGCTACTTACTACATTCTTCTGACACTCACCATAAATCAATATCATGTCGACCTTTTCGTTATTAGAAGACATTTTGATTAAAGGCATTGGCAACTTAAAAAACAACTTTGTCTTAAATGATGGTACTAGAAATGCTTATTACAGTAGTGAAAACCGTTTGTCTGTATCTGCTCTCTAACTCGACTCATTTCGATTTAAAGTTGGAATTATGATGTCGTGACCGCTTTTGAGCATTTGGTCCAATTTTAAAATCAAATAGTTTTGACTTTTAAGTGACACTGTCAGAGTTTTCTTAAACTTTACAAAATATCTGAGATGTTTTGCGAAGTTCAAGACAAAATTTAGAACAGAAAAAAGTCGAGAAAATAGTTAATTTGTTATTTTGTGGAAGATGTGTGGAAAATGTTCAAATATCTGTCAAGTTTTTAATGAATCAGAGGGTTCAGTGATGAGAGGACTCTGTGATGAGAGGCGGTTGTGACGTCATGATTTCTTCCTTACGAAGTGATTATCTCACTCATTTTTCATGGCAGAAAATTTTGAAAAGGAACTACCGACATAAAATGAACCACACTTTCAATTTTCGTTAAAACATAAAATAGGTAAAATAAGTTGCCAATGCCTTTAACAAAAATGTTTGAAAAAGAATTGTCACGTATAATTGTCATTGATGACAGGGGTGTCCGGATTTCATGCTAATTAAACATAACTAGGGATATCAAGTTATAAATGAATAATGTATAATAGGTTGCATTTAAAGTTCGTCAGGCTCGTAAAGTTATGTGAATCACCCTGTACTTACAAATTTGGAAAAAATTGTTTTTTTTGGGTTTTTCTAGACGCACCACCGATTCTTCTGTACAGTTTTATCGAACAAACGCTCCAGCCTGGACCGGCGGTTTCGCTCAAATGTAGCGCTTCTGGGAATCCCACGCCTCAGATTACGTGGACTCTGGATGGGTTTCCTTTGCCAAGTCATGGCAGGTTAGTTGTAGAAATTTATAACTTTTTTGGTCAAAACCCTATATAAGTTAGAATCTTTGTTAATAAATAATAGTGACAAAAACTTGTAAAGGATCTGTCAATACATCACATACAGTAAACTCATTGGCATATTTAGGTCAATTGCCCGAGCTACTAAATTTGGCTGCTGCTGCCTATGACATGGACTTCAAAAGTGCAGGAGTTTTGCGTTGAACTCTTTTGGGGGTGGAATTTCTAAAAATCCTGAAATATACGCCTCTTCCTTTTTAACCGAATGTCTAACATATCAATTGATAACTTCAACAATAAAGGATTTTTTATATGTATAACTTCAACAATGAAGGATTTTTTGTTTAACCCCCTTGGAGTGGAGTTTTCAACAAACCTGAAACACGCGTTTTTTATATTTAGACAAATGTCCAAATATCAATTCTCTTGGTTATAACTTCGAAAATGATATATTTTTGTATTCAACCCTCTTGGGGGTGGAACTTTCAAAATCCAGAAACACGTGTTTTTTTCATTTTTAACCGAAAGATCAAATACCATTTTTCATTAATATTGCTTCAAAAATGGCGTTTTTTTATGTTTAACCCTCTTTGGGGGTGGAATTTCTAAAAATAATAAAATACATGTTTCTTTATTTTTCACCGAATGCCCAAATACCAATTTTTATAAGATATAAGTTCAAAAATTACGGATTTTTATATTTAACCCCCTTAGGGGTGGAAATTCCAAATGTTCTTAAACACACGTTTTTCATCTTTAACCGAAAGCTCAAGTACCATTTGCATGGATACAAATTAAAAATTACGGATTTTTATACAAATTATAACCCGTGTTCAACCCCCTTAGGGTTGGTATTTCCAACTAAAACACGTGTTTCTTCACTTTTCACTGAAAGCCCAAATACCAGCTTCAATTAATGTAAATTCAAAAGTTACGAATATTTATACAAATTTTATTACGCCATTTAACCCTCTTAGGGGTTGATTTTTCGAAAATCCGGAAACACGTGTTTCTTCATTTTTAAGCAAAAGCCCAAATACTTATTTCCCAGGATGTAAGTTCAATGTAACTTTAAAAATGACAGATTTTCTAAACTCTAATTCTAAATTCAACTCCCCATTTAACCCCTTTAGGGGTTGATTTTCCAAAAATCCTGAAACACGTTTTTCTTTATTTTTAACCGAAAGCCCAAATACTAATTTTCAAAGATATAACTTAAAAAATGACGGATTTTTATTCAAATTTTAACACCCTATTTAACCCTCTTAGGGGGTGATTTTCGAAAAATTATTTCTTGGGTGTACACCCCTACGTTACAAAAGCTATCTACTGTAAAAATTTCAAGCTTCTATCCTTAGCCGTCTAGGCTGTGCGTTGATTGGTCAGTCAGGCCAAGCAATTTTATATACAGGGTGATTCACATAACTTTACGACCCTGACGAACTTTAAATGCAAGCCATTATACATTGGAGGTTGAATTGCGCCCAAATTGGCCAAAACAAAAACACCAGAGACTGCAATAAGAACCTAATTTTGTAAGGTTTGCAAGGAATATCCAAATCACAAACAAATTTACAATTATTAAAGTTTTTGAATCAAGTTATAATTGAGTAATGTATTACTGGTTGCATTTAAAATTCGTCAGGGTCGTAAAGTTATGTGAATCACCCTATATATAGATAATAGAAAGATTGTGTATTTTTTATAAAAATAGATACTATAGCGGGAATGTATGATAAAAATGAAAATTTGTGAGATTACGGACACGACACAAAAGTATCACTTTTATTATAACACGAAAATTTTAACACAAATAAAAAACAACAATTATTACCAGTGCATATTTTATCGTAAGCTTTGGCTTTGGAAAAACAATTTTTGGATTGTATTTCACTTATAGGCTTATTATTCGTTACTACTTAGGAATATAACTTCCAATCTGAAAGCGCTTGATTTTGTGCACGCATAGAATTCCTTATCATTATTAATTATTACTTTCTTTGAACAAACTTTATTTTAAAGTAATATTTTTAACTGAAAGCAAAAGCCAAAAAAAAGCAAAGATGTGATTTATTTATTAAAAAATGATATTTTGGAACGATACTAACATATTTTTCATAAAAATAATTCAGATAAACGTTTTTGCGAAAGTTGACAATTACCGTGGAATGGCTGAATATTGGTGTTTTAATTACACTGCTCCGCAACAGCTAAAGAAGTCTTCTAACATTGAATGAATTCTGTCAATTATTGAGCATTGATATCTGATAAAAACAAATCAGTAGGTAAATATGTATCTGCTTTTAACTTCTTTCTTTTTATCGGTTATATTCTCTAAAATTCAATAATATCCTCAACTTTTTTCGATCAGTTTGTTTGAAAACCCAATTCTAGCACAAGTTCTCTAAACATGCAAAATAGTTCTAAAAATTAAATTAATAAACCTGAAAAAGCTCATTGTAATGTCACCAAATATGTACTAGATTTTTAAATGTCTCCTTTATTTATTTAAATAGTTTTTGTTTTTCGAAAACCGTAGCCATTTTTACATTTTTTTCTATAACATTTTCTATAACATTGTCGCTGACTTTTTTCAAAGACACTACTCAGGCTTTTTCTATCACTACTTATAATATATTTATGTAATTTATAAATGAATCGAACCTACTTAAAACTCATTAACCAAACAAGTAAGAACTTAAGAAGTAAAAAAATTCGACCGAAAATTAAGGATCTGATCAAATAATTAAAAAAAATGGAATCCGTCTATTCACTAGCTATTTTTTTGTAATCAAAATAAAGATATATTTTAATTAAAAGTTGTAACTCAAAAATAGAACATAATTTTCTATCAAATGTTGTGGTTTTTCAGGTTATTTTGACGAAATTTCGCTCAAAAACTAACATCAATTTCAATTTATTTTGCGATTTTTGGGTATGTTTGACAAATTCCTGCCAGCAAATCGATCTCAACCTAAAAAGATAAGATAAAATCAATTATTCGATATTATTCCGTGATTTTTCATCCAATTTTTAGGCAAAAACTTAGTTATTACCTCAAGCTGAATCGAAGAAAGCTAAAATAACACCCATTTTAGTATAATTGGGTGATTTGTCGGTGTGTTTTTAACAAAATTTTACGAAATATCGTTGTTTCTAGCTGAGGAACGTATTCAAAAAAAGATAATTTAGAATTTAGGTTGGTAATTTTTAAAAACCGAGGTATTAACTACCGTGCCTAAATGCCCAAGAAAGGCAGAAGTAAAACTACTTTTGACCAAAATTTATTGTTGTAAAATGTTCCTGTACAATAAATGTATCTCTGGTTGAAAGCTGGATGAAATAATTGAATTTTCACCTAACTTTTAGCGAAATTTAAAACGTGCTTAAAAATTCGAAAAACGCAAAATGGACACAATTTTCGGTCTAATTTAGTAAAATTTCGGTTTGTGTTTTACGAACTTTTGAGAGATATTTTTTTTACTGGCTGTAAACCGTATCAGAGATTCGTAAAAGGAAAAATAAAAAATTGAAATTCAAAATTTTTTGTGCCATTAAATTTAAATCAAATACCAACTGGCTGGAACCTGCATACCTAAGCAAGTTTTTTTTTATCTCGTACTTAGATTACTAACATTTTGAATAGTGTTATTAAAGACTTTTTTTTTATAATAAATTCGAATAGTGAATTTTATATTATTGTGATATTATGCTGTTTTCAAACGAGCATCAACAACAGAACGATGTTTTGATATTACAGTGCAGAATGCTTTCTTTTCTCCTCCAATCAAATACGAATTGGATTCGATTATTTTCTATTTGGTGTGGCGGAAATGCTTACTTGAGGAAATTTTATTTTGTTACAGTTACAGCGTCAAAATCTCCACTCCCTGCTGATAAGCAATGAATTATTAATACACACCCGTGAATTTATTGTTTATTTTGTTGTCGTAAAAGCTTTTTTGTGCGTTAAAATTGAAATTTTTTCTGCACATTACTTAGGTACATGTGTTCCGACCTCCTAATTAATTTGTTTTCAGTGTTATCTTGTAAACATAAATCACACGCAACTAAAACAGATACAAAAATATGTATTTTTTACACAAATGTGTACATATATTTTGTTTGCAATACTATTGATTAATTGGATAAATTGTGTGCATTTGCATGAGCCATACATTAACATAATTAATATCTTGTTTCTCCAACATGGTTTAACGAAAGTGAGTTTATGGAAACAAGTGTATGCAGTTTCATGTTTTAACAACAAACATTTATTACTCGGCCATTGATCAGCCATACATTTCCCAGATACTATTGCCCCTGCAGCAGGAAACATTTACTTTATAAATAACACAGCATGAAAATTTACAATTATAAATTCGGGATCATGAACCGAAAATTATGTGGAACAAAAAAATTAACAGGAAATACTACTGACACATTTATTTTAATGAACAAACATTGAATGTTCTTTATAATTCGGTTATGTAATCCTGTTTCGAGTCTAACAAAAAATGTATTCAATTAATCCTAGATAATTAGGATGTTTTAGACTAAGTACAGCATCCAGTACCTTAATGCTATTAACTATTTGAATAACATTTTGTTTCGTGGCATTGACATAAAATTTACTTGCCTAATTTAAATTTTTCACAGCTATTAAATTATGTACGTGTTTCAACTAAAAACCTAGTTTTTTGGCAATAATTTTCTAAAGCGGATTAAAAATGCTATAAAGTGAGTCAAAAGAAATAACACTTTTTACTCAATTTTTGCTAGAACGAGTCTAAGTCACAAAAAAACTGAAAAATCACCAAATTAGTTAAAAACCACGTTTTTGTAATAAAAATGCTATTTTTAAAAGCTTTTATTTAGCTCACAATGTTATCTTTCTGTCTGCTATTTTTTCGGAGCCACATTTGAAAGGGTTCCTGTTGTCCCACTGAAGTGAAATTTGGCATACTTACATAATCTGCGTGACAATGCAATCCCATGTAGTTGAATACCCCCTAAAGGGGTTAAGTGGGGTTTTGAAGTTTTAGGTTATGTTTACAAAGGGGTTCTCGATTTGTAAATTTGAGAGGGTTCCTGTAGTCGCAATGAAATAAAATTTAACATGCTTACGTAATCTGCGTGACAATGCAATTCTATATAGTTAATTACCCCCTAAAGATGTTAAATGGGGTTTTAAAATTTTAGGTTATGTTCACAAAGGGGTTCTCGATTTGTACTTGCCGTAACTTATACCGACATAGACGATATGTTGGTCATTTGAACGTCACGGTAGATGCACAGTGTAATAACAATCTAAATAAAGCAAAAAATAAAAATATATAAAAAAAATGTTTTTTAAAAGAAGCTTTTATTTAAAAGATGCACTAAAAAATAAAAAATAATGTATTTCAATCACACGAGAATATTTTTTCCTACAGGTTAAAATTCTAAAATTTATAAAAACTTTGGAAGTTATAAAACTACGACATTACAGAATTACTTTGTTCAGTTGACAACTCCCAAACCTTTTATAAATTTTAGAATTTTAACCTGTAAGAAAAAATATTCTCGTGTGATTGAAATACATTATTTTTTACTTTTTAGTGCATCTTTTAAATAAAAGCTTTTTTTAAAAAACATTTGTTTATATATTTTTATTCCGCTAATGCTAATTCTTACTTAAAACTATAAACTGGTTCGAAAATTATCCTAGCTGCTTTTTCATTACATTTTTGCAAAAGTCACCAAATTATTTAAAAAACGGAGCATTTTTTCTTGTTTTTATTCCTTAAGCAAGTTGTTGACAAAAAAACACAGTTATTGTGAAATTCAGCTGAAATGTCACTAAATTATTTATCCAGAGACGCTGTTATTTTATCACAACTAAACCAAAAAATCTGAATTATTTTGCAAACTTTAGTGACAAATTCCTCAAAAAAATTGAATTTTTCGAATACTAAACATTTTAATAAACTAGAAAGTGCTGAAACTGACTGCTGAAACGTATATTGCTAAAACGGACCGTGAAGTCACTAAATTAGGTCAAAATTACTTTATTTACTTTAGCACGTTGTTCAGCCTGAATTGTAATTATTTTAAGATATTTTGAAGCCACCCTAAAATTTTGCCTAAAAAGTGGTGAAAATCCACTAGATTTGGTCGAAATAGATGTTATTTAGCTGTTTTTGCGTGATATTAGCACATCTTGTATCCAAAAACGCTATTATTTAGCGAGATGTTTTTAAAATTAGCTCACAAATTAAAAAAAATGGATCTAGAACGCATTATTTTATTTATTATTTTTTTTGAAGGTTTAAGCACTTTTTCAACCAGATACTCAATTATTTATTCAAAAAATTAATTTATTGAGCTAAAAACTCTGGTTTTTCAAGAAATATTTGCTGAAGTTGATCGTTAAATTACAAAATTTGGTCAAAATTACATTGTTTTTGATTTTTTCGAGCGTTTAGCAAGTTGTTGAGCCAGGAATGCAATTATTTTCTCTGACCTCTTCAGCATGTTTTTGAAATTTTGCTCAACTATGCTGAAAAGTCACTAAACTAGATCTAAAGTGATCTTTGAAAAAACGCTGTTAGATAGGTACTGAATTATTTATCAAGCTTTTTTCTTTTTAGCTTTGCTAAACAGCTTATTAGGACTAAAAACTCAGTTTTTTGCGAGAAATTCCTAAAACTGACTGTTAAAACACTAAAGTAGTTCAAAATAGATTTTTTTCAATTCCTCGAACGTTTTAGCACGTTCTTTCGCCAGGAATGCAATTATTTTAAGATATTTTGAGGTATATTTACATCTTGAAATGAAAATGAATGTTGTCCCAAAATATTGCTAAAAGATGGGAAAAAGCCATTTTTTAATAATATAAGGACACTATTTATCCAGAAACACTGTTAAATGCGAAATTTTGTCTAGAATAAGTCGAAAAATCACTAAATCGTATCAAAACATGTTATTTTTGCCTTTTAAAAGGATCAAGCTTGTCTTTCAGACAGATACTCAATTATTCGGAAAAATTTAATCAAACATACAGAAAAAATCACCGAATTGATTCAAAAAATTTTGTCTTCTTTGAACCCTGAACACCTTATTGAGCTATTCGTGAAAACTTTACGAGATGTTGCTAAAATTATTGGTAAAAAAATAAATTATTTATGGATTTTTTGTACGTTTTAATAAGTTGTGCATTTTGAGGGAATTTTGAGACTATACAGAGTGTCCCAACTAAAACTTGCACCCCAAGTTTGTTAAAAATTGGAGAAAACGCTAAAACAGGTTAATTTTAGTTTGAAGGGAGTCTTAATTTTATTTTAGTTTGTAAAATTATTTCTGCAACCTTCTTAAGTCCAGATCTACTCCTTCAAAAATTTAAATAGCAAAAGGGTCGAATGACACATCGTTTTGAAGCTGCTTTTATTGTCTATGCAACCATGTTTTTTTTTCAATTTTGAATTATTGGTTGTTAAGAATTTAGAAATGTTTAAGTCTCAGTGAAAATCCAAAATGTCAACCTGAAATATTTTCGCTTAAATTTTGAAGAAATTTTTTGGGTATAGATAGATTATAAGAAATGGTATCTTATCTAGACTACTGTTTTCACGCCTTGAAGTAACAAGGTGGTAAAATCATCATTTTTACCCAGTCTTTTACACAGTATCTGCTTAATTTCGTAAATTGTTGTCATTAAATTTTTAAAATGGTTAAATGAACAAGGAATTCAATTATCAGAGAGCCGTTTGATAACGCCAGAAATGTTACAAAAAGTTTTGAAAATCGATTGTACCATTGTTTGGAAGTTGGGGATGGACATTTTGAGCAATACATTCGTTAAATTAAATTGTTTTTTATAACAACTTTTATTTCCTCTTACAGCCTTCTGAGCAATGTTTTCTAAAAAGAATCGGTTAAT
This sequence comes from Tribolium freemani, assembly GCA_939628115.1. Taxonomy (NCBI): domain Eukaryota; kingdom Metazoa; phylum Arthropoda; class Insecta; order Coleoptera; family Tenebrionidae; genus Tribolium; species Tribolium freemani. The sequence continues at coordinate 35,015,590 of OW626785.1, forward strand.
ATTGAAAAAAAAACGTAGTTACATAGAGGATACAACTAGCTATATCCCATTTCAGTTCACAGTAGAATTTTGCAACAGCGCATTTGAATTTTTTGGAGTGAAATGGAACACAAATTGAGAGATTCAGGGGGCTTTTCTTAGCTCAAAACGTAGCGCTGGGATTTAGTTAAACACAGAATTCTTCTCTTTTACAGAAACTCCTAATTTGTGCTTTATTTTTCACTTCGAAAAATTCAATTACGCTGTTACAATTCTACTATGAACTGAAATGGGATATACAAAGTATTTAAATTTTTTGAAGGGGTGGCTTTGTAATTTTAAAAAGGAGAAACACTAGCGCAGATAACATTTCTGTCAATTTATATTAAAAAAACATTCACAATTTGAACGAGTGGGTTCCAGATTAACAATTTTTAAAATAACATGATCATAAAACAATTTTGTGATTCTCGGCAATAAATCGTTCAAAATTGAAAAAAAGTACATGATTGCATAGACAAATGACCGACCCCTCTTGCTATTTAAATTTTTTGAAGGGGTAGCTCTGGACTCAAGAGGGATGCAGAAATAACTTTAAAATTGCGATAAGATTTGGTCCCCCTTTAAACTAAAGTTGACCTGTTTCAGCATTTTTTCCAAGCTTGGACGAGATTAGAGATTTCAGGGGTGCAAGTTTTTTGGGACACCTTGTATGGCATTCTTCAGCCTCTTAAGTTTTTCTCAAATTTTGCTGAAAAGTCAAAGCTCTTTCTGTGCTATTTTCGCAGGTTATTTATTCATCCAGAAACGCTATTATTTAAAAAAAAATTGCTTTAAAAAATGGGCAAAAAAATGTGAAATTTGTTATTTTTGTCATTTGTGAGCATTCAACAATTCACTCTGATACTAAATTAAAAACCACGAAGTGATGATTATGAAACATTTTTTACGAACTGAAAAATCCTTTCAAAATCAATTCAAGCTTGTTTTAACTTTAATTGTTTACTATTTTCTCAACCATCGACAATGCGGTAAGATTTTTTTTTTGTAAAAGATATCGCAACAAAGAAATACAAATAATGGGGCTCCGTGAAACCAGCCCCTCAACTTCTTTTAATTTGTATGGGACTACGTATATAATTAGTAAGTTATTTGTAAGTATTTGTAAGACCAAAATTGTAATTTGTAAGTGTCTCTGTGATTTGTTAGAATTAGATATACACTTGGGGGCTAACTTTCCGAGAGCCCCCACATGTCATCGTAGAAATTTGTAAGTCCGGTAAAATGTTGGTTATAATTTGTAATTATTTGTAAGTCATATTAGATAATTTGTAAGTGTGTATAAACCAAGTTTTTCAAGTTTACAATTTGGGGGCTAGCTTCACGTTTTAGCCCCCTCACAGAAAAATAGAGATTTCTAACTTTTTCCATATGTTGTTAAATAATTTGTAATTATTTGTAAGACTATATTTGTTGTTCCTAAATGCATAAAATACAAGGAAACTTAATTTTATTATAACGCATTTCTGAAAAAGTTGTTATATGCAACCAATACTTCCTTCAGCTGTCCAGATATGTAATTGTTAGAAAATTACAAAATTAATCCACGGCTGCATTGTCAACTTTGTTTTGGTAATTTTACTGAACTATCATTAAATATTTTAGAAATAAAAAACCAATTTTATTGATACAATTATTAAGTAATTAAAAATGAAACGCAGTATCACTTAAAAAGTGGATTTTAGTATTTTTGGTTGCATCTAGGAAATACGCGGTCACAATGGGGGTTTCAAATGATTTTTTTTTAATTTTTTAAATTAAAGTTTAATACAATTCTATGCGAAATGTGAGATTTTAGCGGTCAAAACGTTTTCTAAATGCTCTAAAAAAATTGTAAAGTACAAGGCGGGAAAGTGGCGAATTCAAAGCGAAGGTTTATGACGACTTAAGACCAAGTGGTACAAAGGCTTGTTGCCAAATCTCTCAAATAAATTACTTTTTTAAAGGCTTGTAATTTAAAAAACGACGTAAAAATTAGCTTAACATATACGTTTTATATTTTACACCTAATACTATGCATTGAACGTAGTAATTTATTTTTAACTTCATTTTCTTGGGCAAATATTCGTTCATAACAAGTTGAGATTTGACAACGTAGCATGTTACTTTAATTTTATTGGTGCAGTGGTTTGCCGCCGAAACAGTCAAGTTTAAAATGGTTAGTTGGAGATTTGCTTTTTCATAATTTTTTGTAGCTACTATTGATAACTTTTTCTCATTTATTTTTTTAGATTCATAGGTTATGGGGTACGTACTTTGAATATCTATTAACAAATCTTTATTCTACCATTCATTGGAAACCCCCATTACTTCATCCTGTATAGTTTTTTTAGAGCATGTTAATTAACTTTTTATATCTAGCTTTACTAAAAATGTATCAGTGAAGTTTCTACATTCCAGAGTTTCTTTCACGTAGCTAGTCAATTAATTACGTATTTTTGTCTGATTGAAATGCATTGTGAAACAAACAGTAGCTAAAACTAAGCCATACGTTTTCAAAATTACATTGATCATATATGGTACATATTACATAACTTGAGTCAACATATACAGGGAAGATTTTATTTTACTGAACACTGGCGTGTCTATGGAACTGTTTGCAATGCATTGACATGGAGTTTTTGAAACTGAACATAGGCTGATACAATTAATAATAGTGTTGTGTGTTATGCTATGTCCAGTAAAATAAAAACCTTAGTGTATAATTCTTGCATAACAAGAAAGAAAACACAGTTTATGAAAAAAGTTTATTAACAAAATTTATATGGTATATATTATGCAGTGAACATTATGGGATTGACCTTTATCAATCAAAGTTTTTTACCAATGTCATTATAATTTTCCCAGGCACCATCATTTCTTCTACAAAGAGTATAATAGTGCCCAAAGGCGTTAATCATTGCTCGTTTTGGACCTTTGTACGCAATAATAAATCTTAAAATGTAAGTCAGTGGAATATCGTTACACGAGATGTTTAAATTTAAATTTTCACAATCTACAAAAATTTAATGCTGAAAGTGATGCTTTACTTTTACTTTCTTTTTACACTCTCTACATCTGTCAGATGTAATGTTTAGATTTTTGATCTGATCTTCTAGATGTGACAAATCTTTTAAAGAGGGATTAATCCAGATTGTCTTTCTGCTTTGGTTAAATTCATAGTGACAAACATGACAAATATAGGTTTCTTTAAGACTTTCGATTCCAAAGCAAATTTTTTCAAAAGCAACACTAATATTCATTTGACACTTTAAATTGATTATTTCACATTACAAATTTAATTTGTTATAAAATAACTGTATTGTAAGGGAACAGAGTAAAATAATGTATTTCACTCAAATAAAAATACGTAATTAATTGACTAGCTACGTGAAAGAAACTCTGGAATGTGGAAACTTTATTGATACATTTTTAGTAAAGCTAGATATAAAAAGTTAATTAACATGCTCTAAAAAAACTATACAGGATGAAGTATTTCCTAGATGCATCCAAAAATACTAAAATCCACTTTTTAAGAGATTCTGCGTTTCATTTTTAATTAGTTAATAATTGTATCAATAAAATTGGTTTTTTATCTCTAAAATATTTAATGATAGTTCAGTAAAATTACCAAAACAAAGTTGACAATGCAGTCGTGGATTAATTTTGTAATTTTCTAACAATTACATATCTGGACAGCTGAAGGAAGTATTGGTTGCATATAACAACTTTTTCAGAAATGCCTTATAATAAAATTAAGTTTCCTTGTATTTTATGCATTTAGGAACAACAAATATAGTCTTACAAGTAATTACAAATTATTTAACAACATATGGAAACAGTTAGAAATCTCTATTTTTCTGTGAGGGGGCTAAAACGTGAAGCTAGCCCCCAAATTGTAAACTTGAAAAACTTGGTTTATACACACTTACAAATTATCTAATATGACTTACAAATAATTACAAATTATAACCAACATTTTACCGGACTTACAAATTTCTACGATGACATGTGGGGGCTCTCGGGAAGTTAGCCCCCAAGTGTATATCTAATTCTAACAAATCACAGAGACACTTACAAATTACAATTTTGGTCTTACAAATACTTACCAATAACTTACTAATTATACAGGCTGTAAATTAAAGAAGTACATTAATTTTAACTGGTAATAGAACTCGTCAAGACAAACAATTTTTTCTAATAACTTTTTTTTCAAAACGTTTTAGTTTTTGAGTTAAAATTTTTTTAAAATCTTACACAATTTTCTTACACGCCACTGGAAGCAAAGTTACCTAGTCGACAAGATTTTCGTTTGAAACGGTTACCTTGGTGGCGGCTATTATTTATTGTTACTATTCTTTGTTGGAACATTTCATAAAAGGCTCGTCAATTTGTAGGGGGGAAAAATGTTTTTAAAAAATGCGATTTTGGAAAAATGGTACATGGAAAAAGTGTTTGTCTTGATGAGTTCTACCACTGGTTGAAGTTAATGTACTTATTTCGCTTACATCCTGTATACATAATTGCATACAAATCTATTAAGTTTGAGGGGCTAACTTCAGGGACCTAAATAATGGTAGTTACAATAAACCTTATTAAATAAAAGTTTGTTCAGTTGGAAGTTAGAAAATAGTTTACAGATGTTTAAAAAAATATTAAATAACACATTTGTTTATTTTCAGATTTGTGATAGGACAATACGTAACAGTACATGGCGATGTAATTAGTCATGTGAATATAAGCCATGTCATGGTGGAAGATGGAGGTGAATACACTTGTACTGCGGAAAATCGAGCTGGGAAAAGCTCACATTCGGCTCGTTTGAACGTTTATGGTAAATTCCACATTTGTAAAAACCCCGACCAAATTTTTTTTGATAGGAATGCCTTACATTCGTCTGATTCCCAAAGTAACAGCTGTTGCCGGTGAAACTTTACAACTGAAATGTCCTGTGGCCGGTTATCCGATTGAAGAAATTCACTGGGAACGTTCAGGGAGGGAATTACCGGATGATTTAAGACAGAAGGTTTTAAAGGATGGAACATTAATCATACATCCAGTTGAAAAAAAGGCAGACTCGGGGGTTTACACGTGTTGGGCTCGAAACAAGCAAGGACACAGTGCAAGAAGAAGTGGAGAAGTTAGTGTCATAGGTCAGAATTTTTTCCATACATTTCCATAACTAATATTTTATTAAAAATGTTTTAATTGATTTTTTCTAACGTTTGCCGGTGAAGAGCACCTACCTGTTAATTGAACAGTTTATTTTTTGTATTTTGTATTTATTTATTATTATTTTTTGTTTGTTTCAATTTTTCTTTCCAAATAAATTTTGTATAATTTTGTTTTTATTTATTGTTTTATTTTTCCCGCAGCCAACAAATTTTACGTTACGAAATTTTGTGTTATGATTTATGAATCATCGCCTTAGCATTTCTCATCTTGCATTCCACGTCACGTAGCATCGTCTGCAATTAATCAACTGAAAATAGATATTTCAGCAAACGTCTGAAATGTTCACTTTGTTCCATTTAATTTATTTTTAGTAATTTTATGTTTGAGGTTTTAGAGTTTTCAGGAGATTGAACTTCTGAATTTTGATTTAAACTTTCGGTTGTATAAAATTGAATTATTTTTCGAAATTGCATTTGCTATAAAAGCGAATGTTTCCCTTAGGTAATAAAGGTCACGGATCGTTTGCCATTAATGGCAATAACACATCAAGAGAATACTTTTCTACCTTTAACCTTTCACACACAAAAAATGAAATTGACCAATAAAGCGTCGTATTCCGCAACATTTGCCTAATGAAAGATACAAATTGGATTAGTCACATTCATTGTCAAGTTTAAATTGTTGATATGCATTGAAGCCAATGAAAAAATAAACTTACGTATTACGGATCAAATAACGATACATTTAAAGCTTAAAGAAATTAGAAACCAAAAGTAAGTCACTAAAAATTAGACAAAGAATGGTTAAAAATACATTTTTTATCGTAACAAAAAAATAGAATGGTATACGTAATAATTGAATTAAGCAAAATTTCGTTCGTTGCGTCACGAAGGAAAAAACAGTAAAAATCGTAAACTACTAATTGAGTAAAAATATCACATCAATTTTTTATTAGTGTGCTTTATTTTAGGTTTGGAAAAAAATAATTATTCGTTCTTTAATAATTTTTTTCAATCTCTCAATGTTCATTTCAATCTACGATTGTAACATGTTGAACTATGGGTAATTTTGAAAACAGGAGAGGTTAATCCGTAAGTCAGCATAGTGCCCATGTTTCCGTTTCTTTGTTTTCACTAATTATTCCTGTTATATCGCAAAGTTTCAGTTAAGTTGATTAGATTAGAATCGTTAAAAAATGCTGAGACAGAAGAGTATGAAATTATTCAAATTCCGAAGATTTTGGTTAAGAACCTAATTACAAGTAAGTTACAGAAAATATATAAAACAGCAACAAATTGCTTTCTACTTTTGTTAAAAATTATTTTGGAGGATTTTTAAAAATGGTGGATGCGCCGGGATAAATTAATTGTGTACTACCTAATTTAACATTATAACAAATGAAGTCAAAAGTAATCGAATTATAAAATTTAGCTAACCAATAAAAAACAAAAAGGAATAAATGTTTACAAAAACAAAAGCAAAAAAGTAGCACAGTAAAATGTAATTAGACAATTGCTAATTCGAGTTAGATCGCTTATTTAGACGCAATGTTAGGATTGCAACCAACTGTTATGACTCAACTCTGAATGGGATTTTCATTCGTGCTTTTCTTATGGAAAACACCATGCAATCGTTTGAATTTATAATTATAGAGTAGGCGGTTTTTTGTTTTTGTAATTGATAAACTAGTGCAAACTGAAGGAAAAGATGCATTCTAATTAAATATTACCGTTCGTAAATGTTATTATTTAACACTTCAGTTTGATTAATTAGAATAATCAGCGTTTTCATACAAGTTAAAAAAGTATTAAAGCCTTCTCTAATTATAAATTCAAATGATCGCATGGCACATTAAAACAGTATTCAAAACTAGAGAAAATGTTTGCCTAGTTTTTGTTAATAATAGTTACAGACTGAACCAAAAGTAACGCAGAAAATTCATTTTCCAAAAAAATCATCGATCAGGTCGATTTTTTGTAAATCCTACATTTCTGTTTTTGAGTAGTGACGTCATTTTAAATTTTTTAAATGACAATAAACTGACATTCGTGTTTACTATTTTTACTTCAATAAGAACGATTGTTAAAGGATTTTTTTAAATGACCCGTAATAAATAAATAAATAAATAACATAAATTTGGTACGCTACTATTGGATCAGTCTGTATGCAGCTTTTTTTTTCAAAAAAAAAATATTATTAATCTTCTTACGAGTTAAATACCATTTTTAAAAGATTTTATTTAACTCACAATGTTATCTGTCTGTAGGTTATTTTTTCGGGGCCAAATTTGAAAGGGTTCCCGTTGTCCCACTGAATTGAAATTTTGCATACTTACTTAATCTGCATGTCAATGCAATCCTATGTTAAATAGGGGTTAAATGGGGTTTTGAAGTTTTAAGTTATGTCTACAAAGGGGTTCTCGATTTGTAAATTTTATATATTTTTATTTATTTTTAAAAAACAGCTCTAGCAAATAATAATTTACATAAGTCACATGACAAATGAAAATTTTAAAAAATGTAGTGCCAATAATAGAAATACTACTAATTATCATACGAGTAAAACAAATTAATAAAAGAAAAAATAATCATCAAAAATGTAGTAGTACGTTTGGTAATGTTATTGTTGGAGATGGAATAATCATAGTTTACAAAAAATGTAGGTATTAAGTCTTAGATTTCATAAATTATTAAACGAAATGGCTCCAATATTGATTCTTGGAACAGAACACCATAATTTACTAGCAATTAGTTAGACAATTTATTATTTAAATGAGTTATTTGTCTCCAGTGAACTAAGATACGATAGAAGCAGCGTCAAAACTATAGAAACGCAATTTTTACAGAGGTATAGTATCAAACACTTTACTAAGGTCTGAAAACTTTATTAAGCAGTAGTTTATTATTAAAGCTTTTTGGGGACATGTTGGAAGTATGCTTTTATAAATGCATTTATTGAAGAGTGGAGGGATTATTAGGTGTTTAATTGATTTAATGACACCAAGATTCAACTCATAAATTTTTCTATTTTAATAATAATTCGAATAATTCAGAAGTGCATCTAAAATTTATAAAGGTCTGTTTTTGACAAAACTTTAAAAAACATAATCGTAATTTTGTATCGACAAAATCAAAATTTGAGGCCATGCCACGAATATGTGCTGCCACAACTTTTTCACCAAAATTTTGACTTGGGAAAGTACGTCTACAAAAAAACAGAGTTTAGGAGCCGGTTTACAGAACATTTTAATTCGAGATTAACTTGACATTTGTCAATGTATTTTAAATGGCAACTTAATGTCGAATTAGTTTAATTCCGAATAAAATTTTTATTTCGCTTTCCATAAACCGACCCTAAATGTTTTTTAAGTTTGTTGGAATTAATGAATTATCACAGGCGAATATTGCGTTATTTTTGTTAAATTTTTTGTAGGTATTTATAAAATGTAATGTGTTTAAAATTTTTGTTATAGCACCATTATACCAATTTGTATTGTATCCACTGCATCCGTAACATCTCTTAACATTGAAATGTTCAAATACTCACAAAGCTCTATGAAATAATACTGAAATATCTAAACATCTGGAACCATGGTCTTGTTGGTCCATTAGAGACAAAAACTAAGTATAGTCGATTTTTTTTTATAATCAACTGTCAAAAAGTCGTCAGGTTTGCATTACCATAAATAGTAAATTTTTTAGTTAAAGTTGGTACACTTTTTTACCTGGCAAATAAAGTTTAAAAATCTTTACAAATTTTTAAAGTTGTCTTTAAGTGACAACACTTACAACACATGGATTTAATTCAGCGATTTACGAATCCAAATTTCAGTGACTGCTTAACTCCACCTAAAACTTACGTCCCGACTGTCAAATCTGGTCTGCAAAATGTCCTATACCGTATACAGCTAGTTTCGAAAGTAGTTGAACATGAACTTTTAGGGTGATACAGTATGGTCTTTAACAGAATTTTGACACTGACAGTTGATTATTTAAAAAAATGAACTGTACTTATTCAATAAAAACAATTTTTCTTTATGTCAATTTTTTATTGGTTCATTTTTATCATACAATCTTACACAGAGTTACAGTCATTTCTGAGAAAGACATCCGTAATTTTTGAACGAAATTTCTATACACAACAACAAAATCTAAACGAAATTTATGGCCATGGATATGCGCTACCAAATTTTTTACTACACTTTTGTCTATAAAAAAACAGTTTAGAGATTTTTTAGGTTTATTGGAATTTATTAATTACACTAGTTTTTGCTGTTTCAAGTAATTGTTTGACGCTGATTTCAAAACTGCAAACAGATTTTTTCTGTCAGCTCTAGCTTTTGAGACATCAAAAACAGGACACAACTTGTAGTGATTTACTTGTCTGTTGCCTCAGATTTTTTAGATACTGATTTCAAAACAGCCAACAGATTTTTTTCTATCAGCTCTAGTTTTTGAGATATAGCTAACTCATATTAGCATTTATTTAGAAAAATGCAGCTAACTCATATTAGCATTTATTTAGAAAAATGCACACAGCTTTTGTAGTCATTTATTTACTTCTCTGTTGCTTCAGATTTTTTTACTCTTGTTAAGTAACTGTTGGACGCTGATTTCAAAACAGCCAACAGATTTTTCTCACCAGCTCTAGTTTTTAAGATATTGGTAACTCATAAAATGGAAGCTCGAGCTGATGGCCAATTTTGGACGTTAAACTGATAAATTTGCGGCAACAGATAAAAAATTAAATTTTGTAAAACAGGCGTGTTATCACTGGCGAATTATTGCGTCTTCAAAAAATTAACATTGGCACAGATTTTACATTTTACAATATGAAGAGAATATTGTCAATTTTTTTGGTTTTCAGAAAATGTTATTTGTTTCGAATTTTTATTATAGCTTAGCATCATTACACTAATTAGTATTACGAGTATATCCACTACAACCATAACATCTCTTAACACTGAAATGTTCAAATACTGAAATATCTAAACAGTTGTTACCAAATGGACTTGTTAGTGGTCCATTAGAGACAAGAGTGAGATACTTATTCAATAAAATCAAATTTCCATCACGTCAGTTTTTATTGGTTACCTAAAATCTACAGTAACATCTTGGCATGAAACATGAAAAAAAGATTGTTAGTTGTTGGTATTTTTGTCATCGCTAATAAATGTCTACCTAATCCACCTTTGTTAATAAGAATGTTACCATACTTATTATTTTGCTTTTTTGCAAAATTTTTACGAAAATCTACAAGTTACACCAAAATTTAATTTATTTATTATGAGTTGTGTTTAACTGACTTTATAAGCGATCATAAGATTTTTAGAACTTTGAGTTATCTATCTGTGGGGTTTCTGGTAGAGACTTTTCTAAAGAATTCCCAGGAAATCTGGGCTTATTCGCAACCAAAAAATTGTCGAGAAATCGACGGAAAATGAACGGTTTTTCTCGTTATCTGAAAATTGTGGAAATTTAATTTTTCGTTTAATTAACATTTTTTTAGGTTTTAGAAAAAAAGACAAGATGATAAATCAGAAATCTCTTTTCGTGGCAACTTAAAGATCTTAAAATCGGGGAATTTGGGTCAGGTCATGTCAGGTCAAGTCAGGACACAACTGTAAAAACCTAAATCTGTCCTGGCTAAATCAGGACCTTATACAGGCTGTTTTGTCTAAATCCCACGTTAGAAGTATTGGGAGTTCTAATAATCATAGTTATCTGAAAATTTGTGTACAACCATAATCTTTTAGGTCTTGCTCAATGAAAATATTCTCACGGGAGCAGCACTTCCGGTTATACCGGAAGTCGCTATCAACTTCCTTATTTTAAATGGAATGCTATATTTTTTAATGCGTTTTTGAATTACTAGAGTTATTCTAAGGTAGTTTTCATAAGCTGTTTCTATACCTAAATTTAGCCGTTTACGAAATATTTATATTTTTTTAATTTTTTTTGGATTTGCACCTTACAGTTCAAAAATCGATAACTCTGCCATTTTTAAAAATTTGGAAATATTTTTGAGTTCATTTGAAAGAGGAAACTTAGATCTTTCCTTTGGTGTTTTCAAATTTCTAAAAAAGAATAACAAACTCCAAATTTTTAAAATTAAGTTTGCAAAACTTTAAGCACCCATAACAAATGAAATGACAAAAGTTTTATTTTACTAGATGGTAGAGAATTTAATTCTGCTTCGATCTGTGTTAACATTCCCTATACTTATATTTAATAGTTTTCAAGTTACAATACCTTTTTGTTGGGATTGAGAAATTCATTAGCCGTAGTCCTTTTCTCATAGGTTGCCATGGAAACGAATAGAAAAAGATGAGAAATTAAAGTTTTTCAAACCAACACCCAATGAATTTATTTTGTTTTCACAGTCTGATAACACAATTTTGAACAGAGTTTGTCGTTTAAGTTTAATCAGAAATGTTTTTATGGCAAACTATGCAAAAATAGCTGTGGTTAGTAAGAAATTTCCTACAATAACAAAAAAAAACAACATAACTTGAAAATTATCACAGATAGGTATAGGGAATGCTAATACAGATAGATGCAGAAAAAAATTCTCCTCCATCTAGTAGAATAAAAATTGGGACACCCCATTTGAAAAAATTAAGTTTTGGCCATTTGAAGTTGTCCAAACTTAACCTTAAAATTTTTGGGTTTAGTAACTTCAATTTCAATTTTGATCACACTGAACAACAGATATAGGCTTTCTCTTTCAATTCTCCAAACATGATTCCGAAATCTCTAAAACTAATCGAGTTACCGATTTTTTAAGGGACAGGTGCAAATTCAAAAATTTTCAAAAATTCTAAATATCTCAAAAACGATTAAACTTGGGTATAGGAAAGCTGATAAAAACTCCCTAAAATAACTCAACTAATCCAAAAACGCAGTGAAAAACATAGCTTTCCATTTGAAATAAGAAAGTTAATAGCGACTGCCATCTTGAAAATATTTTCATTGAGCAGAACTCAACGGATTCTGCCTGAGTACCAACTCTCAGATAAATATCTTTATTAGAACTTTCAATACTTCTAATGTGGGGTTTAGACGGAACACCGTGTATTTTACCACACAATCTATCACAGAGTTATTGCCATTTTTGGGAAAAACATCCGTTGTTCCATCTTTACTATTGTTTTAATTTTGATAATCATGTAATGTGTTGAAATGTTTTCCATTTTCTTAAAACAGGAGAAGTAAAGCCGTAACCCACCGTTCGTTCTCTCCAATTCTCATTTGATGATTATTTTATTGCAGTTCCCCCTAAGGTTAGTCCCTTCTACGTGGAGGACACATTACACATGGGCGACCGCGCCAGTTTAACCTGTTCCGTAACAAAGGGCGACTTGCCCTTGACCATAACTTTAAGCACCCATAACTCATTTTTTTCAAATGAAATGACAAAAGTTTTATTTTACTAGATGGTAGAGAATTTAATTCTGCTTCGATCTGTATTAATATTCCCTATACTTATGTTTAATAGTTTTCAATTTACAATACTTTTTTGTTGGGATTGAGAAATTCATTAGCCGTAGTCCTTTTCTCATAGGTTGCCATGAAAACGAATGAAAAAAGGTGTGAAATTAAAATTTTTCAAACCAACACCCAATAAATTTATTTTGTTTTCACAGTCTGATAACACAATTTTGAACAGAGTTTGTCGTTTAAGTTTAATCAGAAATGTTTTTATGGCAAACTATGCAAAAATAGCTGTGGTTAGTAAGAAATTTCCTACAATAACAAAAAAAACAACATAACTTGAAAATTATCACAGATAGGTATAGGGAATGCTAATACAGATAGATGCAGAAAAAAATTCTCCTCCATCTAGTAGAATAAAAATTGGGACATCCCATTTGAAAAAATTAAGTTTTGGGTACTTGAAGTTGTCCAAACTTAACCTTAAAATTTTTGGGTTTAGTAACTTCAATTCCAATTTTGACCACACTGAACAACAGATATAGGCTTTCTCTTTCAATTCTCCAAACATGATTCCGAAATCTCTAAAACTAATCGAGTTACCGATTTTTGAAGGGACAGGTGCAAATTCAAAAATTTTAAAAAATTCTAAATATCTCAAAAACGGTTAAACTTGGGTATAGGAAAGCTGATAAAAACTCCCTTAAAATAACTCAACTAATCCAAAAACGCAGTGAAAAACATAGCTTTCCATTTGAAATAAGAAAGTTAATAGCGACTGCCATCTTGAAAATATTTTCATTGAGCAGAACTCAACGGATTCTGCCTGAGTACCAACTCTCAGATAAATATCTTTATTAGAACTTTCAATACTTCTAATGAGGGGTTTAGACGAAACACCGTGTATTTTACCACACAATCTATCACAGAGTTATTGCCATTTTTGGGAAAAACATCCGTTGTTCCATCTTTACTATTGTTTTAATTTTGATAATCATGTAATGTGTTGAAATGTTTTCCATTTTCTTAAAACAGGAGAAGTAAAGCCGTAACCCACCGTTCGTTCTCTCCAATTCTCATTTGATGAGTATTTTATTGCAGTTCCCCCTAAGGTTAGTCCCTTCTACGTGGAGGACACATTACACATGGGCGACCGCGCCAGTTTAACCTGTTCCGTAACAAAAGGCGACTTGCCCTTGACCATAACTTTAAGCACCCATAACTCATTTTTTTCAAATGAAATGACAAAAGTTTTATTTTACTAGATGGTAGAGAATTTAATTCTGCTTCGATCTGTGTTAACATTGCCTATACTTATGTTTAATAGTTTTCAAGTTACAATACCTTTTTGTTGGGATTGAGAAATTCATTAGCCGTAGGCCTTTTCTCATAAGTTGAAATGGAAACGAATAGAAAAAGATGAGAAATTAAAGTTTTTCAAACCAACACCCAATGAATTTATTTTGTTTTCACAGTCTGATAACACAATTTTGAACAAAGTTTGTCGTTTAAGTTTTTTATGGCAAACTATGCAAAAATAGCTGTGGTTAGTAAGAAATTTCCTACAATAACAAAAAAAACAACATAACTTGAAAATTATCACAGATAGGTATAGGGAATGCTAATACAGATAGATGCAGAAAAAAATTCTCCTCCATCTAGTAGAATAAAAATTGGGACATCCCATTTGAAAAAATTAAGTTTTGGGTACTTGAAGTTGTCCAAACTTAACCTTAAAATTTTTGGGTTTATTAACTTCAATTCCAATTTTGACCACACTGAACAACAGATATAGGCTTTCTCTTTCAATTCTCCAAACATGATTCCGAAATCTCTAAAACTAATCGAGTTACCGATTTTTTAAGGGACAGGTGCAAATTCAAAAATTTTCAAAAATTCTAAATATCTCAAAAACTGTTAAACTTGGGTATAGGAAAGCTGATAAAAACTCCCTAAAATAACTCAACTAATCCAAAAACGCAGTGAAAAACATAGCTTTCCATTTGAAAATATTTTTATTGAGCAGAACTCAACGGATTCTGCCTGAGTACCAACTCTCAGATAAATATCTTTATTAGAACTTTCAATACTTCTAATGTGGGGTTTAGACGGAACACCCTGTATTTTACCACACAATCTATCACAAAGTTATTGCCATTTTTGGGAAAAAACATCCGTTGTTCCATCTTTACTATTGTTTTAATTTTGATAATCATGTAATGTGTTGAAATGTTTTCCATTTTCTTAAAACAGGAGAAGTAAAGCCGTAACCCACCGTTCGTTGTCTCCAATTCTCATTTGATGAGTATTTTATTGCAGTTCCCCCTAAGGTTAGTCCCTTCTACGTGGAGGACACATTACACATGGGCGACCGCGCCAGTTTAACCTGTTCCGTAACAAAGGGCGACTTGCCCTTGACCATAACCTGGCGCAAAAACGGTCGCACCGTCGAGCCCGCTCACATGGTCTCCATCACCCAAGTGGACCAATTTACTAGCATTCTAGTGATCGAGAAACTCTCCTCCGACCACAACGGCAACTATTCGTGTGTAGTGCGTAATTTGGCAGCCGAGGTGTCACACACTCACCAGTTGGTAGTGAACGGTAATTGGACGCGCCGTGCCGCGTGTTTTCCTCTTTCTTATTCTCTCTCTGATGTTTGTTTCTCTCTTCTCTCTCAGTTCCTCCTATTATTGAGCCCTTTTCCTTTCAAGACGGGCTGTCGGAAGGCATGCGAACTCGTACCGTCTGCGGAGTTAGCTCTGGGGACCCTCCGCTGGTGGTCTCCTGGCTCAAGGACGGGCAAGCGCTGACGCCTGCACTGGGCGTCAACGTCTCGGCCCTTGATCCCTATTCTAGTCTCCTCAGCATTTCTAGTCTTGACTCGAGGCATTCCGGGGACTTCACCTGTGTGGCGAGCAATCCGGCGGCCGAGGTCAGGTACACGGCCAAACTGCAGGTCAAAGGTAACAACCCAGCCTGTCTCCTTCCACCCAACACTCCTCACTACACTACCTTCCGTTGCTTTGGCACATGCGTCAACTGGAACCCCAGATCAAGGTACTGTTGCACCCTCTTTTGTTACAGTCACTTTCACTAAGTAGGTTCTTCTATTGGTATATACTAGTTGGTGTTGTTGGGAACGAGCATGTGTTTATTACGTTTGTAGCAATGAGATTTGTAGTTGCAGCACTACCACCGACTGATTTATACTGTAACAACCAAAAGGCTCAAAACTTCAACAACATTGCATTTCACTGGTTGAGTTTCACACTACACCTTTCAATTGCAAGAGTTGGGAAACAGAAGTATGAGAACTTTGTGTTTCCAAAAACCACACTGTAATAGTGGCAACTTCTAGATTTTCCGTTCCTAGACAAAGCAACTGTGAATCCAAATACTATAAAACCCTTTCAACTCATAATAATAAAAGTTAACTGTATCCCTTTTGTTATAAATTTAAAGTGTATTTGGCTTTGCTTAAAAATGGTGGATGCGCCGGGTTAATACTTAAGTCTAACTATTTATTAGGTTAAAGCATCGCCTACCCCATTATACTCTTAAAGAGTAAAGACTGATTTATAGCTCCGTAATCGTTTAACATAACTTAACTTAAAAAAATTATAAACTTCCCCATTTACGTATATCTATTTATATCGAGCGTTCAAATAAAAACCTGGGCTCAGGAGGCTGTCGAATCTTCTTTTGTTTTTTAATTTTCCAGCGTAGAATTTGACATTACGAAATGTCAATATTGTCAAGCAAAAATCTCCTTTGACTTCACTTATAAACCTGCTAAAAGTTAAAACAAGGGCCACAGTACAGAGTAATAGCCACAGCAGAAATGCGCAGTGACCCAAAGCAGCCATAAAATCAAAAATTTGGGTGGGAAAATATCTAATCACAAATCTTTTTGACATTTCATAAACGATAAATGACTGCAAACAACTATTGCCGGATCCGGTTACACTGTTCCCATGTTCAAATTTAAAGCACTGCCAGCTGGGCCAAGATTTTTAAATGAACGCACGATAGTAACATAACTTATTCCGTTTTCCGTTGTCATTTACGTATCAACTGACCAATTTTTAATTATTATGTTACGTGACCCGGTCAAATACTGGAACTGACATATGCGTGTATTTAAAAAATTGGGGTTGATCAAAGGTCTTCATTGGAATAAACGTAGAAACAAAAAAACCATGGGTGCTACGTCTCAAATTAATGCGCCTTGTTTTTTTGGTTCTTCTCTTCCTTATTTTATCCTTTGGTTCTTTTTTCTTGCACAATAACACGAATGCAACCATCGCATTTTCCATTTTTCGTCAAGATCTTAATAACGAAATTTGTTTTGAAATGTCAAATTTACAAAAAAGTGTCAAATTAACATAATCATTCTATGTTGCTATAAATTGAAAACGTAAATTTTTTACGTTATGTTAAAAGTGTATTAAGTTATGTTAAAGGGAAACGGAGCTATAAATCCCACTTAAGACTGATTTATAGCTCCGTAATCGTTTAACACAACTTAACTTAAAAAAATTAGACTTCCCCATTTACGTAGATCTATTTATAGTAACATAACTTATTCCGTTTTCCGTTGTCGTTTACGTATCAATTGACCAATTCTTAATTATTAAGTTACGTGACCCGGTCAAATACTGGAACTGACATATGCGTGTATTTAAAAAATTGGGGTTGATCAAGGGTCTTCATTGGAATAAACGTAAAAACAAAAAAACCATGGGTGCTACGTCTCAAATTAATGCGCCTTGTTTTTTCGGTTCTTCTCTTCTTTATTTTATCCTTTGATTCTTTTTTCTTGGACAATAACACGAATGCCACTATCGCATTTTCATTTTTTCGTCAAGATTTTAATAACGAAATTTGTTTTGAAATGTCAAATTTACAAAAAAGTATCAAATTAACGTAATCGTTCTATGTTGCTATAAATTGAAAACGTAAATTTTTTACGTTATGTTAAAAGTGTATTAAGTTATGTTAAACGGAAACGGAGCTATAAATCCCACTTAAGGCCTTGCCAATTTACCGAAAAACGTTATCCACTTGACATTTAGTAAAAAGTGATGAAGTGGGGCCAGCTAACAGGTTTCAAAAAAATTAAGAGGTCAAATGTCATGTCGTACTGTCAATACTGTTGGTTTAAAAACGTTAAAAACAACTTGTTTTTACAAAGGAGCCTTTTAAATTCATGGTAAATTAACAAGAAACGATTAGGCAAATTACAAATTGTCATAATTTTACTGTGTAGGTAAATCTAAACGAGTAACTAAAATCTATCCAACTTACAATGTCTTTGTATCGTGCGTTCATTTAAAAATCTTGGCCCAGTTGGCAGTGCTTTAAATTTGAACATGGGAACAGTGTAACCGGATCCGGCAATAGTTGTTTGCAGTCATTTATCGTTTATGAAATGTCAAAAAGATTTGAGGTTAGATATTTTCCCACCCAAATTTTTGATTTTATGGCTGCTTTGGGTCACTGCGCATTTCTGCTGTGGCTATTACTCTGTACTGTGGCGCTTGTTTTAACTTTTAGCAGTTTTTTAAGTGAAGTCAAAGGAGATTTTCGCTTGACAATATTGACATTTCGTAATGTCAAATTCTACGCTGGAAAATTAAAAAACAAAAGAAGATTCCACAGCCTCCTGAGCCCAGGTTTTTATTTGAACGCTCGATAGTAACATAACTTATTCCGTTTTCCGTTGTCGTTTACGTATCAACTGACCAATTTTTAATTATTAAGTTACGTGACCCGGTCAAATACTGGAACTGACATATACGTGTATTTAAAAAATTGGGGTTGATCAAGGGTCTTCATTGGAATAAACGTAAAAACAAAAAAACCATGGGTGCTACGTCTCAAATTAATGCGCCTTGTTTTTTTGGTTCTTCTCTTCCTTATTTTATCCATTGTTTCTTTTTTCTTGCACAATAACACGAATGCAACCATCGCATTTTCCATTTTTCGTCAAGATCTTAATAACGAAATTTGTTTTGAAATGTCAAATTTACAAAAAAGTGTCAAATTAACATAATCATTCTATGTTGCTATAAATTGAAAACGTAAATTTTTTACGTTATGTTAAAAGTGTATTAAGTTATGTTAAAGGGAAACGGAGCTATAAATCCCACTTAAGACTGATTTATAGCTCCGTAATCGTTTAACATAACTTAACTTAAATAAATAAAGTTCCCCATTTACGTATATCTATTTATGGTAACATAACTTATTCCGTTTTCCGTTGTCGTTTACGTATCAATTGACCAATTTTTAATTATTAAGTTACGTGACCCGGTCAAATACTGGAACTGACATATGCGTGTATTTAAAAAATTGGGGTTGACGAAGGGTCTTCATTGGAATAAACGTAAAACCAAAAAAACCATGGGTGCTACGTCTCAAATTAATGCGCCTTGTTTTTTCGGTTCTTCTCTTCTTTATTTTATCCTTTGATTCTTTTTTCTTGGACAATAACACGAATGCAACTATCGCATTTTCATTTTTTCGTCAACATCTTAATAACGAAATTTGTTTTGAAATGTCAAATTTACAAAAAAGTATCAAATTAACATAATCGTTCTATGTTGCTATAAATTGAAAACGTAAATTTTTTACGTTATGTTAAAAGTGTATTAAGTTATGTTAAACGGAAACGGAGCTATAAATCCCACTTAAGGCCTTGCCAATTTACCGAAAAACGTTATCCACTTGACATTTAGTAAAAAGTGATGAAGTGGGGCCATCTAACAGGTTTCAAAAAAATTAAGAGGTCAAATGTCATGTCGTACTGTCAATACTGTTGGTTTAAAAACGTTAAAAACAACTTGTTTTTACAAAGGAGCCTTTTAAATTCATGGTAAATTAACAAGAAACGATTAGGCAAATTACAAATTGTCATAATTTTACTGTGTAGGTAAATCTAAACGAGTAACTAAAATCTATCCAACTTACAATGTCTTTGTAGTTCTTATCAACTTAGAGCAACAGTACGCAGCCGATTTCAAGAGAATGAATGAAAATAATAGTTAAAAGAAACGAAATCTTTCAAAACACAGATTTAATAACTGGAACTTAAATAATAACAATAAAAGTAACACCTGAATAATTCATCATGAACTGTGCTACAGCTTTAAAACTTTTCTACGAACTGGTTTATGCTGCAAGAGTGTCCTGTTCACTAAGTCTGTAGTCTCCAAACAAATGTTGGCCAGAACATGTTTCACAGTTGTCCTAATTTTAAATTTGTATACTTCTTGTTTGTGGCGAAGATATTTAAAATATTGATGTTTTATAAAATGTGGATAAATTGACTGTTAAATTTTCACAAGCGTTGTTTAATTTCAGATATGGAACAGTCTTCAAAATTGTTTCATATAAATTATGCTTTATAAGGTCTACGAAAGTACCATTTGAATAAGTAAGCCCTCCACCATACTGCAGAGCAATTAATCGTAATAATAGTCAAGATAAAACTGTAGAGAGTAATGGTGCCAAATATTTGTCACAATCATTATTTTTTTTACGATATATCCACCCAGATAGGCAACAGATGCCGCGTAAATTGTTGAATCAGGTTATGGGCTGCGAGTACTTAAATTTTGAATTTCAAGCTGGACAAGCCTTGACAATGCCACAACGAAGAATTTGTCGTAAAGCATACTCTGCTGGTTTGGCGTCTCTAGCGTTATATCTGTTACAGTTATATTTGTAATTTGCAATTTGTATATATTTGTATATATATTTGTAGTTTGCAATTAAATTGTTATCTTTAATATTGTTATAATTTTTATTACCTCAAAAAGGTTCAAAAGCTTGAATCCATTACGGACGAGTGTATGATTTGCAAGGAATTTGGAATAGGGGTTTACACGAATTGCCACACATAAAACATTAATAATTAATTTTAAAGCTTTTGAAGTATTTTTTTTATTTAAATCTACGCTACTACGCTAACAAAACTTGAAACCATCGAGAGATGGCGACACTTCATCAGAGCTTCCCAGCATGCTTTCTCGGTCCCACATTTTTCCGAAATTGGCAAGGCCTTACTCTTTTTAAAGGGGAACACGTTCTAGTGTGTTTCTCTGCCGACAGATGGCGCAGAATAAATATTTTATTAACCATTCACTTTTTTCTTGAACGAAAAACATTTTTGAACATAGAATCTTAATTAAATTAGCTGCAACGTAACACTTTTTTATTTTTTGCTTTATTTTTGGAAAAAAAAATTTGTAATAGAAAATATTTTTAAAAACCAAGGTAGGGCGACGAATCTTCATTTATCGCTGATCATAAATGTATTTTTGTTTTCAAAATTTGATAACGGTAAAGGTATCAAAACGCGAATTTTTTGTCCCGTCGCAATCTTCTTATGGTCAAGTGGTGAAGAAGGCACTGCTTGGAAGCAGCTGCGTAATATATTAGCTACCAGGTAGATATTCATTTCTACAGAAAAACTGAAATTGAAGTAACCAAGAAAAAAAATTGTGGTTTTGTTATTTGGACAGAAAGCATTTGCCTGTATTTTACGTTTTGGGAAAGCGGACTACCTATATTAACTATCTGTGCAAAAAACCTTTAGTAACTACAATAATTTTCTTATATTTGCCGAAAATTAGGGTAGTAGTAGTAACGATTGGTTTTGTCTCCCTTTTACACTTTTTTTTGATTTACGTAAAAAATAAACTATTAATAAGAAACAATTTTTTGTATCTCAAAAACTAATAATCTTACGTAGAAATCTGCGTTTGCTAAAAACGCAGATTTTATTTTTGAACCTGAATTGTTTTATATTATTCCTTTTAATAATTATTATTATCAATGAATTGAAGATATTAATAGCACCTATATCTAATTTCAATTCATTGTAGAATTTTGCAACAACGCATTTGCATTTTTTGGAGTTTCTGGTGGGTTTTCTTGACTCAAAATTTGTCGTTAGGATTTAACACAGAGTTCATTTCTTATACAGAAACTCTCAATTTGTGCTTTGTTTCACTCCAAAAAATTCAAATGCACTGTCAAAAAATTCTACTATGAAGTGAAATGGGATATACAGTATGTATTGATAAAATTAAAAATATGAAAACATTAATTAACGAAATTGTCAATCTAAAACAAAAGATGCTTAAATGATGTTTTGTGAAAGAAATTCACCTACATAGACAAAAATATTAAGCATTTAATAGCAGACGCTGAAGTCTATATGTCTCGATGATTTGTTCAATCCCTTGTTTTTTGTTAAGCTTTTCTTAGAATGGAAAAAGCAGGTACTTAGGCTTCGCTTACAATTTCAACATATTCTTAATGAATCTGGTCTGTATTTCGGAGAATTTAATTGCACAAAAAATCGAATTCAAGTTTATTTGACATTATTTGCTTTCTGGTGAGCTTTCTCAATCTACCGTTAGAAGTCTTTATGACAGAATGATTTTTTACCAAAATAATCTAATTAAATTACTACCTATTGTTATCCAAACTAAACACAAAAATTTTTTTTATTATTCCAAACTGTTGATCACTTATCCGTTTTAGAGAAATGAAAAAAGAACACGTAAAAATTACTAACAAATAAACATTACTTCAAAAAGATAAAAAAAACTGATGCATCACTAAATTCATTTCAGAGAATACTTTAATTCTGTATTTGAGTACTATGATACAGAAACAACATTTTTCTCTCATTTCTCCTCTTACCCCGCGCTTGACTGTTGCAAAAAACTAACGATTTAACGATAACTAACTAACTAACAAAACTAACGATTTTTCTAGTTTCTTGGCCGCATTCTACTCGTGTCATCACAGTGCATCTCTCCCCTACACGTTTTTTAAAATATTATAATTATTTGGTTAAAATTTTATTAAAAATGTGTCAATTAATTATTTTTCAATAAAATGTTACATTGTCGCAAATTCTAATTGTTTAAAGGATCAGTTCCATTTTTTGATTTAAAATTGGATTACAAATATCGTAAGAAATCGAAAAATAATTTTCAGTATACTTGTCTTTGTCGCACACTTGGTTTAACTTTGTCGTCCCTTAAAGCAAACGTTTAATTAAACTCCAATTACAATAACGTATAAGTTTTAATTTAAACAGAATATTTTTATATTTTTAAATGGAATTTCAATTGGAAATTTTTAAAAATTAAATGAGTTGCACTCTATTATTCTCTGCCAGTCTAATAAGAGAGTTTCAAACTCTGACACTCACCTTAATTCTAAACAAGGTTAGAAACAGAAGTATGAAAACTTTGTATTTCTAGAATTAATGGTATCAAACCCTATCTAAAATTAATTATATAAAATTTAAATTATGAACTACTAATTGTATTCCTTTTTGTTATAAATTTTAACCGAATTTTGATTTGAAAAAGCATGTTGTGTTTCTGTAGTATTGGTAACTTTCAGGTTTTCCATTCTTAAACAAAGCAATCTCCTGACCTGAAAGCACATGGTATAAAACACAATCAAAATTGCAATTGTAAACTACTGACAACTAACTGTATTAATACACTTTTGCTATACATTTTAAAATACATTTGGGTTGGCTTAAAAATGGTGGATGCGCCGGGATTATGTATAGTTTTAATTACATGTTATACCAAACGTTCATAAACTCCGTTCACAGTATATAATTTGTAAATTAAATTGGATACCTTCAAATTTTTAAAGGGAAATTTTAATTAGAAACGTTTAAAAATTAAAACTGGTATACAAAATTAAAAAAAATGCATTCAATTCTTCTCTACCTTAAGTATTGTCTTAATAATAGCGATTACGAAGGAAAAAGTTAATTATGTAAAAAATTAAAGGCATTAGCAAGTTATTTTACCTGTTTTATGTTTTAACGAAAATTGAAAATATGGTTCATTTTATGTCGGTAGGTTCTTTTCAAAATTGTCTGCGATGAAAAATAAACGGGATAATCACTTGGAAAGGAAAAAATCCTGACGTCACAACCGCGTCTCATCACAGAACCCTCTCAATCACTAGAAACTTGACAGATATTTGAACATTTTCCACACATCTTTCACAAAATAAAACTTAACCACTATCTCGACTTTTTTCTGTTCTAAATTTTGTCTTCAACTTCGCGAAAACATCTGAGAAAATTTTTAAAGTTTATCAAAACTCTGTCAGTGTCACTTAAATGTCAAAAACTAAAGTTGGACCAAATGCTTAAGAGAAGGTTAGGATGTCATAATTCCAAATTTAAAACGAAATAACTTGAGTTAGAGAGCAGATACAGAGAAACGGTTTTCACTATTGTAATAAGCATTTCTAGTAATATCATTTAAGACAAAGTTGTTTTTTAAGTTGCCAATGCCTTTAATGTTTTTAGTTAATTAACAATTAAACGTCACATACGAATTGGACAAGTCCAATAATTTCATTCACTAGCCAACCTCAATTTCACTTTTAGTTCGCCTAAACGTTATATTTTTTTTATTTTTACACATTGTAAAAAAATGTAACGAAATACTAGGAGAACCAGATGCCGTTTAAAATCCTAAAAAATTAACTTAACTCAATATTAACTTAATTAATTAATTAATTTTAATTGAGCTTTCTGTAAACCCGCCCTAAGCGTTAAATGGAATTAGATCTTTATCTAATTCATAGGCATAGTCAGAACAATTTAGATTACTTTTGAAAAAATATTTTTCAGATGTTTCTATGTGATTTGCACAATGAATTCTGTGGCTAAAAGTTTTATAAAGGGAATTTGACAAGTTGCTGAATAATTTTCTAGAAATGTATTAGAAACTGCATTTTTTTATCAAAGATATACCGAGTTTTTATTTTCAAGGTTTATTGGCAACATATTTCTCAAAATGAAATATTAGCTGTTTCAAAACTATAAAAACGCCAACGTCGCATTTTACCGAATTATTTTTTTAAATAAGATTGATAAAATTGTACAATAGTTATTAATGATTAGATCTCTCATTGAAAGTATAAATTATACTAGCTATTATTTCTTTGAAATGCATGAATAATTTATAACAGCTAATTTTGAGAGAAAATGCGACGTTGGCGGTTTTATAGTTTTGAAACGGCTAAAACATTACTAAAATATGTCTATTATAATATCTCCACAAATATTAAAATAATCCTGTTGATATATTTAAATCCTGGTGGATAACAAAGCATGTAATGAATAAAAAGCACTTTTTACTGTAGCTCTTATTTTTATTTCTATTTTACTCATTTATTAAATACTGAGATGTGATGCTTAAAAATGCAATAAAACATTTGTTAGAACCTAAAACCTAAATCAAATCCTAGTAATCTTTGACATTTTAACGGTTGAATTCTCATTGAAATTGAAAACACTAATATTTTTTCATAATTTTACTTAAACATACTGCTCAAAATGTAATTTAAAATTTAAGTATGTTTTATATGCAAAATGGTGGATGCGCTGGGCGAAAGCACTCGTAACACATTTTAATTAGTGTTGGGCGATTATGAATGATATAATCGAAATATTTCGATTATGTCTGAATAATCGTGGTGGTAAACTGGGGAATAATCGAACTGGCTATTTCAATATTTTAGAAAAATTTTATTTGACGTTTTGAAGTGACTTTTGTCGAATTAATTTTTATTCGGCCAATCACGGGACGATTTTTTCGTAAGACCTACAGGTTGTATTGGTATCATTAGACGTCTCCTAGTAGTGATATTATGACCTAATAAAAGACTGGCTGTGGATAAATAATATTTTTGTATTTGTTAGATAAGGTGAGGGTGAAGAAAATTTAACAATACAAGAATTGTGTGTAATGTTGGAAAATATATCTATTTATAATTTTTAAATTTATTTATTTATTTACAGTGGGTCTTTTTTCAATATTTTCATTCCACTTATTCAAATTTATATTCCAATACTTATTTGTGGACCGTCTTAATCCATAATTTTATATTTCGTGATGACATGCGCATTGGACAATAATCGATCATTTGAATGATCATTCGATTATTTCAAACGATTATTTCGATTCATTCGATTATTAAAATATATCGATTATGCCCAACACTAATTTTAATAAATCACTTTTGCATGGAGTTTCAGGACTTTTAGCAAATAGTTTTTTGTATTAACCTAATGTTTGACAAAGAATCTTTAAATTAATAAAAATCAATTGTCTAAAATCAAATATAACATTAAGAATTAAACCTAAATTTTTTTAGATATTAGTTTCACTGATAAAATCTCTAAAAACTTAATATGAAAAGCTCAATTATGATCAGTTTTAGTATTTCTAGGCCTGATAGTTTATTTTTCTATACTTGAAATTTCAAATAAAATTATCTTCCTCAAATTCAGGAATATTCTGGGTGAGTGCCAATAATTTTCATAGTGGTAGTATTTCAAATATTTCCGTAAATTGCGTTCAAACTCAGCTAGTTTTTAAGAAATTATCTTTATAAATAAAGACGGGAAGTTTTTAGGCTTTTGGCAGCTATAGTATTCACCACCACCATCACCGCCACCACACTGAGAAGATTAAGTCCCCTCACGAGTACTTGCTTATTGCAGCAATAACCAGTAAAGTAGCCATCCTCCCAAAAACCGTTAGACTGTGGTCAGTGTTTCAACCTACGGCACCAATTGCAATAAAAATATGTACAAAAAAGAGGTTCGAATGCCATTTACAGAAACAATGATGTTGTTTCAGTACCACCGAGATGGGAAGTTGAGCCCGTCGACGTCAGCGTCGAAAGAAATCATCAAGTTTCTATACACTGCCAAGCCAAAGGTGTTCCCACGCCCATTGTCACGTGGAAGAAGGCGATAGGTGTTTTATTCTTAGATCTACTGCTTTTTTTCTATTATTTTTATTGTATATAACGCATATACCCAATTTTTGTTATAGAAATGATTTTTTTTTACCTCTACTCAGCTTCTAAATTATCTGCTATAATGATCACTTCTAAAACTTGAAAATTTTTTCAAGCATCACTTAAAGGCAAACAATAATGTGTGCTTTTCCGTAGAATTCAGAAAAAAAATTGTGATGTTCTTCGTTTGCGAGAGATCTTTCAAATCCATCCAAATGATAATCTATACAGGCTGATTTTTTAGGGCCTACATTAGAAACTTTTTAACTTCTAGTATAGCTAGAGATTTAGAATTTTGTATACTATCCAAATCGACCATTCTGAGTTCAACTAAATTATTTTCAAAATGGCTGAACTTCCGGAACGATGAGAAATTGGCGCCTACTTTGAAATTTTAAATAGTAACCACCTATTTTTATTGCATTTTTGAATTCACCTTTTGAAACTGACTAAAATATACCCTAGTTGTTAATTCTTATCTGTCATAGTTTTTGAAGTATGTCAATTTTTTTCTACAAATTTTCATTTGCGAAGGTTTATTTAAAATAGCACAGCTTTTGAACCCTTGACAGTAATTGAATAATTTTTTTTGCATTTGATAGACAAAAGTTCGAAGGGTCTTCTAAAATGTTCAGAATTTTGAACTGTCAAATTACAAGGCTACTATGATTTTTTAAAAATGATAATCAATAAATGATTACAACACAATTTTTTCAAATGGAATGACCCTATTTTTTCAATGGCAATCAAAAGAACATCGATTTTTATGGAGACTTTTATCAACAATTTCTATACCTATCTCTTACAGTTTTTGAAATAATCGCAAAAAACGAAATTTTAGCTCATTATTTTCATTTTTAATCGAGTAAACTTTCGAAAAATACGATAAAGTTGTGCTATTACCCAAAAGAAATGTTCGATTTGTCCACCATTTTCATTTAAAAAGTTCAAAATTAGATTGCAGACTGATTGAGTTACTTTACATAATTCACTAAGTTATAATAAACCATAATTAAATATTATTGTTTTACTGTTTATTCCACAATCAACCAGCTAAAAACTAAATAAAATGTTAAAGTTTGACCATTTTGCAAGGCCTACTTGATTAACGATGAAAATTACAAAGTAAAATCCGTTTTTTGTGATTATTTCAAAAACTGCGAGAGATAGGTATAGGACATGTTGATAAAAGTGACCATAAATGTCGATGTTCTTTCGATTGCCGTTAAGAAAATAGGGTCGTTCCATTTGAAAAAACTGAGTTATAACCGTTTTTTGATAACAATTTAAAAAAAATCATACTAGCCTTGAATTTTGACAGTTAATTATTTTGAAAATTCCGGAAGGCTCTTCAAATCTTTGGTTATCGAATACAAGAAAAATTATTTACTTATCGCAAAGGGTTCAAGGGCTGTGATATTTTAAATAAACCCCTGCAAATGAAAATTTTAGCAAAAAAATTGACATATGTCAAAAACTATGATAAGTACCAACAACATGGGTAAATTTTACTCAGTATGAGAAGGTGAATTCAAAAATGCAATAAAAATGTGAGATTACTATATAAAATTTCAAACTTGGCGCCAATTTCTTGTAGTTCCGGAAGTTCAGCCATTTTGAAAATAATTTAGTTAAACTCAGAATGGTCGATTTGGATCGTATGCAAAATTTTAAAGCTCTAGCTATATTAGAAGTTAAAAAGTTTCTAATGTAGGCCCTAAAAGAATCATCCTGTATATATAAAACAGTACCGTGATTGACTGACAGACAACGCACAGCCTAGACCACTGAACCTAGAAACATAAAATTTGGAAGATACGTTCTTTAGAGGGTGTAAGGTTCCGCTAAGAAAGGATTTTTCGAAAATCCTTTTCTAAAGGGGTGAAATGGGGTGTTAAAGTTTTAATAAAAATCCATCATTTTAAGAGAAATATTAAAGTTATATTCATGAAAATTGGTATTTAGGCCTTACGTTAAAAATGAAGAAACACGTGTTTCAGGATTTTCGAAAAATCAACCCCTAAGGGGGTTAAATAGGATGTTAAAGTTTATTTAAAAATTAGTAATTTTATAAATTATATCCATGCAGATTAGTATTTGGGATTTCAGTTAAACAGGAAAAACGCATGTTTTAAGTCCTGACATTTCCACCCCTAAGGGGGTTAAATATAAACTTTCTTCATTTTTGACCTTATATTCATGAGAATTTTTATTTGGGCTATAGACTAAAAATAAACAAACGCGTGTTTTATAATTATTAAAAATTCCACCCTCAAAGAGGGTTAACTATACAAATCCGTCATTTTTGAACTTATATCCATGAGAATTGGTATTTGGGCTTTCGGTGAAAAATGAAGCAACATGTGTTTTATGATTTTTATAAGTTCCACTCCCTAATAAGAGGGTTAAATTTTAAAATCCGTTATCTTTGAAGTTATATTCATGAAAATTGATATTTAAGCTTTCGGTTAAAAATGAAGAAAGGCGTGTTCCTAGATTTTTTGAAGTTCCATCTCCCAATGGGGTTAAATATAAATATACGTAACTTCTAACCATAAAAATTGGAATTGGGGCTATACAATAAAAATAAAAAACGCGTGTTTTAGGGTAGTTACATTTGTGAAAATTAATATTTGAGTTTTTCGTTAAAAATAAAAAAGGCGTGTTTTTGAATTTTTGGAAGTTCCACCCCCCAATGGAGTAAATATAAAAATTTGTAGTTTTTAAAGTTCTAACCATGAAAACTGGTACTTAAGCTGTCGACTAAAGATAAAAACGCGTGTTTCAGATTTGTCAAAAGTTCCAGCCTCAAGGGGGTTAAATGTAAAAAATCATTCATTGCTGAAGTTATGATTATGAAAATTAATATTTGGACATTTGGTTGAAAAAGAAGAGACATGTAATTCAAGATTTTATAATTTCTATCACCGAGGGGATTAAATTCAAAAATCCATTATTTTTGAAGTTCTATTTATGAGAACTGGTATTTGGGTTTTCAGTTAAAAATGAAGAAACATGTGTTTCAGAATTTTTTGAAATTACACCCAGAAGGGGGTTAAATAAGGATAACAGTGAATTAAAACCATTATATAAACAGCCAAAAGTAACTAGGTTTCGTATTGGGTCACCTTACTCAGTTTTGCAGTATTTTTCCGCGTTACAAAATAATTGTGAACCTGTGTGCGAAGCCGCGGGCAACTGCTAGTAAATAATAAAATAACCTTATTAAATTTTTAGAAATTTTTTGGCGAATTAAGCAAAATAACCACTTTACATTTCAACCACAAATTTATAATTTTCTGCCTCGTAAACCTCGTAAACAGGTGAAAATAATACATTTTAGGATTTGCTGTGCTATTTTTAGTCTGTTCTTGGAGAAATGTCGCATATTTAATGAGTGTTTTTGTCAGGAAAATGAAAAACACGTTCAGCTGAATGAAATAAACGATCACCACGAATGTCAAGCTTAATTTTACAACTATCTGTCTTAGTAAGTAAGTAAGTTTTTCAGTAAAAGACATTGTAAAAATGGTCAAAAATTGCAAATTCCATATCAAATAACACATTAATGCAGTTTCCTGTCTTGTGACTTTTAGGCCCTGTTGCTCAGTTCGAGCTTAAACCGAGTTTAACTAAGCTTAAGCTTAAGCCGGCACCGAGTGTTGCTCAGTTACGAAATATCGACTAAGCCAAAGCTTAGCATTGGTTTACCTAAGCGGTCGATATTAGCCGCTTAAGCATTGGCTTATCTCTAAATACTTTCAATATTATTGTTATTAAAATACATAACTTTATAATTTTATTGAAACCGTTAACAGATGAATAAAAGAAACAGAAGCAGCAATTTTACGCTCAAAGAAAATAAATTTGGTTAATTTTATTCACACTAGAGTGTAAAAAAGTTACTTGATTTTGTTCGATGAAAAAAATAGACCAGGGCCCAAATTGCACTAAGATTTAATACAACAGCAGACACCAGTAGAGTAGCTGCTACATTACGAAAAATATGCGACAATTAAAAAAATCATAAAACAATCATAACAATGTTATAAAAAATAGACTGGTGGAGGGCGATCAAGCCCATATACCACTTACTTTCACAATGGAAAAAAGATTGCTTTTAATGATAATTAGTGATAAGGAACCAATAAATTACCGAATTCGACAGTGAATTTGCTGATGATGCACAGAAACAGCTTTTTTTAATAAATTTCAGTTCAGTTTGAGTTAAACTTGTAATAAACAAATAAATTTTAACAATAACAGTAATGAGTGGAAGGCCATGACAACAACATGTTGTAAGTTAGTATATTAAAAAAAACTAAAAAAAAGTGTAATGATAATAATTTACTTATTTTTATTCTAGTATTAAACATTATTTTTTTAATTGCTGCAGCAGAATCCGGCCATAAAGGAAAGAATGATGTTAGAAATTACTGATATGTAAATCTTAAGTGATTTTAATTATAGCACAAATTTTTAATCAGTTAAATTATTTATATAAAATTGTTATGCTTCAAAACTGAGGACGCCCAAGTCTTTAAATGCACAAAGGCAAATCAATTTATTGCTGTGCTCTGAAAGGAAACGATGAATTGAATTTTTTCAGAAGGAAGCACAATTTGAATATGCCGCGCATGAAAGAGCTCCATGAAATAAGAAAAAAACCATTCTAGTAATTAACAATTATATTGAGATACATTTTTAAACATAAGATTCATATTATAGCGATATTGTTCCTCCAATGTACTAAAATAATGATAAATGATGATATTATTTTATCTGAACCTAAGTTTTCAAAATCAGAACTGTCAAAACAAAAATTCGCAAGCAACCTCTTACTTGAAGTGCACAAGCGTACAGTACTACCAACCGCATAAGTGACAAGTTCAGCGCGGCTTTGCTAAACTTTACACTGAGCAACACAACTGTGGTTTAAACTTAGTTTAAATTTAAGCCGAGTTTACGTAAGCCAAAGCTTAAGCTCGAACTGACCAACCGGCCCTTAATCGAACAAAATAGTTCCAAATAACGCATTTTAGACACAACTCTGCATTTGATGCAATCCCTCAAATTTAGTGCGTTTGTCGGTAAAAATCATTCTCTCAAATTGAGTAAATTTCTTGTCCAAAAAAAATCTATAAATCGAACGAAACGTGATAATGTTGGGTTTCTTCTGGTAAACATCCGTGAATTTAATATGTTCCTCAGTGAAAAACACTAGTAAGTCGGACGAAACTACTAACAATAATACATAGCAAATCTAATTTTGCAATTTCCTGCTTTGTTAATTGATCGAAACTTTTAAAACTCATTTTATCTATGTAATTTTCCTTATTTCTTGACTAATTTTTTCGAATTTATACCAACTTTCTAGAGGAAAATACTCTAACAAAATTGTTATTAAATTGTCTGCGTTTGAATAATTTTTCAAACTCAGTGTGTTTCTTGGTGAAATTTAACATTTAACTTGCCAATTATTTACCTTGTTTTTGAAATATCACTGAAAATAATTAATTTCCTTGGTCAAAAAACATAAAAAATTAAGCCAATCAAACAACAGTTTTTTGGCCTTCTTTGGCTACATTTTTTGTTTAACAGGTTTCTGAATAAAAAACACTATATCATTCATTAATGCAATTTACTTTGGCAAGTTCTGCAAGTCACAAGTGACAAACACTAAATCCATCGAAATCAGTGGTAATATTTACTAATAAGTACATAATAACACATTTCAGACCTAATTTTGCAATCACCTGTCTTGTTTTGAATAAGTCTTTCAAAATCACTAAAAAATCACTTTTTGGTCACAAACATTGTAAATCGAGTGAAACAGTCGAAACAGGCTTTTTGCACATGCAATTTTGTGGCAAATTTCTCGAAATAGCTGTTTTTTGGATAAAAAAAACACCAATAAGTTAATCATTGTAGCCTTAATTTAATATATTTTGAGAAATATAATATAATAATTTATGAGTTTCTAGGTGAAAAATACTCTAAATCCAGCAAAATTGGTGATAATAAAACCTTTTAGTCCTAATTTTACGATTACCTGGCTTGTTTTCAATAGATCTTTTAAAATTATTAAATTTTAAAACAGTCAAAAGGCGTCTTAACCTTACACTTTTTTGCTTTCATTTGGCAAATTTTTTAAAAATAATATCACAGGTTTCTGGATAACATATCATTAATGTATTTCAGTTTTGATTTCGTGTCTTGACTTGAAATGTCTCTCTAATTTAGTAAGTGACAAACATTCCGAATTTATCAAAACAGGTGATAAACTAAAAATGACACAAACTTTTACAATTATCTGCGTAGTTTTAGAACAATGTCTCGAAATCACAAAATGTCTTAAAAACATCGTTAACAGATGGTTAAGACTTTGTATTTTGTATCAAGAATCCATATATGTTGTTACTATAAACTCGAATGAAGTAAATTTGTTGATCAATAAATTAAGTCCAAAAATCAATCTCTTTTTATCATTTTCTAAATTAAGTAGGGTCCTTCGAGCTAACAATAGATGACTAGTTAGAAAAATAACCGGTCGGGAACTTGTAGGAAGTAAAAACAAGCACTGTTATGCTACATTTAGCTTAGGTTTATAATTTTGTCTGTGGCCTGATAATGTCTGTGGTTAATAGACGAAACGTTGTATAATTGCAGCCCCTCGTCTCACAAGGTTATTAATAGAGTGAAAGAATCAAAACGCATCTCATCTATGCAATTTTTGCCCTTTTTTGCAAAATGTTTCGAATTTATCAGGTTTCTAGAAAAAAAAACAGTTATTACTAGGGCAATGATTAATGCATTGCAGATTTATTTTAGCAAATTTTCTGCTTTAGTTTGAAACATGTTTCTAATTTAGTGAATTTCAGAGTGAAAAATACTCTATTCCAAGTGATATCATATTTCAGATCTTATCTTGCATTAATTTTTCTGTCAGAAACATTGTTAAACAAGCAAAACAGTCAAAAAGCAGTTCACAAAAGCAATTGTCCTCCACATTTGGCAAAAGTTTTTGGATGGAAAACAAATTGGTTACGTATTATACAGACAAAACAGACACTTATTTAGTCTCCAATTTTCTATTATCTGCCACGTTTTTGAAAGATCTCTCGAAACCAATAAATTTCTCGGTCCAAAACACTTTGTAAATTGGGTGAAAGAGTCAAAACGCATTTTATCTAAGCAATTTTATGCATTTTTGATACAAATCAACAAATTAGAATATTGTCTGTCTTGTTTTTTATACATCAAAATTATTAATTTTTCTATCAAAAACATTGTAAATCGGACGAAAAAGTGAAGAAAGTAAAATACACTTGGCCGCAAAATTAAGGGATAATAAATAAAATTTAATAATTTTTGAAAAGTATGTCTGAATGTGGAAGTATTTTGTTTGGCACTAACATAAAATAGGTCTTTTAAGAACCTATTCACTAATACTCAATCTAATTTTTCCAAAATGGGCGTAAAACAGAAGAACCTGTAGTTTTATTAATTTTTTTTTAACAAAAATTATCTAAAAACACATTCTAATAAAGTGTATAGCCGAGCTCTTCTGTCAGCGACCGTTGAAACAGGGCCAGTGTCAGAGTGATATGGTTTTAGTCCAGCCTTACATGACTTTCCCTTTAGGGTATCTAAGCTAATTATCGATGGCTTAGACTGCAAACCGCCTAACTCCATAATAGTTAATTTTACATGAGACGGAAAAAACTTAATATGTTCATAAAGAGTAATTATTTTGAAAATGTTATGTACTGATTTGATAATGAGAAAAATGAGAAATAATACTGTATTATTAATAACACATAAATATTTAGTTTTTCTCATTATTTTTATTAAATTGTGGAGTTAGATGTTTTGCGCATTTATAAATTAATTTGATGTTCGAGTTAGATGCTTTTATTACATCATTTAAGTAATTTTTGCTATTTAATTTAACATGTTTGGTAACAAGTAAAGGCATTGTTAAAAAAAATAATTTTCATACTGAATATTATCATAAAAGTTGTGGTAATCTCTAGGTATTATTCTAGAATTATTATTATCAAATAAAAATGTTATCAAACCAAAATCAAATCAAATCAAATCAAAACTCCGTCCTTATTAATTTGAGAAATTGGAGTTAGCTTATTTGCATATTAAAATTGTCATCATGTGGAGTTAGGCGGTTTGTGTGCTATGCAATTTCAGCGGTCAATTTTTTTTAAATTTTTTAAATAATTTTAGAATATTTCTGAATGTCCATTTAAGTGATTGCCATTAAAATCTAAAATTCAACCAAAATTGGAGAAGATTTGCACTCTAAGCCATCGTTATGGTACCTGTAGCATGCTGAAGGTCATTTTTTATTTTTTTGCAGAACAAGTATTTTTATAGTAATGCGTAAAAGTCGGTCTTCTGCATTTGCTGTTTTGTGTTTCTACCTTGCTTTGGTCTTGTACTGGAGCTGCCGTTCTTCCTATATCATGCCAAGTAGCATTTAGCACAGCTTCAACCATTTGGCAATTGCAGCCAAAAGATAGTCATGAAAGCGTCATCAAAACCGAATCAAATGTCTTTCTTTGCTGCGAATTACCTTATTGCTTTTCAGTCAGCTTTAAATCAGACAATTTCAACTCATCTTTAAGCCAAAATACAGCCACAGCATTATCTTCCATTTTTTAGTTGGATAGTGTCATCAAAGGAATTTGTTAAAAGCCAGTTAACAGCAAAAGCCTAATGATCCATTTAGTAAAGCCAGAAAATATCGATTCCAGTAAAAAAAATGACAATACAGGGGTCTACGAGTCCAAACTTTAACTGGTAATAGAATAGTGCAGAAATAGTGTAACCGAGAAAGGAAACTCGGGAAATTGTTATTTATATCAATGTTATTTAATTTTTAAATATAGGCCCAAAGTTTGATGGTCACTGGAATTATTTTGGTGTACTTATATAAGGAAACAAAATTTCATTGTTGTAACAAATAAGCAGATTGTTTCCATGGAAATGAAAAAAAGCTTGTCGCTCGTTACTAAGACGCGTCCGACTTTGCCTTCAATGCAATGGAACCAACTTCAAACATTTACTTTGACAGCAATTCCCAAACAAATTGTGTAAAATAAATGTTTTTCCTTTACAACGTAAATTTTCGTTTTATTTACGGCATTACTGTTCTTATATCGTGCAAATCATTTTCTTAAAGTTTCAACTCCAAGACCGTAAACACCCTGTATACAGCTACAGCCAAATAGCTGATTTTGAGACATTTGCTTAGCTTTCCTAAACCTTATTGCAGTTAGTAAGAAAGTCAATAAAATCTGGTAACTTTTCATGCCATTCAGCCACATTGGGGTGGTTTTATTGATATCTCTTTCTAACACAACGGTACAATGCGGTACTTTCGATACCTAAATTTTTGCACCATCTGCCTCAACTCATTGTCACAGATCTTTCCCGCTATTTTAGAGGAATCTACAACCAAAGGCGCAAACCCCTCACAGACAGAAAGAGAAAGTGTAAGACATTAGAAAGTTAGAAAGAAATAACTGCAGGTACCATTCATGGTCTGCCGGCCAGATTTCAGCCAAATAGCTGTAAAATACATTTTAGGGAAAATTAAGCTGAAAACTAACACATTATTTCATATCACAGCCTTATAGTTTTAAATGGCGTTACAAGGGAGCAGGAAGGCATGTTGGATGAAAGCGAAAGATCCTCCATGTTGTTTTAAAATTAAAAAAAAATAGCAAATAATAAATTTCTAGCAGATTTATTCAATTCACCGTCGCAATATACAAGTGTAACGTTACTAAAGATGTAAAAAAATTTTTTTCAAATTAAGTGTTTTTTTTTAAAGATGTATTAAAAATTGCAAAAGAAAGATTTATTGTATTTTCTGTTACTTTGAAGGCGCATTACTTTTTCGGATCTTTTTTATGCCTATTTGTCAATAAACCCCCGTTCGCACAAACTTTTGTGTTACTGAGACTGAATATCAGCCTAATATTATTTATCAAGAACACAAAAAAAGTAACATCATCCGACATTCCTATAACAGAGTCTTACATCTGGTGTAGCCATGTTAGAGTTATTTAGTTTTCTGGATGGATGCATAGCAGCATTTACA
Organism: Tribolium freemani; assembly: GCA_939628115.1. Classification (NCBI taxonomy): domain Eukaryota; kingdom Metazoa; phylum Arthropoda; class Insecta; order Coleoptera; family Tenebrionidae; genus Tribolium; species Tribolium freemani. Next base: position 35,052,214 of record OW626785.1, read on the forward strand.
GGTTTTTGCTCTTCTTTATCTACAATATAACCATTTTCTCCCCAAAATCAAATATTTCGACCATTTGGCCAAAAGAGCAAATTAGGTTGAAAAGATGTTTTTATGGCTTTTAGCTTGTTAGCTTTAAAAGCTTAAAAGCTGCTACTTTGCAATTCTCACAGCCAAACGGCTGCATTTCAGCAAATATTGATGGCTGTTTTAAAGCTGTAAATGCCAAAAAATGGTGCGCCAAATCGGTCAGTACAACGTCACAGAAACCTTACCAAAAGCGCTTCTGTGGATAGCTGTAAAAGTTAAATGGCTGTTCATTTTGCTGCGAAAATGTTTTGGTGACCAAATAAAAACAGTGTGCTACTTGGGATAGCCAAGCTCTACTGACTACTGGATTGTTGTATATATAATCTTTGACTAGCTTATTTCTTCTTGAGAGAATCTTTTTTCAAGAAGAGTTAGTATTTGGCACTTTCGTGTCAAATAAATGACGATATTCTCTACATCCATTCACAACGTGCATTTTTTGCAACTATTTTGTGTTTGAGTGATTTATTTTTATTTTTATTTTTTTCTAATTTCTAATTTTTAGTGGGTAAAATTCACAAAGGAATAATAAAAATAAATTCATTTTCTCTAAAAATAAGAAGTTTATAGAATATGCCGAGATGAAAATATTGAATTATCCCTTAATTTTGCGGCGAAGTGTAGCTTCTGCTTTTTTTGGCAATTATTCAAATTTATTGTGTTTCTGGATGAAAAACAGAAACTTCCAAATAATTCCAAGCAATACTGATTGAATTCCAAAAATTCCAGATTTAACGTAGAGGTTTAAAAGTGATCACATTGGCATTGAATTGCAATACAGGGTGAGTAACTTATTGCTTCCACACTAACATATTTTGTGTGCCACATAAAATGGGTTCATTTTTCAATATTTTTTGCAATATCTTGTTCAAAACTTGAACAAAGTATTTTCTATAGCTGGTAAATCCGGCGACTACGAAGAAGTCAAAGACCACACCCACACCCGCCTCCTCGGCAACGGCACCCTCATCCTCCAACACGTCAAAGAGGACCGTGAAGGCTACTATCTATGCCAAGCCGAAAACGGAATAGGCCCAGTCATTGGAAAAGTAATCCAACTCCGAGTCAACTGTAACCAAATTCCACTTTTTCCAACACTTAAATCTCACACCCAATTTTCAGCACCACCATATTTCGCAGCCCCCTCCCGCCTGGTAACAGTACGAAAAGGTGACACAGCCTTCCTCAAATGCGATGTAAATGGGGACAAACCAATCAGCGTGATTTGGCTCCGAGGGAGCAAAAACGAACTCAACCCTTCATCCAACTACAGAGCGAGTGTTAAACAAGACGTAACACCGGACGGTGTTGTGGCAGAACTACAAATCATCAATACTCAATCGACAGACAGTGGCACTTATTTCTGCCAGGCAAGTAATTTGTACGGGAAGGAACAACAACTAGTCCAGTTATTGGTACAAGAACCACCTTCCAACCCCAAACAACTCGAAGCTACAATGATTAGTAGCAGAAGTGTGGCGTTAAAATGGCAACACAAATCGGGAAACACAGACGAAGTGTTCAAATTTATAGTCGAAGTGAGAGAATCAGACGGGGTTTGGAAACAAGTCGATCTGGGTGAAGTCCCCACCACTTTCTCCGCCTTGGTTGAGAATTTGAGTCCGGCTACGAAATACGCCTTTCGGGTGTTTGCTGTGGGCTCTGCGGGCAAAAGTCCGCCGAGTCCGGAGCTGGAGATCAGAACGGAGCCCCAAAGGCCGGCTGGGGCTCCCTTGAATTTGTCTGTGAGGCCGTTGTCGTCCACTGAGCTTATCGTGACCTGGACGCCGCCTTCGGCGGAACTAAGACATGGGGATATCCAAGGGTTCAATGTTGGGTACAGGACGTCCAGTATGAGTGCGTATAATTTTACCACTGTGATGGGGGATGGGGAAGATGGGGGCGAGTTGTTGCTCGGAGGGTTGGAAAAGTATGCGAGGTACTCGATTGTTGTTCAGGCGTTTAATGAGGTGGGGACGGGGCCGCTGTCGGATTCGGTGTCGACTCAGACGATGGAAGATGGTGAGTTTTGTTTTCATCAAATGTACCAAAAACAATTCGTTCCTTTTTATGATTTTTTCTTTTATAGGAAAAATTGTTCGTAAAAATCTTACACAACTTTGATAGAAAAACGAAAATTTTGGTGGTTAAATTACAAATTATCTACTGTTTTCTCTTTCTTGTTTTCTTTCAGATAATTTTTATGTGTGATTATTATTAGCTTTAGAAATGCAATAAAAGCATACTTTCAGCAGACTCACCTTGTATAACTCTTCCACCTGAAGAGATTGTTCGATGATTTCTTAATTTTAATAAAACATATATTGTCTTATCAAATTTTGAATTTTGAAAAATCATCTATAGCTAGCTTTTATGCTATGTTACTCCTTTCCTTCAAATATGATTGAGGTAATTTGCAAAAATGGTGGATGCGCCGGGTTAAATGCTTTATACTAAATTCCAGAAATAAAAACGTAACATTTCTCAATTCTCAACGTAAATATGACTCAAAATTTCTAATTTAAATCAGGCTTTGGCAAATAAAATTATCTTCAAATGTCTTCAACCACATAGAATTTTTTTAAGAAATTTATTGGTGGATACCTCGTTATCAATTTTAATTAATTTCTACTGTTGTTTTCCATTATTCTTTCTACAAATATCGTAATTTAGAAATTCTATAAAGCACTGGATTGGAAATGTAATAAAAAATTTAATTAATTTGCATGTCCAAAAGTTTCTTGTCTTATGAAATTGTTGATTAAAAAAATGAAAACTGTATTTCCTTGTTGACAAACATTTGGTTTTAATTTAGCTTTATCAAGTGGTAGGTAGATGTGTCGAGCTAATACGCTTCGTAATAAATTCCTTCTAAAAGCTTCTAGACATTTGCTTGTATGAAGGTTATTAAAAAAACACATTTGAAGTTCAATCAGAAACCATTCTTCAATATATTGTCAACAAAGTACTAATTGCTACTGACTAATTTCAATGAACTGTTTGCAAATGGTTTAATAGCAATAAAAGTTATCTTTATTTATTGTTTATTGGAGCTCTGCTTATTTTACTCCAGCATAAAGTTCCTTATTTGCAGAACATTCTTTCATCTTTCTTGTCCACGCGACCACTTACTTTTCTACTTCTCTGTTTAAAGAATAAATCAACGTTCGATTCTAATAAATTTTTACTATAGTTTTCTTTAAATTTCATAATAAAGATCTTAATGTGAAAAACAGCCTGTATACAGGGTAGTCATTGATATGGGCGTGCTTGATTGCACCTACACCGTCAATGATATCGAAATAAGTCAAAGGGCACTGCAAATGGGAGGCCAAAGTGCATTTTCTGAAATTATTTTGTTCTATACAGGGTGTTCTATTTTTACAGTGCAGCTTATAACATAGTTTTTTTAAATGGCACCCCCTGTATATTTGTACATGTTTCAATTTGTATTTCTTTAAGCTTTAAAAATCCGTTTAGTTTTTTTAATTTGCTTTAACCGTTCACAAGTTATTTAATTTTTTCTACAATTTAGTGCGTCTGCAGGCACATTATTACAAAATCGCAATACCCTTGGTTTCAAGCTGGGACTTTGTCCATATGGAAACAACTGTTTGAGGTATCTTTTGGTGGCAAAATCGTCCATTTTCGTTGTAGCATCTCCTTACTGTGACACATTCATTTTAGGAAACTTTGAAGGACCATAACCATATTTAATATTTAAAATATTAAATAGCACCCCCTGTATTTTATTATTAAGTCCGATTCAGTGTCTCATCTTACATCTTTTTTACCTCTTAAGTTTTTTCCTAAAAGTTGATAGTTTGGGAGATAAATCGGTTTTTCTGAAAAATACACACAAAATCTCTTGGATACTAATGCAGCATACTATGAAAAACAATACATTCTGGCATACCAATGTCAAAATGGCATTTATTGTATGTCACGTTTTGATTTTCTGGTGAAAATGATTTGTTTGCGTAAAATGCAAATCTACAAATCTCATCGAGATATAAACTTTGATAAGAAATTATTAAATAAAAATGAAAGAAATTTACAATGGAAAAATAAGGAAATAAAAAAATATTTATTGAGGCATAAAAATCAATAGCAATAACATTTTACTTGCAATTACAAAACTTTTTAAAATGACGGCGTTCTTAAGCAATAAAGCACATTCGTCAATTCTTTTTAAAAATTCACCCCATCTAATGTGGCATGATCTATTCTATGAAAAGCCTTTATAATTCTTTCTTGCATATTTTCTCTGGTAGAGCCGTCGTTTCTTTCATTTTTGTTTAATTATTTCTTTTCAAAATTAGAGTTTATATCTCGATGAGATTGTATGCATTTAACACGAAAAAATCATTTTCACAACAAAATTAAAAAAGTGCCAGTTTGATGTTAATATGTCAGAAGTTATTGTTTTTTATGACACGCTACATTAATATTCAAGGTATTTTGTGTGCATTTTTCAGAAAAACCGATTTATCTCCCAAACTATCAACTTTTAGGAAAAAACTTAAGAGGTAGAAAAGATGTAAAATGAGACACTGAATAGGATCTAGTAATAAAATACATGCGGTGCTATTTAAAAAAATCAAGTTATGGCCCTTCGAAGTTTTCTAAAATGAATGTGTCACAGTAAGGAGATGCACTGTAAAAATGGATAGAGCAAAATAATTTTAAAAAATGCACTTTGGCCTCCCATTTGCTGTGACATTTGACTCATTTCGATATCATTGACGGTGTAGGTGTAATCGAGCATGCCCATATCAGTGACTCACCCTGTATATAGACATATAAATAACTGAGATATTAAGCTCGAAAGTCGTAGGTGAGACACGCTGTAGAACTGTTTACATTGTATCTTCAGAAATGCAAAAACATGGTATGCACTAAGTCACTAACAAGACAATACTTTGTTTCGTTTTTATAGTACCTGATATGCCACCAGAAGATGTTAGATGTGCGGCCTTAACTTCCCAATCGTTGCAAGTTAGTTGGCAACCACCACCTACTGAACATTGCAACGGACTTTTACAAGGGTACAAATTAACGTATGAACCTGTATTAGACGATAACTGGAGAGGTATCATCTACTAAGTCATCCCAATATCACGCCTTCATCCATTTCGTAAAATTTTAGGAAACGACGAAATGGAAACACGAAAGACAACGGCTTTGACAACAGTAATCACAGGGTTAAAAAAATTCACTAATTATAGTCTACAAGTCTTAGCATTTACAAAAGTGGGTGACGGAGTTCTTGCCCCACCTACATACTGCCAAACCGAAGAAGATGGTACTTTTTCTATCTTTTTTGCTATTAGAATTGTTCAGCCAAATTGTACTTTGTAGTACCTGGAAGTCCAGCCGATATCAAAGTAGCAGTAAGTTCGGCTCAATCCTTAAAGCTATCATGGCTGCCACCTTTAGAACCAAACGGTATCATAACCAAATATAATCTCTACAAACGAAGTCTTGACGGAAGACAAGAAGTAGATAACGCCAAACAAACAATTTCTAGCCAACACACAAATTACGAAATAAAGGGCATTCAAGCACACATTGAGTACCAGTTTTGGGTCACTGCCTCCACTCGAATAGGCGAAGGGCAAAGCTCGAAAGTTGTCTCGCAAGTGGCAACGTCAAGAGGTAACAGATAAAATATTAATTATTAAGTTATGTCATCCATAATAACTAATACATTGTTATTATCTTTATTTCTTTTTTATGAAACATTTTCTTAAAACTGCTAGTTTTCTGCTAGTAGTGTTCTAGAAAATAAATTTGACGAATCAATTTTTAATTACAACATTATTAATTATTTGACAAAAAAACTTGAAAACAAAAAAATAGCCCTTGGTTGACAACAAATACATATCACCATCTTCAAAATTTTTGTGTGTATGAAGTTAGAAACGCAAAAGGAGCTTTTTTAATTCACATCTACAACAATGATAAGATGTTGTAAAAAATTTTTAAAAAATTTGGTTTAAAATCTCGTGAAAACACCCATATTCCCATTAAAACCGTATTAATAATACAGGCTGTAAATGAAATAAGTACGTTAATTTTAACTGGTAATAGAACTCGTCAAGACAAACAATTTTTCCTAATTTTTTTTTTCAAAACGTTTTAGTTTTTGAGTTAAAATTATTTTAAAATCTTGCACAATTTTCTTACACGCCACTGGAAGCAAAGTTACCTAGTCGACAAGATTAGCGTTTGAAACGGTTACCTTGGTTGCAGCTATTATTTATTGTTACTTTTCTTTGTTGGAGCATTGCATATAAGGCTCGTCAATTTGTAGGGGGAAAAAATGATTTTAAAAAATGCGATTTTGGAAAAATGGTACATAGAAAAAATGTTTGTCTTGATGAGTTCTACCACTGGTTAAAGTTAATGTACTTATTTCGCTTATATCCTGTATATTAATAATATCAATGATCAATATCTGTTTTTAATGTTATGAATTATGATAAAACACTCAATTATTATTTGCAAAATGCATACAATAGAGGCTTTAACTTGTGTTTGATCGACTTATGTTTCAAAATTATGTCTCTTTTTTATTAAAGAGATCTTAATGCATCTACACGGTTGGTCTGAAGATGCCTTATATTAAAAAAAAAAGTCTAAACTCAGTTTTTAATTATACCTGATGCCTTTCTCTTTACAACAGAATATAAAAGAAAATATTTCATTGACGTTTTTCGAAAAAAATTGAGACCTAGATTGATTTAATTTTAAATAAAAAAAATTGCAGTTTTAGTAAACTGAATGGGAAAAAACGCAAAAAAGTCTTTAATAGAACGAAAACAGTTTGGAAATTAGAGCTATTATAAAATTTAGCAAATTAGATACATGTAGATTCAAATTTTTGCTGGTTGCAGCTTTAAATTTGCCTTAAACATAACAAACATAAAACATAGATGTAAACATTCAATATGTTCAATGTTTAAGTAGGTTCAAATCTGTTATCAGATAAGTTTTGTTTTAATAACAATTTAAACATCAATTTTGAAAAAGCTAATGAACAATTTAAGAAAGATTTTCTTCAACTCAAAATAAGCATAACTCCTAAAATTCATGCAGTATTTATTTTATCATGTGTGTATCACAATTTTGTTAATATGTGAATTCAGGTTCAGGAAAATTTAGGGAACAGGTTTCTAAATCTGTACATGCCAATTTAAAAAAAAGTTTAGAAGTATAAATTAGCCGAAAGAAATCCAGAAGTTTTCACAAATTCGTATAATAGTGTAAATTTGATAATAGCACATATATGTAAAATGTTAATGCCAAGAAAGTTTGGCTAAATTTTTGAGATTTGGTTCAGAAATGTTTCATTAAATTTACAAAAATTCTAACCGAATTAATTTCGTTGGACTCATGGGTAAGAATATGGTAGACTTCTCAAGACAAAAAATCAAATAAGAAAAAGTGAAGGTTTGTTGATTATAGAATTCATAAATGAATGTTTCGTCTACTAAAGCTTTCTGAAAAACCTGTTTTTTTTATTGAAGCACAAAACTAAAAATTTGACTAATTATCAAGGAATAATTTTTCCAATACGAGTTGAGACAACCACTTTACATTCTTGATATAGCAGTTAGATTTTTTCCTGAAAGAGGTCAGAAAAATTAACTTTTTTAAAGAGACCTGTTTTTTTTCTATTATGTATCTTCTATTATGTATTTTGCTTTTTTGCTTCTAACTATTATACAATCCCATTAGTTTTAATGTAAATATGTAAACTGTTTTTGTGTTATTAATTATGTATTTAATTTATTTTTGGGTGTTTTTTTTCATTCACTTTACGAAAACTTCTATTTTGTCAATTTAAACTTAATTTAAATTAAAATTTCAATTTTTTTTTCTCTGTCGTAAAGAGAAAGGTATCAGGTATAATTAAAAACTGAGACTATAGACTTGGACACTTTTTCCAGACAAAAGACATCTTCAGACCAACCGTGTCTATGTTTAATCTTTGTTTTTATCAAAATCATAGCATAATTAATTTCACATAAATAGAATAGCTCTTTGAAAAAACTTATTTACTTCTAATAAATTATTGCGTAACTCTTTTTTACCCATGTTCTTCTACGAGTAGTTACAGGAAATGTTAACAAAAATTCAAAATAATTGTTGCAGATTTATTTCCAAACGTAGAAAATATAATCTTGTTTTTTAAATTAAAGAAATGAATTGGCTAAAACTTGTTTTTCATTTTCAATATTTGATGGCACATGATTTACACAATTTACCTTAAGGGGCATTTCACGTGAAGCGGACAACTCAAAAAAATGCGACAACCTGAAATTCAGTTAAAATTGTTCTCCTAAAAGGTATGAATGTAAATACGTGATGATTTTTTTGTGAGCGACTTATTTAAAAAGTTATTGACTTCTAAAAATTGACCAAATATTAAGCAGAACGTTCATGTAAACTGTATTTCTAATTAAACAGTAAATAGTAAAAAATTTGAAATGGTGCTTTATACAGAAAATTTACTGTTCATTTTAAATCTAAAATCAAATTTGAAATTTGAAATTTTTTTCGTGTAGAAAACCAGAAGTGAAGTTTCAAATCCGAATTTTAGTAACTTGGACCATTTTTTTTTAAATTATTTTTATTTCAAAAAATAGCTTAAAGTAAATAGAATTTACACTATAAGTCGCAAAATGGGATCTCTACTCGTTTAGGAGATACAGTACTTAATGAACGTGATAGGCCGATTTACGCAAGAAATTACGCGCTTTTGTGTACATTATGTACTATATCTCCTAAACGAATAGAGATCCCATTTTGCGACTTATAGTATAAAATCTATATATTATAAGCTATTTTTTGAAATAAAAATAAATGAAAAAAAAACGGTCCAAGTTACTAAAATTCGGATTTGAAACTTCGCTTCCGGCTTTCTACACAAAAAAAATTTTAAATTCTATATCGGATTTCAGAATCAAAAAGAACAAAGAATTTTCTATATAAAGCACTATTTTAAATATTTTGGTATGCATTAGTTTTTTGAATAAAAGCTTCCAAAAACTCTGTGACTCATATTTCGTCAATTTTTTAGAAGTCAATATCTTCACAAATAAGCATCACACAAAAAAATCATTATATATTTACAATTATGCTTGCTAGGAGAACCATTATCCTGAATATGACCGAATTACAGGTTGTCAAATTTTTTTCGTTGTAGTCTTGTTTCTTAAATCTTTTATAATGCTGTTGTCATTTATAATACAACTATCGAAATTTATTTGAAATTAAAACCAGTAACCTCATTTTAAAAACAAATCAAATTAAAATATTCAGTACCTACTTTTTTGGTTTCTTTTTCTAATTTGTTTTCATCTGTTTTTTTTTCTCTAACACTAATTATTACATACTTTTTTTTCAACATAATATCACTTAATTTTCTTATTATTTTCTATTTATTCTTATTATTCGTTATTATTATTTTCTTTGCCTGAAAACTATTTTTAGTTACTTTTGTGTTTTATATTTATCTTAACAGGTTAATTAGACTAGCATTTGTTATAGACTTTGCCCCTTCTCAGTTTTTTTAATAAAGACAATTTTAGTATTATTAGTGTTATTTTATCTAATTTCCAGTCCCCGCCCGAATAATTTCGTTCGGGGGCACAGTCATACGCCCCTACAAAACCTCGGTGTCTTTCCAATGCGAATCGGTTGGTAACCCCAAACGTGAATGGCTCCGAGGTGAGAAAATCCTCAAAGGGGGTGCCAATGCCAACCAGCAACTCCTGGACACTGGAGAATTAATCCTTGCCAATTTGCAACTGATCGATTCTGGCAACTACACGTGTCAAGTGGACAACAACCAAGGCTCTGATAAAATCACATACCACCTTGTGGTTCAAGTTCCACCCAGTGCCCCACTTTTATACGTTTCGAGTGCTACCAGTAGCAGTATACTTCTAAATTGGAAAATCGGAAACGATGGAGGGGCACCAATCAGCGGCTTCACGCTCAATTACAGGTAGGGTTTAAGCAAATTTGGCCCCTTTTGTTCATCATGTGTTACGACCCAGAATAGACCGACAGAAAAAAAACAAGTAATTAATTCGAGACACAGAAACACAAGGTGCCTAAATTCTAGAATAAAAAAAAACGTGAAATTAATATTTGAAGTTTGTTAGTTAATTACAGTACCGTACTTTTCCGAAAAAAATATAACTGCAAAAACGATAAGAGTCGTGTTTGTTCGCACATTTAATACATTAAATTAAATTGACGTTGATGCTATTTTAGCCTATTCCACTCGGTTGAATTCATAAGTCATGAGATGCTTATCTATTTTCCGAGATTTGGTCAAAAACGTCCACAAAAATAAGTCGAAATTGTCGAACCTCCTAGCTGAAAAATTACGAAATTAGACGGAAATTAGTCTAACTGTGCAAAAGTTTTTCTAAACAAATTTTGGTTAAAAGATAGGTTAAACTTAGTTTTTTGTGAGATTTCGCTCCAGAAGACCGGTAAAATCTAGCACTACATAATTCGTGTTTTTTTTTTCGAGAGTTTTAAGACATTTTTGAGCCAGTTTTTTTGAAGTCGAAATCAAAACAATACTTTTTTGAATAATTTTCCTAACACTGGCTGAAAAATCACAAAATTTGATCCAAATTAATGTTATTTTAATTTTATATCTCGCGATTTGGATTGCTTGAACTTTATTTTGCAAGATCATGCTAAAGCTTTATTTGATTTATTTTGATGGATTTAGCTCGATTTTGAGAGAAAAGTTTTTCTAAACAAATTTTGGTTAAAAGTTGGTTAAACTCAGTTTTTTGTGAGATTTCGCTACAGAAGACCGAAAAACTACCAAGTAAAATCTAGCACTACATAATTCGTGTTTTTTTTCGAGAGTTTTAAGACATTTTTGAGCCAGTTTTTTTGAAGTCGAAATCAAAACAATACTTTTTTGAATAATTTTCCTAACACTGGCTGAAAAATCACAAAATTTTATCCAAATTAATGTTATTTTAACTTTATTTCTCGCGATTTGGATTGCTTGAACTTTATTTTGCAAGATCATGCTAAAGCTTTATTTGATTCATTTCAATGGATTTAGCTCGATTTTGAGAGAAATTAAGCCGAAAAATTATAGTGTTATTTTTATATTTTTCAAGCAAAGAAATACGTTTCTGAAGTTATATTCTCACTTTCTTGTGGAAAAAATTAGAGCTAAAAAACCTAAATTTAATCAAACGTTTTGACTGGGCCTACAGTCAGTAAACAAATTATTTCTCAAAATTTTGTAAAAAACAAACTGAAATATTACCTATTTTAAACCCAAAATTGTGTGAATTCCGAATTTTTTAGTTATTTTTTAGAGTAATATTTTGCCAAATGTAAGTGAAAATTATTATTTCAACCGTCTTTCAACTAGAGATTCATTTATTGCGTAAAAACTTTTTCCAACAATAAATAACGTTATTTTTGTCGTTCTTGAAAATCTGAGTAGTTAAAATCTTAGTTTATTCCGGAGATTTTGCTAAGAATGATTGAAAAAACACCAATTTTAGACCAAAATTATCTTATTTTTGCCTTTTTGAGCATTTTCTTCACCCAAAAATTCGTTAAAAACAAACAAGGACAGGAAGAAAATGGGTGTTAAACTAAGTTTTTTATCGAAAAATTTACCTAAAATTAGAAATTACCGAATTAGATCGTATTTAATGTCATCTCATCTTTTTTTGGTCAAGACTGATTTATTTTGCTAGAGCTTTTCAAATTACGCCAAGAAATCGCAATATAGCTCGTTTTTGAGGGAAATTTTATTAAAAGAAGTCGAAAAACTAGAACACTTGGTCGAAAATTATGTTTAGTGTTAAAATGTTAGGTTTAACTACAAGTTAACAAACCAATAAATCATCAAACTACGTCAAAAATTGCATAATTCTGGCCTGTTTTAAGTGTTTAGCACGTTTTCAAGATACAAACGGAAGAATAAACATAATTAGACAGAAATAAATTGTAATTTTTGATATGCAGAAACGTAACTATTTCTCAAAAATTGCCGAAAATAAGTCAACAAATTGTCAAAGAATTTAAGTATTAAGTATTATTAAGTATTAAGTAACTAGAACACTTGGTCAAAAATCATGTTTGGGGTTAAAATTTTAGGTTTAACTACAAGTTAACAAACCAATAAATCACCAAATTACGTCAAAAATTGCATAATTTTTGCCTATTTTGAGTGTTTAGCACGTTTTCAAGACATAAACGGAAGAATAAACATAATTACACAGAAATAAATCGTAATTTTTGATATGCAGAGACGTAATAATTTTTCAAAAATTGCCGAGAATAAGTCAACAAATTATCGAAGAATTTAGGTATTAAGTATTATTAAGTATTAAGTAACTAGAACACTTGGTCGAAAATCATGTTTGGGGTTAAAATTTTAGGTTTAACTACAAGTTAACAAACCAACAAATCACCAAATTACGTCAATAATTGCATAATTTTAGCCTATTTTGAGTGTATAGCACGTTTTCAAGATACAAACGGAAGAATAAACATAATTAGACAGAAATAAATCGTAATTTTTGATATGCAGAAACGTACTATTTCTCAAAAATTGCCGAGAATATGCCAACAGATTGTCGAAGAATTTAAGTATTAAGTATTAAGTAACTAGAACATCTGGTCAAAAATCATGTTTGGGGTTAAAATTTTAGGTTTAACTGCAAGTTAACAAACCAATAAATCATCAAACTACGTCAAAAATTGCATAATTCTGGCCTGTTTTAAGTGTTTAGCACGTTTTCAAAATACAAACGGAAGAATAAACATAATTAGACAGAAATAAATTGTAATTTTTGATATGCAGAAACGTAACTATTTCTCAAAAATTGCCGAAAATAAGTCAACAAATTGTCAAAGAATTTAAGTATTAAGTATTATTAAGTATTAAGTAACTAGAACACTTGGTCAAAAATCATGTTTGGGGTTAAAATTTTAGGTTTAACTACAAGTTAACAAACCAATAAATCACCAAATTACGTCAAAAATTGCATAATTTTTGCCTATTTTGAGTGTTTAGCACGTTTTCAAGACATAAACGGAAGAATAAACATAATTACACAGAAATAAATCGTAATTTTTGATATGCAGAGACGTAATTATTCTTCAAAAATTGCCGAGAATAAGTCAACAAATTGTCGAAGAATTTAGGTATTAAGTATTATTAAGTATTAAGTAACTAGAACACTTGGTCGAATATCATGTTTGGGGTTAAAATTTTAGGTTTAACTACAAGTTAACAAACCAATAAATCACCAAATTACGTCAATAATTGCATAATTTTAGCCTATTTTGAGTGTTTAGCACGTTTTCAAGATACAAACGGAAGAATAAACATAATTAGGCAGAAATAAATCGTAATTTTTGGTATGCAGAAACGTAACTATTTCTCAAAAATAGCCGAGAATTAGTTAACAAATTGTCGAAGAATTTAAGTATTAAGCATTATTAAGTATTAAGTGTTTTGCTGTTTGTTACGGCAATTTTTAATCGCACGTTAAAACTTATTTTGCATCAACCCAGTAGTTAATTAAATTTAGAAACTAACTTGTTTTTTAATTAAAAAACAAATTAAAAATTTTATGGGGAGATATCGACTTAAGGTCGAGCTTAAAGTTTAATTTAGTTGGTTTTGTTAGAAAAGTTCTGTTGTCAGTAATTAAAATTTTATCTTAAACAACAATTTTATTTTGCATTTAATTAATTAAAATTAATTAATAAGTTGAAACATTAATTACAGGAAAGAACACGGAGATTTGGACGAAGTCCATTTATCCAGACACGCAATCAGCTTCGAATTGAGAGGACTTTCATGTGGCACTACGTATCATCTATATTTAACCGCTCATAACATCGTTGGGAGTAGTCCAGCAAGTCATTCCTTGCAAGCAAGGACACAAGGACACCCACCAGGAGTTCCCCCAGCTACGAGTTTCATTACCCCGAACTCCACTTCAGTCTTACTGAGATTGCACGTTTGGCCTGACAATGGATGCCCCATTTTGTATTTTATTCTACAGTATCGGAAAGCTTCCAGTTCACAGTGGATTTTAGGTGGGTAATATCGTATACAGGCTGTTTGTCTTAACCCCACATTAGAAGTATTGGGAGTTCTAATAATCATAGTCATCTGAAAATTTGAGTACAACCTGCTCAATGAAAATATTCTCAAGATAGCAGCACTTCCGGTTATACGGGAAGTCGCTATCAACTTCCTTATTTTAAATGGAATGCTATATTTTTTAAGGCGTTTTTGAATTACTAGAGTTATTTTAAGGTAGTTTTCATAAGCTGTTCCTATACCTAAATTTAGCCGTTTACGAAATATTTATGGTTTTTAATTTTTTTTTGGATTTGCACCTTCCAGTTCAAAAGTCGATAACTCTGCGATTTTTAAAAATTTGGAAATATTTTTGAGCTCATTTAAAAGAGGAAGCCTAGATCTTTCCTTTGGTGTTTTCAAATTTCTAAAAAAGAATAACAAACTCCAAATTTTTAAAATTAAGTTTGCAAAACTGTAAGCACCTATAACTCATTTTTTTCAAATGAAATGATAAAAGTTTTATATCACTAGATGGTAGAGAATTTAATTCTGCTTCGATCTGTGTTAACATTCCCTATACTTATGTTTAATAGTTTTCAAGTTACAATACCTTTTTGTTGGGATTGAGAAATTCATTAGCCATAGGCCTTTTCTCATAGGTTGCCATGGAAACGAATGAAAAAAGGTGAGAAATTAAAGTTTTTCAAACCAACACCCAATGAATTTATTTTGTTTTCACGGGATGGATAGCACAATTTTGAACAGAGTTTGTCGTTTAAGTTTAATCAGAAATGTTTTTATGGCAAACTATGCAAAAATAGCTGTGGTTAGTAAGAAATTTCCTACAATAACAAAAAAACCAACATAACTTGAAAATTCTCACAGATAGGTATAGGTAATGATAATACAGATTGGTGCAGAAAAAAATTCTCCTCCATCTAGTAAAATAAAAATTGGGACATCCCATTTGAAAAAATTAAGTTTTGGTTACTTGAAGTTGTCCAAACTTAACCTTACAATTTTTGGGTTTATTAACTTCAATTCCAATTTTGATCACACTGAACAACAGACATAGGCTTTCTCTTTCAATTCTCCAAACATGATTTCGAAATCTCTAAAACTAAGCGAGTTACCGATTTTTTAAGGGGCAGGTGCAGATTCAAAAATTTTCAAAAATCCTAAATATCTCGAAAACAGTTAAACTTGGGTATAGGGAAAGCTGATAAAAATTCCCTTAAAATAACTCAACTAATCCAAAAACGCAGTGAAAAACATAGCTTTCCATTTAAAATAAGGAAGTTAATAGCGACTTCCGGTATAACCGGAAGTGCTGCCATCTTGAAAATATTTTCATTGAGCACAACTCAACGGATTATGTCTGAGTACCAACTCTCAGATAAATATCTTTATTAGAACTTTCAATACTTCTAATGTGGGTTTATTGTTGAGGATTTACCACACTTATTTATTTCTAACAGTTTCAAACGCTTTGAAACCGCAAAAACGGACTTCGATCACTGGACTAACTCCTGCCACTAAATACGTGGTCAAGCTGGAAGCCCACAATATTGCGGGATTTGCCACTGAAGAGTTTGTTTTCATGACTTTAACGAAGGACGGTGGTAATGACCTAAACTGGGGT
Organism: Tribolium freemani; assembly: GCA_939628115.1. Taxonomy (NCBI): domain Eukaryota; kingdom Metazoa; phylum Arthropoda; class Insecta; order Coleoptera; family Tenebrionidae; genus Tribolium; species Tribolium freemani. Next base: position 35,068,044 of record OW626785.1, read on the forward strand.
AAAGTCTGGTTCTAATTAAAAATTTCAGGTGTGCCACCACTTAATTTATTGAAGCAAGGGCACAATGAAACGTCCATCTATTCAGATATTAGGTTTATTATTCCGTTGTTAGTTTTAATAATTGCTGTTATAATTTCGATTCTTGGAGCTATTCTCTGTTTGAAACATCGTAAGTGTGGTTTCGTTTTTGTGGTGGTTTAATTAACTGTTATTTGTTTTAAGGACAAAGCGAAATCGCTAAGGAACTCTTAGATAATCAACATAACGCAGAAGCTCAAAGAGAAAGATATTATGCGACAATACATAAAGCAGCTCTAGCGGCTGGCGAAAAAATTCCAGGTTAGTTGGTTATACACGCGATTTTTTCTACAATTAATTATTTTCAGAGACTTCCGAGGACATATCACCCTATGCAACATTTCAGCTGTCAGAGCCAAGTACCTTACCACAAAATACAATGTTGCATAGTTTCATGTATCATGAACATCCCATGACAGAAGGTTGTGCTTCGCCACCTCCAAGTTCGTCGGTTCTGCGAAGCTCGCCCTATTATAATATTGTAAGTAAAAGTCACTATTTCACTTATTATTAGAATCAAATTAAAAAATTGTGGCTACGAAGTCATACAATGCAGATAACCATTTAGAAAAAATTGAAAATATAGAACTCAAAAACAGAAAAAGATTTTAATTGAATTCACAATCTTACTTATTATACAGGGTGATTCATATAACTTTACGACCCTGACGAACTTTAAATGCAACCCATTATGCACTGGAGATTGAATTGCGCTTAAATTGGCCAAAACAAAAACGCCAGAGACTGCAATAAGAACCTACTTTTGTATGGTTTGCAAGAAATATCCAAATCACAAACAAATTTATAATTATTAGTGTTTTTGAATCAAGTTATAATTGAGTAATGTATTACTGGTTGCATTTAAAATTCGGCAGGGTCGTAAAGTTATGTGAATCACTCTGTATTAATCAACTCGTACCCAGTTTTGACCGTTCATCAGGTACTATTTAGTTATTTAATTTTTTCTAATTTCGTTATTTAATCGTGGCAGTCATAAGAAAATTATTCTCGAAAATTCTATTGATTTTATACAGGGTCGCTAATAAGTAAGGATACAGTTAAATATTTTTTTTATTAAAATGTGTTTTTTTTAGTAAAAGTGTTACGTATTTTAACAGTTATTATTAACTTTTACTTATTTTTTGGTCAAAATTCAGGTGGCAAAGAGCTAACGTTAGATAAAAACAAAGGTAACAAAATTTTTATAATATTTAACTGTATCCATACTTCTAAACGACCCTGTATGATACAATAATTAAAAAACAAATCCTTAGACATTCGTTAATTGCCATTTCAAAAAAATCGGAAAATATACCTAAAGAATTTGAAAACATAAAGAAATTAAAAAAACATATATTTCCTGAAATTCTCTGATTTCAATGATAGTTTGTTCTTTGTAAAGATAGTAAGTTGTAATTCTGATTTATTTTACAGTATAATTTCGTTTCTTTCTGTTTTTCGACTAAAGCTATAAACTTGTTTACCTAGTTACGAGTTTAAAAAAATTCAGTTGCAATAAAGTATTACTGGTATTTTTTTTCTTTCTAAAAGTAATGCGGCATGAAGACTTTGTAAAGCATTAGATCGGAAATTACTCATCATTACCTTTCATATTCTCAAATTTTAACTTTTCAAATTTTTATTATTGTTTCGTATTAATCCTTCAACAACTGTTACATGAAAATTCTATAAAGCACTGCCTCGAAAATTGATTTCTAGTTCTTAAAAATTTAATTATTTTTAATTAAAAATTGCACTTTCAGTTTATTTATTCGGTGTTGAGTTTAATTTTGGTGGATGCGCCGGGCTAATGCGCTCAAATAAATTTCATAATTTTTTTTTGTGTTTTAATTGCTTTTTTCAATACTTTTATAGAAATACAACAATTTTCTTTACACTGCTTTAATTAATATATTCGCAAATTGCCATTTCGAAAAAAATCAGAATTCTGTAGATTCCGAAAACAAGTGGAAATTTTAAAAATAATTTTTTGTTAAATTCTCTCTAGTCTTTAATCATAAATGGAAAAGTTTTCTAAAAGAAATCCCTAGAAGAATAATAATTATAACTAAAAATATACCGCTCCACAAATTATTTTAATTATTTTAACACAAACTAATCACTTTCCAAGCACTGGAACGTGATAATTGATAAAACAACTCAGTAAATATGTGTCTTTACTCTTCGTAATTTTACTTCCTAAACTTATGTGGAACAGTTTATTTAATTCGAAATGAAAATGTTTACGCGAAATTAATTATTATGATTAATAAAATTAAACATTAGGTGTTTGGAAACATACTTAAAAAATAAGTACTTAAATATAAAATTCAAACCAAAAAAAATAAATTGATCTTTTTTTATGAAAGTTTCATGTTCCCCAATGTTTAACCATGGAGTTAAACAGAAATTTTTGAGAAAATTCTAAATTAAATCGCGAATTTTCTATAAGAGTTGTCGCAACGGTTGAGTAACCCATGCATGTTCTAACTGGGTCACTTGACCAGAGACAACTAAACAATAACAAAGCGGGTTTTAAATATTAAATGGAATCATTATTAATGAAATGACAATTGTTTTAGATTAACTGTTTTAATTTGTAAGTAAAATTTGTATATAAACGAATTATTTTTATAATAAAATCAGTACTGAACTTAACCCCGAGTTCTTGCTCAGTCACCCAATTCGTTTTTCTCTAAAACTGAATAGTTTAGGCAGCAAACACTCTATTTCATGATTTTTGCGCACTCAAAATTATAGTAACAAAGTTTGAATTTTTAAAACTGTAAAAACAGCTGAATTTTATCATTTTAAATGGTACCATTACGACACTGTACTTGTCATAAAAACTTACTTTATCATGATTTTTTAAGTTTAAACCGCTCACGAGATGCTGCTGATTCTTAAACTGCTTAAAATACAGAATTTTTAAATTTTATTCAGTTGCGGTTATAGTAACTATTAACAAAAATCGATACTTTCAAATCTGTCACCATCTTTCTGAATTTAAAGGTTTTGTCTTTTAAGATTTCGATTTAATTCTTCGACTGATGACGCATTAGAATTTTGAAAATTAATTTCGAAACATATGTTTTATTTATAAACTGTCGTAATATTTACAAATCCAGAAACAAAATAGGAAAATACTGGATCCGAAAACAAACAGAAAATTCGAAATAAGTTAATCGCAATCATCATCTAATCTAGGTCCGCTTTTATTTAATATTTTTTATAATGATGTTATCAGGGATATGAAGGATTGTAAAATATTTATATATGCAGATGATCTAAAAATTGCACACACTATTAAATCTTATGAAAATTGTCTAGAATTACAAAATAATATTGACGTCTTAATCTCGTGGTGCCATTATAATCGATTAGAGTTGAACATTAAAAAATGTAAAAAGATCACATTTGCTAGAAAATCTAATTTGATTAACTTTTAATATAATATAAATGGTACCGTACTTGAAACGTGCAATAAAATTACGGACTTAGGCATAGTTATGGATAGTGGTTTGACCTTTACACCTGATATTATTCAGCTAACTAGTAGTGCATTAAAGACTCTGGGCTTTATATGTAGAAATACAAAAGAATTTACTAATGTATCTTGCATTAAAATTTTATTTTATGCCCTAGTTAGGTCTAAGCTTGAATATTGTTGTGATGTTTGGTGTCCGTTCTACCAATTTTATGTAAATGTTTTGGAAAATATTTTAAGAAAATTTTGTAAATACTTATATTCTAAAATTTATAATAGATATCCTGTAAGGCATTGTGATCAAAGTGATCTTTTAAAAAATGTAAATGAAAGCACTTTATTAAGTAGGAGAAATGTTCTTTGTATTATTTTTCTACAAAAACTTTTATGTGGTGGGATTATCAGCTCTGGTCTTCTGGATCAAGTGTACATTATAGTACCTAGAGCTAACAACCGAAATCCTCTTACATTCTATTTTTCTACCCCTAATACCTTTCATCATCTGAATTCTCCACTTTTTAAATGTTTTAAATTATACAATAATATTACAATACATTTAGATATTTTCTTCAATAATTTCCAAACTAAAACTGTAAAGGTCAAACTACTAGAATATTTTTCTTCGTAATTTATTATGTTTTGTATATTTTGATTGTCTCAATTTTGTCAATTTTGTTCTTCTTTAGTATTTCTTTTTATATATTATATTGTTATATTTGTAAGGACTACTCGTTCATTTATTATACAGGGTGTTCCGTCTAAACCCCACATTAGAAGTATTGAAAGTTCTAATAAAGATGTTTACCTGAAAGTTAATACTCAGGCATAATCCGTTGAGTTCTGCTCAATGAAAATATTTTCAAGATGGCAGCACTTCCGGTTATACCGGAAGTCGCTATTAACTTTCTTATTTTAAATGGAAAGCTATGTTTTTTACTGCGTTTTTGGATTAGTTAAGTTATTCTAAGGGAGTTTTTATCAGCTTTTCCTATACCCAAGTTTAACCATTTTCGAGATATTTAGGATTTTTTGAAATTTTTAGATTTGCACCTACCACCTAAAAAATCGGAAACTCGCTTAGTTTTAGAGATTTCGAAATCATATTTGGAGAATTAAAAGAGAAAGCCCATATCTGTTGTTCATTATGTTCAAAATTGGAATTGAAGTTAATAAACCCAAAAATTTTAACGTTAAGTTTGGACAATTTCAAGTACCCATAACTTAATTTTTTCAAATAGGATACCCCAATTTTTATTCTACTAGATGGAGGAGAATTTTTTTCTGCATCTATCTCTATTAGCATTCCCTATACCTATCTGTGATAATTTTCAAGTTCTGTTGGTTTTTTTGTCATTGTAGGAAATTTCTTACTAACAACAGCTCTTTTTGCATAGTTTGCCATAAAAACAGTTCTGATTAAACAAGCGACAAACTCTGTTCAAAATTGTGTTATCCGTTTCGTGAAAACAAAATAAATTCATTGAATGTTGGTTTGAAAAACATTAATTTCTCACATTTTTTCTCTCGTTTCCACTGCAACCTACGAGAAAAAGCCTATGGCTAATAAATTTCTCAATCCCAACAAAAAGTTATTGTAACTTGAAAACTATTAAACATAAGTATAGAGAATGTTAATTAATACAGATCGAAGCAGAATTAATTTCTCTACCACCTAGTGAAATAAAACTTTTGGCATTTCATTTGAAAAAAATGAGTTATGGATGCTTAAAGTTTTGCAAATTTAACTTTAAAAATTTGGAGTTTGTTATTCTTTTTTAGAAATTTGAAAACACCAAAGGAAAGATCTAGGCTTCCTCTTTCAAATGAGCTCAAAAATATTTCCAAGTTTTTAAAAATGGCAGAGTTAGCGATTTTTGAACTGGAAGGTGTAAATCCAAAAAAATTGTAAAAATCATAAATATTTCGCAAACGGCTAAATTTAGGTATAGGGAAAGCTTATGAAAATTACCTTAAAATAACTCTAGTAATTCAAAAACGCATTGAAAAATATAGCATTCCATTTAAAATAAGAAAGTTGATAGCGGCTTCCGGTATAACCGAAAGTGTTGCCATCTGGAGAATATTTTCATTGAGCAGGACCTAAAAGATTATGGTTGTACATAAATTTTCAGGTGACTTTGATTATTAGAACTAATGTGGCGTTTAGACGGAACAGCCTGTATTGTCCACTATAGACTAAGAAGTCTGTTGGAAATAAATTCTATTATTATTATTATTTTTATTATTATTATCATTATTATCATCAAGATAAAAGCCAAATTTTGACAAAGTTAAAGTTAAAGAAAAAAAGTTAAAGAATGATCTTTTTTTCTGTATACGTCAAATCTTGGTAGAGAAGACTGAATTTTACAAAATTGTGAAATTTTGATTTTAGTTTTTTGTTGTTTGTTCAATGATCCAGTTTTGTACAGTCTATAACGTGCGTATGTTTTTGGTTGTAAAATTTTAAACGCTAATAAACTTATCATTCTTTATCTTTATAGTGGTTCGCTTTTCGTAGATTAGTTCTTATAAAAAGAAAATAAGGAAATTGTTTGAAGAGCGACTTGCACAAGTTCAGATTTTAGTATTATTCAATTGTTGTTTCAATAACTTGACCTGTCGGTTCACAACTGTTTCAATCGTATACAAAATAGAAAACTGGGAATTTAAAACTATTTTTATGCAGTCCTTTTGCCGTTTGATGTCTTCTAACATTATCAATGTATGCAGCAAAAATTTCAAGGTACCAAGGGCCACGGTAGAAGACGTTCTAACCGAAAAAATGAGGTAGACAGCGATGAGAGTGAATCGGACACCGAGCACAGAACCGAGTCTTCCACACAGTTAGAAGTTAAACGAAAACAAAGTAAGTCTTGTTGCAGAGTTGCATACAATAATTTTTCTACACAAATGTAGGTATCATGCATCATGGAACCCAATCAAGTACGTCATCCGACATATCGCCCATGTCTGAAAAAAAGTCGCTTCCGCGTAGAAACCGTTCGAGGTGCAGATAAATTTGGTTTGGTTGTTTGGTAATTTTTTTTCCTTAGGTTGTCGCCCCAAAGCCGGAGTTTGTCCCAAAGGCAGATTCTGTCACGACTGTCATTAGCCGAGACGACATTTTCGGAAAAAAAGTCCCTAGATCACAGCACTACCGACCGACCGGAACTGAGTGAAGCCGAATGCGACATCGACACAATCAAAAAATTAAAGTTAGGTTTGAAATCGTCTTTTTGGTCAAAACCGAATGAATCCGATCAAATAACGGACTATTCGATTGCTGTTTAAGCTGTTGTAGTAAATAGTTCAAAATCAAAATTTTATACAAAAATTATAGAGTTATTAAGTCTAAAAGAATTTTACGTGACATTTTGGAAGCATTTTGTACACTAATGAACAATAAGATATGTAGATTAAAATGTTTCTTCTTTGAATTTATTGTAGATGCAGTCATTCTCCGGAAGAATAAATGTCTTATTCCTTGATTTCGACACACTTTCTTTTTACGACCAGTTTACCTTCGCTTTCAAAGTATATCAAAGTTAGAAAAAATAAATAAACTACAAGAGTACTTCAGGTGTTTTATTTCAAGCTGTCTCAAATGGGACTAAAAATTACTAGAGAAATTGGACCAGGCATTAGTTTATTTATTGATTTTTCTTTCTGTGTGCAATTTCAGCTAAAAAACCAACACACAAAATGCTAGACCATAAACGAGGTAACAGAAGGTCTCATGGCTTCTGCAAATTTATTTAGATAGAGAATAAAATTCTATAAAACTTACTCAAAGCGAATTTAGATTGAGTGATTCTTGATGTGGTTGCAAGATCATGTTTGAAGGCAATGTGCTCAAAAATTTAATTCTTAAATAATAATGTTCCTGTATTTAGAACATATTTAGGAGTAGACCATCGTAAGTTGGTCTGTGTATCTTCAGATTTTTTTTTTTTTTTGGTTGTTTCCCTTATAGGCAAGTTATTGAACACAATTTTTTTGTTTGTTAAATGACCAAGAAAAAATAAGGCTAGAAAAATAATTCTAAACAAAATTATAAAATAGTGTTGAAAAGTCGCCGAGTAGAATCAAGAGAGTTTGGAATAAGTGGAAAAGAATTTAAAAAAGAATCTAAAGATGATTAAAAAAAATTTTAATTTACATATTACTTGAAAAATTTGAGGCGCAACAAACCCGTCCTAAATTCCCCCTATAACAAAATCTTATGTATTAATTCACATATATTTTTATGCAGAATAATTTCATAGTCCATTTCCAAAATCCCAAAAAGACGTTTTTCTTTAGTTGATCTCTGATTATAATTTTTTTGTTAAATGTGCAAGAAAAATAAGGATTTCTTATGAATAGCACAAAATCTGCATAAGCAGATTCGATTCCTACAAATTTTTATAAATAGCATGATGTTTTGTCATTCTGAGATCGCAAAAAAGGAGGTTGAACTTGAAGATGAACTGTATTCTAAATTATGCAAATTAACACAAATATCAGTATTTTATTAAACATTCAGTCAAAAGGAAATCTTGAGAACAGCGGATATTCAAAGAATCAAATTTTTTCGGTGTTTAAGAGGCATAGGATAACTGTTGCTTTTCTAAACAATGAAGATTATTCTAAATGCCGAATGGCTGGTAAAAAATGAGACAAGAAAAATGATCTTACAAAACTTTACAGAAAAATAAAAATTGCAATAAAAATAGTACCTTTTATTACCAATTACCAATTACCATGAATAAATTTTTCGTTGAACTCAGAAACATTTTACTTTTTTCCAATTTCTTATCTTGAGAACAAAATAGCTTCAAGAATTCAACAAATACAACTGAATCTTTTGGTTTAGTAAGTAAATAATGAAAATAATGTGTTACACTTTGTACAAAGTTTTTTTTCTCTTTTAAGGTGTTTTGCAAATAGAAAGCGACGGAAAGCGTTAAAGTAAAAAAAATCAAAAGCGATGTAAGAGAACAAATGTCAAAATTATGATTTTTGATGTACTTTTACCGCATATTCCTTTTTTTTTCAATTAGAACCGTTATCGTTACAAGTAAAAACAAATCCTAGAACAAATCCAATTATTTGTTTACCTTTTAATTTTTTTTGTATTTGGTTCAAAAACTGTATAATTTTGGTTTTTTCGAGTGTTTATGTAGGTTCGTTTTTCAATTCAGGTTTTTTGAGTATATTTGCAATATTTTTCTGGAAAATCACATAATTTTACTGCTTTCAAACGTTTTAGCACAAGTTTTATCCAGTGAGAAATCAACCATCAGATGCGAGTATTTCACAAAAAATAAGGTAACCAACTTCAAAAAATTCAAAATCAGGATATTCATAATAAAAAAAAACGCAAAATGGTCCATGTTGACTTAAATGAACAGTCCAGTCAAATAAGCCTTTAAATCGAAATGTCGTGGAAAAGCTTGCATTTTTGATATAAGTTACTGTGAAGTATTTAAAAACGTTTGGTCAAAAATTTTTTTGTTTCAACCCCCGAGAAACTCGAGGAGGGGTTGAAATAACGAAAATAAAGTGTTTTTTAAAGATTATTCAAAATCGGTAAGAGCTAGAAAAAAAAGTTTTAAATACAATTTATAAAGCATAAAATTCTACATAAAAATGTTCTCTTGACTTTTTTGTATTATTCAGATTAACAGAGTTTAGGGTGATTAAATATAACGCGATGTCAAGGGATGAAATGTAACATTTAAAAAAACCATCAGAAACACTTCATTGTTATGTAAAATTTTTTGCTGAATTCGAATCCGTAGGTCTTTTTGGATTTGAAATTGCCTTCAGTTTGAAAAAGACGTTTTAGCAAAAAATTCACAATAACCTAAAATCGAACAATTTTTACGTTTACATCGTCGTATCTTCCTTCTGGATAAAGCTAGAAACTTGATTTTTTGCAAAAGATTCCTCAATGAATGCAGATTTCAACGTTGTCACACAAGGCTGAATTTTGATAAAAGAAAACTGAAAAAAATACAGTTTTCTTGAAACATCGCATAGCAGTGTAGTGAAATTTTCGAGATGCGTAAAAGTTTTTATTTTAAAAGTTAGACCCCTACATAATCGAGACAAAATAGTTTCAATAAGTTTTTGGTGAAAGAATTATTTTGAAATCTGCAATGGTTAACAAGTTATTGCAATTTTAATTTCTGCATTATGCGCTAACAATGTGTTTCCAACACGATGAAAGGGTCTGAATGAAAATTTATAAATCTGGGATGAATTATAAAATTTAGGTCCAATTACAATTATTATTAACTGCCATTAAATACATTATGTGAATTAAAAACTTTTCCATTGCACTGTAATTTTTTGTATACACAAATATCGAATAGTCATTAAAGAACGTTTTCTAAATAAAATATTTCCGATTAACCTGCACTCAATAATCACAATATCTGCAACTGCAAATGGGACGACAATTTTTTTGGTAACAAACTTGCTTTATAAATTCTAATTCAAAACTATAGTTTTTAAACCGAACTCATGACGAAGAATTTCGAACTCGACCAAAAAAATCGTAAAAAAATCATAACTCAAAAAGTAACCGGCAATTAGTTATTAATAATTTGTAAAACTTTTTTTAATCATCACATTTTGAACGCACTTCACAATCTACTAATTATTCAATAACAATAACAATAATAATAATAATAATAATAATAATAACAATAATTTTCGCAGGTAATTTTTAATTAAAAGTACCCAGTTATTGTAGAAAAATTTTGAATCACATGCATAGACAAAAAAATTAAGTACAACGCTCAACTCTGTGATTATTAGATTTTGAGATACAGTAAAAATTTACTTTCAGCAAATACGTTTTTACCCTAGCTCGACCTCTCTAAATTGATTTAGAATACTTGAATGGTTGAAATTTAGAACGTCAACACCAGGTTATGTTCTTTATTTTTTTTAAATAAAGTTTGTTTTTTATTTTTATTTTTTCTTTCCTACTTCTCTTTATTTGTTTCTTTTTCTAATTAAATAATATCTTCCATTCTTCTTTGTATTTTCATTTTTATTATTTTACTTTCAAAAGAATGTTTGTTTATTTTAGATATTAAGTTTATTTCAATTGCTTCTGCTATGGTTAAGTGGAGTAGCAGCAGCTAGACTTCGCCATAGCAGAATGCCAATATTGTTTGTATTAATTAATTAATTAATAAAGGCATTTATTATTATTTTTATTTGTATTATTATATATTTTATTATACTAAATTAATTTTAATTTAACTCGTTGTAATAATCACCTCCATGTTGTGTGTTTAAAACTCTTCACTGCACTGTAATTACTAATCATTAAAAAGGTTAATCACAAATTCACTACATAGATCGCTGAAATAAAATATTGATAAATCGTCATTAATGTCTGAAAGCCGTAAATGTTTATCTATCGTCATTAATTATTTAGTAATAGAACAAAATATAGTTTTCTACTTTAAATAACACGTGTAGTAACCTTAATTGTTGCAACAAAACCGTAGCAAAGAGAAAACTATTCTGGTATTTTTTATTCATTATTATAAGTTAATCAAACAGTACAGTTTCTTAAAAGTTGAATAACTTAAATTTTTTGAGCAGAACACACTTTATTTTTTATTTTTGCATAAAAAGGGTTTCAAATTGTTTTTCTAAAAATGTTTACAGTCTCTCTTAAACGCTTTAGTTACACCAAAACCAAGAAAAAAAATTAAAGTCAATCAACTTAAAGACTTAAACGAAAGAATGAGTGTGAACATTTTTTTGTAAATTTGCAGTCAAGAAGTTAAACAAGCAATAAAGTTTCTTAAAAGTTGAACAACTTATTTTTTTAAACAGAACACACTTTATTTTTTATTTTTGCATAAAAAGGTTTTCAAATTATTTTTCTAAACAAGAAGTATTTTTCTAAAAATGTTTACAGTGTCTCTTGAACGGTTTAGTTACACCAAAACGAAGAAAAAAAATTAAATTCAATCAACTTAAACACAAACGAAAAAATGAGTGTGAACATTTTTTTGGAAATTTGCAGTCAAGAAGTTAAACAAGTAATAAAGTTTCTTAAAAGTTGAATAACTTATTTTTTTAAACAGAACACACTTTATTTTTTATTTTTGCATGAAAAGGTTTTCAAATTATTTTTCTAAACAAGAAGTATTTTTCTAAAAATGTTTACAGTGTCTCTTAAATGCTTTAGTTACACCAAAACGAAGAAAAAAAATTAAATTCAATCAACTTAAAGACATACGAAAAAATGAGTGTGAACATTTTTTTGGAAATTTGCAGTCAAGAAGTTAAACAAACAATAAAGTTTCTTAAAAGTTGAATAACTTATTTTTTTAAACAGAACACACTTATTTTTTTATTTTTGTATAAAAATGCTTTCAAATTGTTTTTATAAAAATGTTTACAGTGTCTTTTAAAGGCTTTAGTTACACCAAAACCAAGAAAAAAATTAAATTCAATCAACTTAAAAACTTAAACGAAAGAATGAGTGTGAACATTTTTTTGGAAATTTGCAGTCAAGAAGTTAAACAAGCAATAAAGTTTCTTAAAAGTTGAATAACTTATTTTTTTAAACAGAACACACTTTATTTTTTATTTTTGCATAAAAAGGTTTTCAAATTATTTTTCTAAACAAGAAGTATTTTTCTAAAAATGTTTACAGTGTCTCTTAAACGCTTTAGTTACACCAAAACGAAGAAAAAAAATTAAATTCAATCAACTTACAGACTTAAACGACAGGATGAGTGTAACCAGTCAAAAAGTTAAACAAATAATAAAGTTTCTTAAAAGTTGAATAACTTATTTTTTAAACAGAACACACTTTATTTTTTTATTTTTGCATAAAAAAGCTTTCAAACTGTTTTTCTAAAAATGTTTACATTGTCTCTTAAACGCTTTAGTTATTGTTTTTCTAAAAATGTTTACGGTGTCTCTTAAACGTTTCAGGACACTATTGTATATTTTTAGATAAACAATTTAATAATCTGTGATAATACATTTTTAAAAGGAACCTGTTTTTGTCAAAAAAATTAAATTATTTAAAAAACTAAGCAGCATCGACCAATAAAAGTTAGATTTATCAGTGTTAAAAACTATGGCCAGAAATTCAATAAAATATAGGCTGGTCCTAAAACACCCTGTATAGGTAGGTAGTTGGAAATAATTTTAGGTAGGAATGCAAGGATTAATATATATTTATTTTGTTTATTTTTATTTAATCTTTGCAGGACACCTTGTACCTATATTAAGTGTGCGGAACAGTTTTGCATCTAAACATTTAAGTGTATGTTATGTGTAATATCTCTGTCAATGCATGAAACTGTAGCGAAAAATGTTATTTCTTGTTGCTTGAATCAAGACTACTTTCGCGAAGATTATACAGAACTAGAGCATATGAGATAGTGGTGTTTGCGACCTGAAATAAAAATTAGGACAAAAACTCTCATGTTAGTAACACACCGAAACAAACAATGGGTAATCTAAGCAAATCCCAGCCAGTGAAATACTATCATTTTGTGTGCTATTTGCCATAAATGTCAGAAGAATTTTAATGTTTTCAAGATTCCAGTAGTACCAAGGAGCTCCACCCAAAGTAAAATAAATTTCGCTCGTCTAAAATAAAACAAAACTATTAAAAAAAATACTAAACAACTACTTTTTTACAAACCTACGATGGCTTTAAAAGGCCATGATCACAACTTTTTTTAAACTGCGATTTCAACTAAATTTGCATTGTTAACATAAAATACACCCCTAGTCTGTGCCCCCAATAATTCAACTCCATAGCTGTGACACAAGGACTAGTTTGTGGAAAGATAAAGGACTAAAAACATTGTTTTGCATAATTAATACAAAATTAAATAAGTTTATCGGCTATATCGATATTTTTTCAGCAAGTCAACATATCCCTGAAATGCGGTACTTTCGGCACAGACTGTATTTGCATAAATTATAAAAATTAAACAAAATACTAGTAGCAAATCAAAATAGGTATATTGCAAAAAAATTCAACTCATTTACGAATTAGTTTACATCGTATTCTGATCTAACAAAGCAAATTGAGTTATGCCTAAAACTTCTATTGAATTAATCTGCCCAATCAGACTCTCAAATTTTTACTAAGCCTATTATAAACTGATTACACTTTATAACATAACCCAATATTAAAAATATAATATAAAAAAATTTAATGTGAAGCAGTTGTAGCAGAATGCTATAGAGGGATTTTCCCAAATCCCTGATACATGAAAGTACATTGGAATGAAAATATAGCACTAAAATAAACCTAAATACTACATATCCTCATTTAATTTCTATTTGCTTTCAACACATAAACTTGAACAAATTTGATGATGAAACAAATAAATGTATTTGGATATTCAAATTTTTTGAGCAACTAAAGCGATGTCGATTTAATTTATTGTCGGTAAATTGCACTTTTACGTTAGATAAGAAAATTATAAACAACAACTTAAAAAGTCACCGTTTTCAACAATTAAAATAGCCTCGATATTGCACGCCGTACTTCGGATATTATGCACTAATAAGTAATAACGCAATACTTTGTTTTTGTTTTTTAATTTTAATAATAATTTTGCTTTATTTAAATACGTGGGAACATTATTATTTCTATAAGCAAATCCATTATAATCTATATAACCTTAAAATTAAATTAAGAAATAATTAAAACAATGGTATAATGTACAATGGTATAAGATAAAATAAGATAATTTGTCATATATCACACGTGATCGAAATGCCATTATGAAGCTTGCATATAATGATGCATTTGTACAGGGTGTCTCAATCTCAGACTGTCGAGCCTGGTATCTCAGTTATTTCTCAACAGATTTTTATGAAATTTAAAATACAGATATTTCAGAAAGTAAAGATTAAAATGCGCTTTTGACAGTTTTTTCAGTGTGCATTCCAAATTTCATAACAATCCGTTGACAAATAACTGAGATATAATAAGCTCTAAAGCCTTAAGTGAGACACGCAGTATATATTTCTATAACTAATACACTATAATGCGACGGTTAGCTGACATAAGAATTAAAACATTTTTTCATGTTTTGTTACAGATAGGAATTCCTTAAAAAAGGCAGTTTCTAAGACGAGGGATGTGGTTCGGTTAAAGGGTGATTTTGCAACAAAATCTGATTGGGCAATTCAATTCAACAAAACATAAGAAATTTTTTGGCATAATTCAATTTGCTTTGTCAAATCGGAATACGATGTAAACTAATTCGTAAAGAGTTGAATTTTTATGGAATATTTATTTCGATTTCCTACTAGTAATTTGTTTTAATTTTTATAATTTATATAAGTACAGTTTGTGCCGAAAGTACCGCATTTCGGGGATATGGTGACATGCTGAAAAAATATTTTAAAAAAATCTGACCTATTTAGAAAATATACGCAATTTAAAAATTGAAAAAAGGCAACCCGAGAATTACCTTTACCTAGAAATACTTACTACCTATTATTGAATACCTAGGCCATTTTGATGCACTGGCTATGTTGCTTGTGGAAGTGAAGATTTTATTAACGATTTTAAATTCCAAATACAATACTTTCTTATTTTTTTTATTTTATGCTCTTCAAAGCTATACATTCAAAATAATAATTTGGTATGACAAAGTTAGATTATTTGTAAATTTTAATTTTGATTATTTTCGAGAGCTCGAGAAGATTATGGTGAAGTTTATTGTTGTGTTCAATACATAATAGTTTCGATTGAATTTCTGAGTTATGAGTGACAAATATACCTAAGCGTCAAAAACAGAAAAACAACAATGAATGTGAAACTTATTTTTCATTTTATCATGAACAAAACAGTACCTAGATAAAATACCATTTTATTGTTTAGAATGGAATATAACATAATTAATGATTTATTATTATTATTATTATTTATTCACACATTCCTTGTTCCTTGTTGTTGCGTACTGGATTTAATTTTAATTGAAATAAAATCATATCTCCATGTATAAACAAAAAATAAAAAATAGTTTATCAATCAATCAAAACAGTTTGGTCTATAATTTCATCAAATACAAGAAAATACAGTCCACTTATCAAGGTCCAACAGTATTAGATGATCTTCTAACTAAATTTTGGAAGTTGGAAGAAGTCTCATCGTCAAATGTTCTGTCAACAGAACAGTTATGTGAACAACATTTTATAAAAAATCATTACCGAAATTGTGAAGGTCGTTTTGTTGTTACGATGCCTTTAAGGCTAAGTTAAACGTATTCGTCTTATGGCGTTTCCAATGTAAAAGAATTGTGGCTATAACTAAGTCATTTGAAAAGGTATCAACGTCGTTTCAAAACTCAATGTATCTTAGAAATGATATCTACAAAATGGCTTTTAGAAAATTTTAAAAAATCTAGTACTTAATAAATTATGGCCACTTAAATAAACACGTTTTCGGACTAAAACACTTATAAAGACACTAAGGCTTCAAAATGAAAAAACTCAAAAGGTAGTCGATAGAGATTTTTATTTCAAACGGCTTGGCATTTTTAGTTTTTATTTATTATTAAAAATAAGCTTGATATCGCCACAATTCTAATTCATTGAAGCTCAAAATTTCTCGGGCGATAATTTATAGCAGATGGCTAGACAAATCCGCAGGAAGATTTACAATAGGATCGGGGGGTCTGAGTAACAGACCCAAGAGCAGGTACCTGCTAAAAATGATTAGATTTGTCATGTCTCACTTTCTTGTTAGTCTTGTTCATCGAAACAATAATGACTTTTGTTTTCATTGAAAAAGGAATTTGGTCGGGATCAGCAACCAAATCAGAGAAAGTTAAACCATGTAACTATAAAAGGGATTAGCCGCTTAATAATAATTTAGGGGTTTCAAGTTATTATAATTGGTATTACAATAGGTAACTTGTTTATCTAATATTTTCTTTATCAAGGGCTGGTATTTAAAAAGCAATTTATTTGTTACCACACACCTGGCTAATTTCCTATTACCCCGAAATTGTTAACGTAGATTTCATTGTTTTTAGTTTCTCTTTTTGAAGTCACTTCTAGATGTACCTAATGAAACCCTAATTGATGTGTTTTATTTATTAACTTTAATTCAAAACAATATACTCGTATTGCGGGACTATTTCCTAAACGATAATAACAGTTTGGAGCTGTTGTGTTTTGTATAAGTTTCAACGGATAAATTGGTAATAATGATAATAATTATGAGATTTTTAAAAATTTACACACGACTCCGTTTCGTCAAAAAATGACACCAACACTGTTATTCTTGATAAAAACCTAATTTACACTTTATTAATTTTTAAAATATAGCAAATAATATGCAAAAAGAGAATGTCTTACTTTTCAAGGACCCCAACTGTGTACATGCCAGATTTTGACCTATAGCAATATTTATGACGTCATTGGTTTTTGAACGATGACGTAATTTTTATTTTTGTAAATAACAACTGATACTTTTGTTTACTGTTTTTGACAGTACACTTTTTATCCTTCTAATAGTAATAAAAAAATTAAAATTAAAATTTTTAACTGAAATAAAATTCATAACCTGGATATAGGCTATTTTTGTGAAAATTCCCGAAACAGGTCGATTTTTGTTTTTTCTTGTCCATCACTTGATGTAAATGATTTTTGTTTATTGCTGTCAAAATGCACAGCCACCTCTAACTTTTTTTTTCAAATGTAACAGTATGTCGATTGACACCTCATGTGAAAGAGCACTTCGCAAGCAATACAACGCACTATTTGTTTTTTGAATATTGTCAAGGCCTACTTCATAAAAAAAATATTACCAGTGGAATAAAATAAAAAATAAAATAAAGTAAAAACATAAAAATAAAATATATAACTTGCACATAAGCGACTTTTGTAAAAAATGCTGAAACCGGTCGATTTTTGTTTTTCCTTGCGCATTATTTGGTGTATATGGTTTTTGTTTATTTGCTGTCACAAATGCACAACTTTTTTTTTTCAAATGTAACGATATATCAAGTGGTACCACTTGTAAAAGGTAATTTCGCAAGTAATACAACGCGCTATTTATTTTCTGAATATTTGCAAACCTGTACACAATAAAAAAATAAAAAACAATTTTTATAAGTTGAAATTAGGTAAATCACACTCGAAATGATGCGAAATGTTAGAAACTTATGTTACTATCGTTATGTTATTTCCCAGGAATGGAACGGTGCCCATTTTAAACATTTGTTGCATTAAATACTGTTCAACATATAAAATTGGTTTTATTTTTCTATCACGTAGGCATTGAAAATATTCAAAAAACAAATAGTGCGTTGTATTGCCAGCGAAGTGCTCTTTCACACGAGGTGTCACTTGACATACCGGTACATTTGGAAAAAAAAGTTAAAGGTGGCTGTGCATTTTTGACAGCAGATAAACAAAAACCATATCGACCTGTTTCGGGAATTCTCACAAAAATCGGCCATATTCAAGTTATGAATTTTATTCCAGTTAAAAATTCCACTCTGTATAAACCATAATAATCGGGCATAATGATTACGCCCGCTAATTTGTACTAATGCTGACAAAAAATACTATTATAACTATTATAACATATGTTTTAATAAACATATTATAGTTGTTTACTAACTTTAATTAAGAAAAAAATTAATTCAGTAAACCGAAAAATTGACAATCCGGAAAACCTCTTGAATTAGTTCCTTTTTATCGAGATTTACCTGTATTTTATTATGTTTTTACTGTTCTATTAAATAAACACTTCAAATTTAAAATAAAACTGTTGAAAACGAGAAAATCTTGCTCGGGCATACAAATATCAAGTAAGACCAATTTAGGTAGTGTTGTAAATCACAAGTACATCCTTTGTTGTGACATCAGCTTGACCACAGAATAATAAACGCCCTAAGCCGGTCGGGCCGACAGTTTTATGATCGACACCCCGAAAGCGAGTTCGAGATTCCTTTTAACCTAGCCTTAAAACTTTCAGAATCTGAACTTGGGTAAAGCTAGAAAACAATTTAAAAATCTTGAATTTAAATTATCAAAAAATACAATCTTGAAAGAAGCTTATCATAAATTTATGCAGGAATATCTTGATCTGGGTCATATGTCTTTAGTCGAAAATAAACAAACACAATCCGATAATAACGTACCATTTTATCTACCTCATCATCCGGTTGTCAAGTCATCTTCTTTGACAACTAAAGTCCGTGTGGTATTTAACGCATCTATGAAGTCTGATTCTAATTTGTCTTTGAATGATCTTCAAAGAATTGGCCCAGTCATACAAAGTGATTTATTTTCACTTATAATTCGATTTAGACAACATGCCATAGTTATCACAGCAGATGTTAAAATGATGTATCGTCAGATTCTTATTAACCAAGATCAACGGCATCTACAAAGAATTTTTTGGAGATTTGATTCTTCTGAAGATATTTCATCTTATGAATTGAATACTGTCACATATGGCACAGCAAGTGCACCATTTTTGGCCACTCGTTGCTTAAAACAACTTGCAATAGAAAACGAACAAATGTATCCAGTTGCGAGTAGGGTCATTGCTAATGATTTTTACATGGATGATTTTCTTACGGGAGCTGATTCCTTAAAAGAAGTGCTGTATATTAGAGATCAAGTTTGTAACATTCTTAATTCAGCAAAATTTGAATTACGCAAATTTTTATCAAATGCGCCTGAAGCCTTGAAAGACATTCCTTCGAATTTAAACGATGATCTTTTGGTTTTAAATTTAGGAGAGAACGAAAATAATAAGACGTTAGGAGCATGTATATAGTTAAAGTCTGTTTCATCTAGTCAAATAATATCCGTTAATTTGTTGTGTTCAAAGTCTAGAGTGGCACCTCTTCGTAAAGTATCAATTCCAAGACTAGAGCTTTCTGCAGCACTACTGTTAGCTCAGTTGATGGAGAAAGTTAAAAGCTGTTTAACTGTAAAAATCAATAAATCGTTTTATTGGTGTGATTCTACAATCACACTTTCATGGATGAAAGCATCATCAAACAGATGGAAAACATATGTAGCTAATAGAGTGGCTGAAATACAAAAATTATCTAACATTGAAAATTGGTATCATATACCAACCAATTGAATCCCGCAGATCTTATATCGAGAGGTACGTCTGTATCAAACTTACTTAAATCATATTTATGGTGGCACGCTTTTTCGTCTATTTCAAAACCTGATTTTGATGTTTCACGTTTTGCATTTAATGTTTCAAATTCTCTTAGTTCTGGTTCTGTGCCAGAAATTAGAAAAAACAAATTAACGTCAAACATAACAACAAAATCTGATGAAATCGACTTATTCAAGCGATATTCGAATTTTTATAAGCTTCAAAGAGTTGTTGATTATTGTTTAAGATTTTTTAAGTTCATAAGATCTTCAGATAAATCAGTAAGATATTCAGGGCCATTGACGGTCTTAGAATTAAACGAAGCTACAAATCGATTAGTCTCCTTATCTCAAAAACAGTCATTTACTAATGAATATGAGAAACTAATCAATAAAAAAGAAATATCATTGAAAAGCAAAATCTTGTCTTTACAACCATTTATGGATCAAAACAAAGTTATTAGAGTAGGAGGCAGATTAATGCATTCCAAGTTTTCATTTGAAAAACAACATCCAGTTTTATTAGCACACGATCATCCGTTAACAAGTCTTATCATGGAAACCTATCATAAACAATACTTACACTGTGGACCACAAACACTTTTGGCATGTGTAAGAAATTTATTTTGGCCTATAGCAGGACGTAGCCTAGCAAGAAAAATCACTAGAAATTGTGTTACATGTTTTAAGGTAAATCCATTTAATCAATCAAATCCTATTATGGGCAATTTACCGTCGTGTCGTACATCAATGTATCATGTGTTTTCTTATTGTGGCATAGACTACACCGGCCCAATTTTGATCAAAGATCGTCAATTACGTGGTGCAAAATTAATTAAAGCATACATAGCTATTTTTATTTGTATGGGAACTAAAGCCATTCACATAGAAATTGTGACACTTGTAGACATATCGATATAGCCGATAAACGTATTTAATTTTGTATTAATTATGCAAAACAATGTTTTTAGTCCTTTATCTTTCCACAAACTAGTCCTTGTGTCACAGCTATGGAGTTGAATTATAGGGGGTGTATTTTATGTTAACAATGCAAATTTAGTTGAAATCGAAAAATCCCATTAAAGGTGCGTCTTTAAATCTCGCACTGCAAGATTAAATCTTGCACTGCGCGTTTTAAACTCGCACTGCGAGATTTTAATCTCGCAGTTTAAAAAAAGTTGTGTTCATGGCCCTTTAAAGCCATCGTACAAACCACATCTATGAGTTGTTGACCACCCCTACAAAACATTATAGTGATGAGAACAATCCATGCAGCCCACATGAATATTCGTAGTTTTAAAATATTGTCCATGGTGTTCCAAAACTACAACATTTTCACCAGGTGTTGTAAGTGTTTGTAATAAACTTACGTTCATGATGAACGCCAGACAACTAATCAAAGTGCATACGCCTACTAGTACAAGGAATGGCAGACATATCAGTGCAACATCAATCATCATTTTGATCGATCTATAAATAATTATTTAGAATTATTGATTTCCCTAGTTTAAGCAATTTGAAACTTTTTCAAAGCGACATGGTGTTCGATACAAAGCCGCAAAGATTCTCCTATTTTTTGTTGATACCGCCTGTCTTGTAAATACTTCCAACCTTTCGATTGATCCACCTCATATGTTCCAAACAAATATTCTTCAATGAGGGAGAACTGAAGCTGCACTTCTACCATTGCGTAAATACAAGTAAAAGATAATCTGGAGCCGTGATAACTTAACAACGGCACCAAAGTGAAATACAAACGATTCAAAACCTTCGACCATTTGCCAAAATACTCTTCAAAAACCTGAATACTGAGAAAAAGTTCTCGCTGGCTTCCAACAAAGGGCAAGTTAATAATCAGAGTAACTATCAAAAAGAGCATTATGGCATAAACACTGATATTTATCATTTGGCATTTTCTCTCGAGCTTCATTTCAGCATCTTTGCTTATTATATTTAAAGACCAACCAATTTCATCAAAAAATATTTGCGTTGCTCGAATCCTTTTTTCCACAATCAAACAAAGAACTCCTGCAACAAGCACCTTAAAAAAATCATCACACTAAAAACAGCAACACTATTTCGCTCACGTATGACAAGAGTGCTGTTATAAATCCATATCTGATTAAGAGATTTAAGTTAAAATTTTTGATCATGTAATAAAGTTGCAAACAATGAACGAGCGAATAAAATGCAATGAGAGAGACGTAGCAAAATTTTGCTATTTTATAATTGTTGACGTCCAGAAATATTGTTCGCATAACGATAAAAGGATCTGAAACGTGATGAATTATTATTTAATTTCAACTCAGTTATAGTTAGCACCTTTAAAGACGGCCATTCTGCCAACTGATAACTCTTCACTGTCAAATGGTTATTCACAATTTCACAACTGAAAAATCATTACAGATATCGTTGTTCTACAGACTGTTTTGTCTAAACCCCACATTAGAAGTATTGGGAGTTCTAATAATCATAGTCATCTGCAAATTTGTGTACTACCATAATCTTTTAGGTCCTGCTCAATGAAAATATTCTCAAGACAGCAGCACTTCGGGTTATACCGGAAGTCGCTATCAACTTCCTTATTTTAAATAGAATGCTATATTTTTTAATGCGATTTTGAATTACCAGAGTTATTTTAAGGTAGTTTTCATAAGCTGTTCCTATACCTAAATTTAGCCGTTTACGAAATAATTATGGTTTTTAAAATTTTTTTTGATTTGCACCTTCCAGTTCAAAAATCGATAACTCTGCGATTTTTAAAAATTTGGAAATATTTTTGAGCTCATTTGAAAGAGGAAGCTTAGATCTTTCTTTTGGTGTCTTCAAATTTCTAAAAAAGAATAACAAACTCCAGATTTTTAAAATTAAGTTTGCAAAACTATAAGCACCCATAACTCATTTTTTTCAAAACAAAAGGTTTATTTCACTAGATGGTAGAGAATTTAATTCTGCTTCGATCTGTGTTAACATTCCCTATACTTATGTTTAATAGTTTTCAAGTTACAATACCTTTTTGTTGGGATTGAGAAATTCATTAGTCATAGGCCTTTTCTCATAGGTTGCCATGGAAACGAATGAAAAAAGGTGAGAAATTAAAGCTTTTCAAACCAACACCCAATGAATTTATTTTGTTTTCACAGTCTGATAACACAATTTTGAACAGAGTTTGTCGTTTAAATTTAATCAGAAATGTTTTATGGCAAACTATGCAAAAATAGCTGTGGTTAGTAAGAAATTTCCTACAATAACAAAAAAAAAATAACATAACTTGAAAATTATCACAGATAGGTATAGGAAATGCTAATATAGATTCATGCAATTCTCCTCCATCTAGTAGAATAAAAATTGGGAAATCCCATTTGAAAACATTAAGTTTTGGGTACTTGAAGTTGTCCAAACTTAACATTAAAATTTCCAATTTTGATCACACTGAACAACAGATATAGGCTTTCTCGTTCAATTTTCCAAACATGATTTCGAAATCTCTAAAACTAAGCGAGTTACCGATTTTTTAATTGACAGGTGCAAATTCAAAAATTTTCAAAAATCCTAAATATCTAGAAAACGGTTAAACTTGGGTATAGGGAAAGCTAATAAAAACTCCCTTAAAATAACTCAACTAATCCAAAAACACAGTGAAAAATATAGCTTTCCATTTAAAATAAGAAAATTAATAGCGACTTCCGGTATAACTGGAAGTGCTGCCATTTTGAAAATATTTTCACTGAGCATAACTCAAAGGATTATGAATGAATACCAACTCTCAGATAAATATCTTTATTAGAACTTTCAATACTTTCAATACTAATTTGGGGTTTAGACGGAACAGCCTGTAGAAATAAAGAATTCATAAGTAGTCATTAATGCCTGAAAACGGTAAATGCTCATCTAAAGCTAGTTTTGTAATTTGTAATTATAAACGACATTGTAGTACTTTTATTGCTGCAACGAAACCGCGGCAAATTAGAAGATTCTTCAAAATATTTTTTATTTATCTATTACTTCTAAGTATTTATTTATATTTTTACCAACTGTACAGCAACGACAAGATAAATAAAAGATTAATATTTCACGTAATGTTGTCAATATTTGAAATTTTGATTTTCGCGCTCTTAATGCTTGATTGTGCGCATGAGTTGGTTAGTATCCGCCATTATGTTAACCGCTCGCACGCCTTGTATTTTGTATTATTTTAATAAATATTAGAAATCCAGGGAGATTTATTAAAATTTCCCACAGTAATTAAATTATTCGACTCGTATGTCTACTGTAATTCGTTGGTAACTAAAGTTTTTTTGTAGTTACATTGTAAAATTTCAACTATGTATTTAGAAGGTAACGATTTCAATACTTCCACGTAACTTGAAATAAGGAAGAATATTTTATTGCTGTTTAATGTTTTCTTGAATTATGAATGCAACTACATATCGTTTTAAATTATTTTTATCATTTTATACAGGCTGTAAATGAAATAAGTACATTAATTTTAACTGGGAATAGAACTCGTCAAGACAAACAATTTTTCCTAATAACTTTTTTTTCAAAACGTTTTAGTTTTTGAGTTAAGATTATTTTAAAATCTTACACAATTTTCTTACACGCCACTGGAAGCAAAGTTACCTAGTCGACAAGATTACCGTTTGAAACGGTTACCTTAGTTGCGGCTTTTATTTATTGTTACTTTTCTTTGTTGGAGCTTTTCATAAAAGGCTCGTCAATTTGTAGGGGGAAAAAATGATTTAAAAAAATGAGATTTTGAAAAAATGGTACATAGAAAAAGTGTTTGTTTTGATGAATTCTACCACTGGTTAAAGTCAATGTACTTATTTCGCTTACATCCTGTATACATGGTCGCTAAAAAGTATGGATACAGCTAAATATTTTCAGAACGGTTTAACAGAGCACATTGAAATTTGGGGTACAGTTAAATGCGTTTAAATTCTATCATCTGAAATTTTTTAAATTTTCTATCGTCATTTATTTTGAAAATACAAGGCTAACTTGTTTTTTTTTAAATTGCACGAAGGGTTAAAATTAATAATTTTTAAAAGAGCATTTTTCTCTGAATTTAGTGATGTAACATATTCCCACCCGTCTTTTCATTAAAAAACAAAAAAAAACAAAAATTTTATTCTGGATTTCTGCAAAAGTAAAACTAAGTTAGCTGTGAAAATAGTGTCATTAGCGATGTGTCACTTATATATTAGTCAAAAATTAAACTTGTGTGCAATAATTAGTTTAACAACGGTGCATTTAAGTGAAACTGAGCGTACAGAAATTCTCATGATGGTTTGTTATGGCGACAGAAAGCCAAGAAGTCAATGAAAATCATTTTGAGGAACATCTTTTGTAGCATAAAAAACATGTATTTAGTGTTTTGCTTTTTTTTATTAAAATGTGTTCTTTTTCAGTTAAAAGTGTTATTTTAACAATTATTATTAACATTTACTTATTTTTTGGTCAAAGTTCAAGCGGCAAAGAGCTGACGATAGATAAAGTCAACATTTCCAAGGCTAATAACATTTTACATTTTTGAAAATCTTTTTATTTCGATAATTTTTTTTTAAGTTTCGATTAAAATAAGGTATGCATGTGTTACACTATAGAATTCAGAAAATAATGCTCTTTTTAAAAATATTAAATTTCGCCCTTCTTGCCATTTAAAAAAAATCAAGTTAGTCTTGTATTCTTAGAACAAAAGAAGATAGGAATTTGATAAACATCTAAAACAATAGAATTGATATACTTTTAAGCTTATACCAAATGTCAATAAGTTTTGATGAATAGTTTTTAAAATATTTATTAGTATCCATACTTTTTAGCGAACCGCATCTGGCAAAAAGGTATAATAGCTATTTGCATACCAAGGGAGGAAAGACATGTATATGGTCCCGAAGATGAATTACCTTTAACGCCAGTGTGTTAAAAATTTTTCACTTGAATTATCAAAATGGTTATCACAATAACTACTAAAAATTTTTACAGAGATCGTTGTAACAAACTTTTGCTGCACTTTGACATACGAACGCTTTAAAAACCAATGAAATAATGAAAAACAAAATACATTTTCTATGACCATAATGTTTCAATCGATATAAGTCATTGTTTCAAAAGTGTTTGCTTTTATAATACTTCCACGTAAGTAGAAATAAAAATCGTTAAACTAATATATTTTTTTAACTGAGAAGAATATTTAAGGAGTAATGGCATCAATGTCTTTTAAGTAGTCTATTTAAATGTCATATCAATCGAAAAGTTCATGTTATACCAATAAGCTTCACAAATGAGAATCGGAAATGAAATAATTCTGATCTTTTGCAATTTTCACTTTTCAGGTTCAGCAGAATGAAGTGTTTTTCTGTCTCATAAATATTTAAAAGAAAATTAGTTTTATTTGCTTTTTAGTATGTGTAAACGCTTTGCACAACAAAAGGTAAAGTATGTTCGGGTCTTTTCTATCGCCCATTCCACCAATTTCCACAATATTTTTTTGTATGAAATAATGAAGCTTTTGGCTCATTATTTGGATACCAATAAACTGCTAGGTAGAAATGCTTGGTAAAACAAATATGCTAAGATTTGCTAAGAAACAATATTATTACTATTAGAAATCGCTATATCTAGGTATTTAACACCCACTTGCTAAGCTAAATATTTGAAATGCTAGAGATGGACTAAAAATAATTTTTCGAAAAATCAATCAGAATTAAAAAAAAATTAAATTTCTCTCTGGCTTCCAAAACATTAATAATTGCTAAAGTTAAAACAAGTAGCACAATGCATAGCATAAAACTATTCATTATGTGACATTTTCTCTCGAGTTTCGTTTGGACCTCCTTTCTTATTACACCAAAAGATAATAATAATAATAATAATAAATAGTCTTTATTATGGGCGAAGTTTAGCCAAAGCTACTCCAACTTAACCCGATAAAAAATAATACAGAAAAACAAAATAATTATAATTATAATAATAACAACAACAATTAAGGCGATAAACAAAATGAGTTCAAAACAAGAAAGAAAACAAGAATAAAAATAAGAATGAAAATATAAATTAAAATAAAAGAGGAAAGTAAATATTAATAGTAAAATGAAAAATAATTGACTTTTATTAACAAATGCTGTTTGACTGTATACTCAAAAAGAAAAACTTTTTAACTTCTTTGCGAAAACTATTCATAGGAAACGACTTCAAATGTGCACTTAATTTATTATAAACAGATACTGCGTTATAAGTAAACGAACGTTGAAACATGGCCGAATGAAAATATGATAAGGACAATAAATTAGGGAATCT
The DNA here is from genome assembly GCA_939628115.1 of Tribolium freemani. Classification (NCBI taxonomy): domain Eukaryota; kingdom Metazoa; phylum Arthropoda; class Insecta; order Coleoptera; family Tenebrionidae; genus Tribolium; species Tribolium freemani. The sequence continues at coordinate 35,095,054 of OW626785.1, forward strand.
TAGATTGGAATTGTGGATATTAAATCTATATAGTAGTTTTTCACGAAGATATGGTGGTGTAGAAGATAACAGAATTTTGTGAACAACAAATGATAAGAAATATTTGAAAACGTGGTCTAACTTAAGCTAACCAAGTTCGCATAATTCAGAAGAAATGTGACTATATTTTTTTAGCTTAAACACGAACCTGCAACACGTATTTTGTATTTTTTGGAGTCTGTACTGTGTGATTTTATCGAGACAGGGATAGTATATAATAAAGCAGTAGTAAATGATAGGCAGAACTAATGACTCGCAAAGTTTTTTCCTGAGTTTGAAATTGATTAAACTTATATTAATATATAAAGATTTAAGAGCGACGTAGCTTTTCTTTACCAGATTTGTTACGTGTTCCTTAAATCGAAGACTTTCGTCCAAATAGACACCTAAATTTTTTACCACATGAACCAGCTTCAACTGTTGATTGTTTATTACGATTTTTAAATATTTTGTTACGTATCGAGATCGAGATAGTTTGTCAAAACATACAGCTCCCTCGAAAATTTCTTTTTGCAAAGCCACATACAAAGTTGCTGCCACAATTATCTCAAAAATAAAATAAGATCATGACTTTGAAAACAACCTGACTTACAAATAGGAGAACTACCGTTATTACGGTGCCATACCTGATTAACATATGTACGTTAAAATTTCTGATCATGTAAAATATCTGTAAACAATGAACGAGTGAATAAAATGTGATGAAAGCAATGTCGCAAAGTTTAATTATTTTGTAATTGTTGACATCGATAAATATCCTTCTCAACATAATAAAAGGGTCTAAAAGTGATGAATTGTTAGTTCAGAACCCTTGCACCATAATTGTCAGCCATGTTGTTTGTTGAAATTACTTCCCAATACTGTAACGATATTTATGCACTGAAAAGTCATTATACAGGGCTTTCATTTCAAAAGGAGCCAGTCTCAATAACTTTTGACATTGAGCAAATCTGTTTTCAAGCAAAAACAGGTCGATTAGAATCGCGAGGGGAAAGTTCAAAACCAACATTTGTTACATTTTAGGTTTCATCCCTTAATCGCTAACTACCCCTACTTTAAAATTTTAAATAGCACTCCTTATTTTTTCAAACATTTTCGGAAAGGGAAAAAATATGCGGATCGAACTGTCAAGGAAAAAAAATTTTTTGTCGATTCGTTTCTTAGTTAAGGGTGGTTTTATATTGAAATTTTTAATCCTAGTAGCCTTTGATTGGAAGGCAATTTAATTTAAATAAAAGATTTGTCGATTAGAGATGCGATGAGAGAGTTTAAATCCAACATTAGTTACATTTTAAGTTTCATCCCTTAGTCGCTAGCCACCCCTAATTTAAAATTTTTAAATGGCACCTCCTACTTTTTGAAACACTTTCGGAAAGGGAACAAATTAGCGTATCTAACTATCAAAAAAAATATTTTTCTATTCGTTTTTTAGTTAGGGGTGGTTTTATATTTGAAATTTTTAGTTATAGTGGCTTTTGATTTGAAGCCAATTTTATTTAAATAAAAAGAAGGTTTGTTGTTTTGTATTGCACTGGGAGAGCTCTAAACCAACATAAAATACGTTTTAAGTTCCATCCCTTAGTCGCTAACCACCCTTACTTTAAAATTTGTAATAGCACCCCCAAAATTTTGAAACATTTTATGTTGGTTTTGAACTCAAAAACGAATCAAAAAAAATCTGCTTTTACGGATAGATAAGCTTTTTATCCCCTTTCCAAAAATATTTCAAAAGTTGGGGGTGCTATGTAAAATTTTAAAGTAAGGATGATTAGAAACTTGGGGATGAAATGTAAAATGTACTTTAACTTGAATTTGAACTATTTCTTTCATTGTACCTCTTATTGACAAATTTCTTATTTAAATTAAATTGGCTTCAAATCAAAGGCTACTAGGACTATAAATTTCAGAAATAAAACCGCCCCTAACTAAAAAACGAATTAATAAAAAAAATTTTTCTTTGACAGTTAGATACGCAAATTTTTGCCCTTTCCGAAAATGTGTGAAAAAGTAGAAGGTGCCATTTAAAATTTTAAAGTAGGGGTAGCTAGCGATTAAGGGATGAAACCTAAAATGTAACTAATGTTGGTTTCGAAGTTCCCCCTCGCAATCCTAATCGACCTGTTTTTGCTTAAAAATAGATTTGCTCAATGTCAAAAGTTATTGAGACTGGCTCCTTTTGAAATGAAAGCACTGTAGAATAAAATATTTATAAGATTAAACACTAATCGTTGTCCTTAATGTCTTGAAACCTCAAACATCATTAGCAACAACAGGATATTAGGTCTTATAAAGAGTATTACTTGAGAGATGTAGCCTTAACAAAATGTAATAGCACTATCACTATGTGACAAGATTCTATAAGTTTATTTCCAGCTGAATGTATCAGCAGATATCGTTTTCTAAGAGACGATCTTGAACGGGTCGTTTGTGATTTGACTTTCAAAAGTGGCAAAAAATATAATATTTAAGAGTGAACGCCTAGAGTGAACTCATTAAATCACTGATATGTGACATAATTCAAGAAAAGTGCTTTTTTCAATTTAACAGAAAATAAAATTGCAAAACTTTTGCTAAAAGTATGTATTTCATTACTTATATCCCAAAAACTATTAGTAGTCGCATAGAAATCAGTGTTGCTATCAAATAGCTTTTTATAAACTTTTTCATAATTTTTCTACTATTACTTATAATTACTTATAATTAAAAATGATAATATTATTAAAATTATAAAAATTGAAAACATTATTTTGTCCGCATTAAAAGTAGTACATACCTACATACCGCAGCGGTAAAATTTGGTTTTTACCTTTAAAAATACGTTCAACATAAAAAAATTCATATTCGGACAACTCACCTACCTGGCACAGAAAAATTATTACGCAATACTCTAACGATAGAATATATTTATGCACTGAAAAGTCATTACAGAATAAAATATTTATAAGTTTAAAGACTAATCGTTGTCCTTAATGTCTGGAAACCTCAAACATCATTAGCAACTACAGGATATTAGGTTTTATAAATAGTTTTATAATCGCCAGAAACTAAAATGATAAAGAGCCACAAAAAAGAACAAAGAACTAGGTATTACTTGGAGATGTAGCCTTAACAAAATGTAATAGCACTATGTGACAAGATTCTATAATTTTATTTCCAGCTGAAGGTATCAGCAGATATCGTTTTCTAGGAGCGATTTTGAACGACCCGTTTGTGAAATTTGACTTTCAAAAGTGTTAGCTGGCAAAAAATATAACATCTAAGATTGAACGTCACTCATTAAATCATTTTTTTCAATTTAACAGGAAATAAAATTGCAAAACTTTTGCTGAAAGTATGTATTTCATTATATCACAAAAACTAATAGTAGTAGCACAGAAATCAGTGTTTGCTATCAAATAGCTTTTTATAAACCTTTATAAACTACCATTACTTATACAATGTGAACACAAAAATGGCTGTTCATCAAGTTGGTTATGGAATTCAAATTCAATGTGCCGCCTCGTCCATATGACTATTGTAGTTTCTCTGTCACTTTTTTGCATTTTTCGGCAAAATTGTTTCAAATGTAGGGTTTGTCTTGATTTGTGTTTTATATTTCCGTGATTTTTGTTGTTGCGTATTCTTCGTTTTTGGATTCGCAGCCTTTTTGCATAATTTTGACGGATCTGTCACTTTGACGGCATTCACAATTTAAATTAAGCGGCACGTTACGTTCAAATTTCATAGGTGACTTGATGAACAGCCATTTTTAAACACATTGTAATACGAGTAAATATTACTTATAATTAAAAATGATAATATTATTAAGGCCTACATTAGAAACTTTTTAACTTTTGTCTTGATTTGTGTTTTATATTTCCGTGATTTTTGTTGTTGCGTATTCTTCGTTTTTGGATTCGCAGCCTTTTTGCATAATTTTGACGGATCTGTCAGTTTGACGGCATTCACAATTTAAATTAAGCGGCACGTTACGTTCAAATTTCATAGGTGACTTGATGAACAACCATTTTTAAACACATTGTAATACGAGTAAATATTACTTATAATTAAAAATAATAATATTATTAAGGCCTACATTAGAAACTTTTTAACTTCTAATATAGCTAGAGCTTTAAAAGTTTGTATATGATCCAAATCGACCATTGTGAGTTCAACTAAATTATTTTCAACTTTGAAATTTTAAATAGTAACTACACATTTTTTCTGCGCTTTTTAATTCACCTTCTCAAACTGAAGAAAATTTACCAAAGTTGTTCTACTTGAACATTCTTTTCTAAGCCATTCGCGATACATTCCTTTGCATATTATATTTGATAAAAAATAAAATAAAAAATAAGTTTTATCTGGTAAGCAGATGAATAAAGAACGACCCTAATTCGTATCCTCTACTATTGCTAAACAGTAAATATAAATTTCTTCTTCAAATATAGAAAAGTTATCACATAACGAAATATTTATAAGATTAACACTAATCGTTGTCCTTATTAATGTCTGGAAACCTCAAACATCATTAGCAACTACAGGATCTTAGGTCTTATAAATAGTTTTCTAATCGCTAGAAACTAAAATTAACAGGGTTTCAGGCTGTAGACTTTTGTCGAACAGTTATTGTTACAAGACAAGAGCCACAAAAAAAAACAAAGAACTAGGTATTACTTGAGAGATGTAGCCTTAACAAAATGTAATAGCACTATGTGACAAGATTCTATAATTTTATTTCCAGCTGAAGGTATCAGCAGATATCGTTTTCTAAGAACGATTTTGAACGACCCGTTTGTGAAATTTGACTTTCAAAAGTGTTAGCTGGCAAAAAATATAACATCTAAGATTGAACGTCACTCATTAAATCTTTTTTTTTTCAATTTAACAGGAAATAAAATTGCAAAACTTTTGCTAAAAGTATGTATTTCATTATATCACAAAAACTAATAGTAGTAGCACAGAAATCAGTGTTTGCTATCAAATAGCTTTTTACAAACTTTTATAAACTACTATTACTTATAATACGAATAAATATTACTTATAATTAAAAATTATAATATTATTAAAATTAAAAAAATTGAAAACATTATTTTGTCCTCATTAAAAGTAGTACATACCTACATACAGCAGAGGTAAAATTTGATTTTTAACTTTAAAAATACGTTTAACATAAAAAAATCCATATTCGAACAACTCACCTACCTAGCACTGAAAAATTATTAGTGTCAGAAAGAGTAAATGAAACTTCAAAATAGTTCGAATAGTTCATTTTTGGTTGATTCAAACGACACTACTCTTGCGAAGATTGAACAAAACTAGAGCATATGAAACAGCGAGTCGTAAGAGCTGTTAAAATGTAAAAATTAAAAAAAAATCACAAGTCAAGATGTACGCACGGAAATACACATTTGGTAATCTAGACAAATCCCTGCCAAAACAATACTTTCATTTTTGGTGCAATTGGTTAAAAATATCAATAGAATTTTTGTGTTTTTGAGATTCCAGTAGTAATAGGGAGCTCCGCCCAAAGTAAAAAACATATCGCTCGTCTAAAAGGAATAAAACTAATGGAAAGCAAAAAAATATTTTTTTTACAAACCACATCTATAAGTTTTTGACCAATCCAAGACAACAGCATTGTAATGCCCACCATACATATGGTAGACATAAAGATTCTTATTTTTGCAATAATGGTCATGGTGTCCACAAACTACAATTTGTTTTTACCATTTTTACTTAAAGAACTCTAATAAACATACATTTATGATGAACGAGAAAGCACTGATGAGGATTAAAACCCCAAGTATAAGGAAAAACGGCATGACTTTCAGTGTAGCATTCATCGACATCTTGACTAAACTAAAAATAATTTATTTAAAGATATTCATTTTATCAAACTGAACGGTTTAAAACTTCTTTAAAACAACGTGGTGTGAAATACAAAAATGTAAGGATTTTCCTATTTCATCTTGATACCGTGTGTCTTGTAAATATTTCAAAATTTTTAGATTATCAGTTCGGTATCTTTCACACAAATACTCTTCAAGGATGTAAAACTGCAACTGTATTTGTAAAATGCCATAAACAAATGTCATATACAGTTTGAAGAAGTTATAATATAAAAATGGCATTCCTAAAAAATAAACGTCGGACGCAATAAACGACCATTTGCCAAAATATTCCTCAAAAACTTGAACACAAATGAGAAGCTCTCTCTGATTTCCAAAATACGTAGCGTTGATAGTTAACGTACTTATGATAAGCAACAGAAAGAATAATATAAACATATTTATGATTTGACAGTTTCTCTCGAGCTTTATTTGAGCATCTTTTCCTAACACACTAAGAGACCATGAAATGTTACCCAAAGCTGTTACTATTTCCAAAATCTCTTTTTCCATATAGATAGAAAAAACTGCACCGACAATTACCTCAAAAAAAAAACAAGTCATCACAGTGAAGACGTTTTTATTTCACTCACCAGAACGAGCATTAATATCGCTGGACCATATCTAATTAAAAGATTTATGTTTAAGTTTTTGAACATGTAGTATATCAGTAAACAGTGAATTAGTGAGAAAATTACAATAAGCAAAACGTTACACGATTTTGATATTTTGTAACTGCCCATATTAATAAAAATTATCGTTCTCAACAAGATAAAAGGATCTAAAAATTAGTGTATTTAATTATAACTTAGCTCCTGTTTCTACCCTTAAATTCAGCCATCTTGTTCTATTGAAAACTCACTACTAAACTACTATTCTACGTTTTTAGGATACGCAATATCGAAAACTCATTAAAGATTGTATATGAATAAAATATTTCGATTAAACAACACTCATTAACTCTATTCTTATCTGAAATAATTACCCTACAGAATAGTCGTAGAGGTTTCGATTTTCCATGGTTATTTGGTATATTAAACAACAAGTCTGCTGCAAAAGAAAACAAGATCTCAGTTATTATAAGAGATACGAGGTCCGTTAAATTAGGGCAAAGTTGCGTACTTTTATTATTTTTATTTTTATTTATTTATTAGTAATTTTTGTTTCCATTTTTTTAAGCGAACTAAGAGAACTAGACGTTTTCAAGTGCGACTTTTTTCAGGCACTTTTTTACAAGAAATCTAAATACGTTATCGCCTTTTCCAAGGCGTTCTTGATTAACAGTTACAACACCCAACTTTGTTTTTTTTATGAACGCGATATTTAATTTTTGTATTTTTGAAAAGTGTTTTTATTTCTGATTACAACGATGTATCACATGATATAATCGAATCTTACGTACTTGTCAAAATGGAAAAAAAACATTTTTGCGAAGAGTGCTTTGGAAAAAACGTCAACAATTTTGTTTTTCAACAAACTAGATTTTGGAAGTTTAATAGAATTTGGATCTGGAAGGTTCACATTTCCACCAAGCTTACTTATTTAAAAATTAAACGACATGATAAGCTAGAAGTTTATTTTTTGCAAAACAAAACAAGACAAAGTTATAAAAATTCTGCTCGTATATTTAATAGAACTGTCAAAAGTTAGTTTGTTAAACAAAATTTTTGGCGTTTTTTTCCAAAGCACTCTTTGCAAAAACGCATTTTTGTTAATTTAATCAGCATGTAAAATTTGATCATATCATGTGATACATCGTTGTAATCAGAAACAAAAAGACTGAGATCCCCATGGTGGAGCTCGAAAACGGACACCCTGTATGTAGGTATGGGTATGTACCATCAAAAAACTATCCCGACACAAGGCTTCAAATACAATGATTACCATTATCTTTCAAAGACAAAACCAACAAATTTAAGAATTATTTTATTGAAGACAATAACCCAAATTATAACTTGGATAATTTTCAACGTACCTATAACTGTTTCTTCGAAGCTATTTATAAAAAATATAATACGGCCCCAAGATATAATTTTGTTTCGTTGCACAAATATAGAAAAGTCCTTAAAGAACGTCTTAAAATATAAAAAAAACGTCAGTTCTTACAGAATATAAGTTTTCGATTTATCAGAAAAAAATTAAATAAAAAACTAATAAAAATATTCGGACATGTTGAATAGCTATCCTTCATCTTCCTTTAGCGGCTTTGTTCTAACCAAATAATGCTTTTTTAGAAACAAGAACAAATTCCGTCCCTAATTAGTAATTATAGTGTGAAAAAGAATAGTGTGAAAGCAGAAGTCATATAAAATCACTGTTGAAGTTTAGAAACAATGTGTAACCTGTATAGATTTGCTTCACATTGTCCAATTATTGTCAGAAAATCAGGAAAATGCAAAACATTTTACTTAAGGGTGTCTGGTTGCATCCAATTTTAAAACTAAAACTAAAATTTTTTCCGGTAAAATCACCTTTTATCTTTCCAAATTTTGTACGAGATAATTTTTGTTTATAACATCGTACATACTCGGTGCAGTTTTCTTTATTAATATGCGCTGGATTTTTTGTGTCTTGGATACTGCGTTCATAGGACCGAAGTGCATCCAAAATCATTAAAGTCTAAATTTTGACAAAACGTCAATAAATGCTACCGTAATTTTCTTACAAATGTTCTAGGGCCAAAAAGAAAAAACAAAAATTGAGGCCATGCTAAATGTTTCACCAATATCTCGACTTGGAAAAATCCGTTAAACAAAACCACTTTTAAAAGATTCCATCCACTCGTAGGCTTGACTAAAGTTTTTGGAACATTAGCGCTTCAGTCCTCAATAGAAAGGAATAAATTTATCTTGTAGTAAAATTAAAACAAAGCAGTAAAAAAATTAATATTAAAATTTCACATTATGCAATACCTACACAAGGTGATTTTTTTAAGGCCTACATTAGAACCTTTTTAACTTCTTTAAAAGTTTGTGTAAGATCCAAAGCGACCATTGAGTTCAATCAAATTATTTTCAACTTTGAAATTTTAAATAGTAACTACACATTTGTACATTTGTACTTTACCCAAGTTTTTGCTACTTGAACATTCTTTTCTAGGCAACCCATTCGCGATACATTCCTTTACATATTATATTTGATAAAAAATAAAATAAAAAATAAGTATCATCTGGTAAGCAGATAGATGAAGGACGACCCTAATTCGTATCCTCTACTATTGCTAGACAGTAAATAAAAATTTATTTTTCACAAGTATAGAGAAGTCATCGTAGAAATAAAATATTTAAGCCCAAGCAAAACTCGTTAAGTCAACTTTAAATATTGATCCCCACGGTTGGGTTGGTCTTAATATGTCTTATGTTTAAAAAAATGTCAAAGTCAAATCTCAGTTTTTAATTATACCTGATACCCTTCTCATTACAACAGAATATAAAAGAAAATATTTCATTGACGTTTTTCGAAAAAAATTGAGACCTAGATTGATTTAATTTTAAATCGAAAAAATAGCAGTTTTAGTAAATTGATAGGGAAATAAATTTTTAATAGAACGAAATCAGTTTGGAAATGTGTGCTATTATAAAATTTAGCCGATTAGATACTGTAGAGATTCAAATTCTTTCTGGTTGCAGCTTTCTAAACTAAGTAGATTAATTTGCCTTAAACATAACAAACATAAAACATATAGATGTAAACATACAATATGTTCAATGTTTAAGTAGGTTCAAATCTGTTATCAGATACCGAACAATTTAAACATCAATTTTGACAAAGCTAATGAACAATTTAAGAAAGATTTTCTTCAACTCAAAATAAGCATAACTACTAAAATTCATGCAGTATTTTATCATGTGTCTATCACAATTTTGTTAATATGTGAATTCAGGTTCAGGAAAATTTAGCGAACGGATTTCTGAATCTGTACACGCCAATTTAAAAAAAAGTTTAGAAGTATAAATTAGCCGAAACAAATCAAGTATTTCTTCACAAATTCTTACAATATGTTAAATTTGATAATAGCACACATGTGTAAAATGTTAATGCCAAAAAAAATTGGCTAAGTTTTTGAGATTTGGTTCAGAAATTTTTCATTAAATTTACAAAAATTCTAACCAAATTAATTTCGTTGGACTCATGGATAAAAATTTGGTAGACCTCTCAAGACAAAAAATCAAATAAGAAAAAGTGAAGGGTTGTTGATTATAAAATTCATTAATGAATGTTTCGTCTACTATCATGATATAAGTGCAGACAAAAATAAAAAATCGTAAAGCTCTCTAAAAAACCTGAATTTTTTTACTGAAGCACGAAACTAAAAATTTGACAAATTATCAAGGAATAATTTTTCTAATACAAGTTGAGACTACCACTTTATATTCCTGATATAGCAGCTAGATTTCTTCCTGAAAGAGGCCTGAAAAATTAACTTTTTTAAAGAGACCTGATTTGTCAGTAACTTTGGAATAAGTACAGTCTAACTGTGTGGGTAGAAACTTTTTCTATTACGTATTTTGTTTTGCCACTAGTTTTGATGTAAATATGTAAACTGTTTTTGTTTTATTAAATACGTTTTTTGGGTGTTTTTCACTTTACGAAAACTTCTATTTTGTCGATTTGGAAAGAAGTGTGGAAAAATATCAAAAATTCAAACATCACTAGCTTTGCGAATGTTGTTTAAAACTAGAGCATATGTGGCGGATATTCGTAACAACTACAATAAGATAAAACTAAAAAATTGTTAATGTACTACTACATTATGTACCTACGGAAACAAACAGCCTGTAGTCTGCACGGATCCCGGCAAAAATGAGGCCCTCATCCTTGGTACAATTCGTCATAAACATCAAGAGAATTTTAATATTTTCGAGACTCCAGTAGTACCAAGGAGCTTGGACTAAAGCAGAAAAAATATTATTCGTCACATCTAGCAGTTGTTGGCCAATCCAGCACAACAATGTACCCATACAGTAAGTGCAAGCGCCAAAAATCAGTGCTCTTATTTTCACAATGTTGGAGACAGTGTCCGCAAACTACAATTTACCAATTCATTAGATTTCTTAGCTGTTTTCAATAGACTTGCATTTATGGCAAATGCAAAACTACTAATGAGAAGAAAAACCCCAAGTAAGAGGACAAACGGCATTGCTAACAAAGCCAGGTCCACAATCATTTTCAGCAACCTACAAACATGTATCTAGAAATATTGATTTCATAAAAATGTGGACAATTTAAACTTTTTCAAAGCAATGTGGTGATTAATGGAAAATCGTAACGTTTTGTCGATTTCTCGTTGATAATGGGTGTCTTGTAAATATTTCCATTGTTTCAAGTGATCAATTTGATACGTTTCGGACAAATATTCCTCAATGAGGAAGAATTGTAACTGCGCTTCAAGAAATCCATACACAAAAAGAAAACAAATTTTAAAGAAATGGCAATATAAAAACGCAAATCCTGTGAAATAACAATAGTAAGGAACAAACGACCATTCGCCAAAATATTCCTCAAAGACTTGAATACAAATGAAAAGCTCTCTCTGACTTCCAAAACACGGATAGTTAACAATTACTGAGCTTAAAATAAGCAGCAGAATGCATGAAATACACATATTTATAATCCGACATCTCCGCATCAGCTTTATTTGAGCTTCTTCTCCTACCATATCAACAGACCAACAAATCGTATCAAGAAATGCGATTATTTCGAAAATTTCCGTTTCCACAACCAGGTAAAAAATTGCCGATGCTATCATCTTCAACAACAAATCATCACATTGAACACAAGAGTTTTTCCACTCACAAGCGTGAAACATACTGTTTCGGGTCCATATCTGATCAAAAGACTTATGTTAAAATTGTTGAACATGTAGTAAATTTCTAAGCAATAGACGAGTGAGAAAAAGGTAATGAGCAAAATGTCACAAAATTTTGCTCTTTTGTGCTTGTTGATTTTAAATGAAACTATTGTTCTCAACATAATAAAAGGGTCTAAAAATTAATACACTAACAATTTATAGTTTAGCTCAAGTTGTTACCATTAAATGCGGCCATAATGCTTTGGGTAGAACACTTCACTACATACTGTAGTTCTAAATGTTTTGAATGCACAAATATCGAAAATACATTAAAGGACGTCTTAAAATAAAATATTTAAGATTGAAATCGTGCATATCTGACATAATTTAAGACTCGCTGACAACGAGTGTCTTGTAAATTGTTTCATCCTCCCAAATTACGAATTTAGTACGTTTCAAACAAATATTCTTCAATGAGGAATTATGAATAAATATTAAGCAAATTATACAGAAAAGAAGAATTTTCGATTTACCTGAAGCTGTCCTTGGTAATATGAATATGTAATTCAATAATGCGATAAATAAATAGGAGTAAATATACAAATTGTTCAGTTCTGTCTAAACTACCTTATTCGAGATGACGAAAAAATATGGACAAAAATTGGGTTTCTCGTTTTCTGGAGACTTTGTAAATAAGAAAAAACCAAGCGGATAATCATCACAGGATGCTGCTAATGTCCTAAAGTTGTATTTAACCTTCCTAATTGAAAATAGAATATTTTTTCAATTTTTTCATTAGTATTTAATTTAAAAGCAATACATCTGATTTATCAATTTTAAAGATTGTTTGTTTTTTAGGCTTCCACTCTTTTATTCTCATAGTTTCTTTTATAGAGTTTCAATCACACAGTTTTCAAGCTTCTCAGTATTTCAGCGTAATTTTCCCATATTTCATATCCAAGTGAACTTTTTTTTAGTTTTTTTTAGTATTTCAGTTTTTAAATTTTTTAGCTTTCAGTTTTTTCAGTGTACTGGTTTTTTATTTAGAATGTAATTTTTCAAATTGTTAGTGTTTCTTTTATTCAGTTATATCGTTTTCTTAGTTTCTCAGTAGCTTAGTTCTTTAGAATTTGAATCTGAATATTTTTTAGTATTTTTGTGTTTCAGCTTTTTAGTTTCTCAACGATAAAGTTACTTTGTTAGTTTTTAGACTTTTAGTTTTTCTATTTTGTAGTTGAAAATATTCTAGTTGTTATATTAAATTATTTTTTTAAGGCTGCACTGTTTTTTAATTCTGAAGATTCACGAGCATAGTAATATTTTAGTCAAGCCACTTTGAAAAATGACTTACTTTCTCACTTTGATATGTTATAACATAACAAAATTTAAAAAAAAATAGTAGGCCTGTCACTTGTTTGAAGCTATTGAACTTGTAAATAAAGTGTAAATTTTTGTAAAAACTCCAGCAGTTGTCGACAAAATAGTTAGTGACAAACTATACAAAAAAAATCTGGATATAAAAATCTATTAAAAATAAAAATATTAATTGAATGAAAAAATATTGATAACAATGTATAGAGATGCCTATTTTACAACAGCAAATTTAGAACAATATTTAGGTTCAACAATTAATGAACTTCTTTAGGTATAGCTTTTTTTCTTTGTACTGTAAAAGGATTTTAAGTTTCTTACAAAACCTATTTCGTTTTGTTTGTTTTTGTAATGGAATTTATTACATTAAAAATTATGTTTTCATTTTTCCTGCAATAGGAATTAATAAAAAATGTATCCTACATTACCAGTTTTTACAACGTTTTCTGACACCTAAATAAGTTTTTAACATCCTAAAAATCCGATCTCTACTAATAAGCTAGCCGATGAAGAGGTTTCCTGTTTTAATTTTTTATTTCTTTTACAATATTTTTCTGCTACTTAAATATGTATGTTATGCCACTGATGGCTTCTGCACAAAATTTTTCACAAAATGCAACTCAAGTTATGGCAAGTTTTCTGTAAGTATGACAAAATTCGTTTAATTTTTATAGTGGTAATTGTTCAGTTAGAATTATGACAAAGTTGTTAGGCTTTGAGTTATTAACGTTTTAATATTAAAAATCCCAAAGTTAGAATAATTTATGACAGGCTTTGTACCTATAATTTGTGGACAGCTCAGAATTTCTTGACAATGGAAACAAGGAGCCTTAATTATTCGAACTTTTAGACTTTCTACATTAAAATGTAAACTTTAAATAAATAGCAATTACTATAAGAATTAAAAGAATTTTAGCAACAGAAAAAATTACAATAACTTAAAAAAACAAAGTTGGTTTTTAATTCTTAATAACGAATAGAATAAAAATAAAAAACAATATCAAGCATCAAATTGTAGCGTAATTAAATTTCTATCAATTACAGTACTGATATCTTTCTTTACTCAACTAGAAATATTAATTTTTCCGAAGACCAAAAGACTTGGAACACCCTGTACTATGTGCTGCCTCTCAACACTGTACTGTATGTTGGTTTATACTGACATCGAAAACCCATCAAAGAAGGGCTAATAAATAAAATAAATATATGAGCTTAATTGTTTAAGCTGAGTATTGTTACTCATTATGTCATTAAGCATTGTATAATTAATTATGTTTCTGTAACAATAAACTCTTCACAATTTTGTAATATCATGCGAGAGTTCAACCGCAACAAAATATTTGTTGTACATACAGGGTGTTTCAAGTTTTAGTGCCAGTCAAAAATAAATACTTCTAGTTACCTGAAATAATTTTTTTTATATCAAACGATAGAGTTTCTAACACGCTTAAATTTGATGCTGTAACGTTATGTCAAATTCTCGTAAAATTCAAAAAACAACATTAAAAATTTTTTGTTTTTACATTATTGCAATCGTTTTCTCATTTTTAAGTGACAATTCCGAAACTGAAATTTTATTATGAGAAAACGATGGCAATAATTTGAAAACAAAAAGCTTTTTATATAGTTTTTTGCATTTTACGCTCATACCTTGAAAATTTGGGATAACGTTGAACGTAAATTGAAGCGTGTTAGAAACTCTACCGTTTGCCATACAATTTTTTTATTTTGGGCAACTAGAAGTATTTATTTTTTGAGTGGCACTAAAACTTTAAACTCTGTACAACCTTATTGATTAACAAAATTTTTGACTTTTTTTGCTGATTTCCCATAATTTTCTCAAGACTTCGTGTGATTTCCTTAATATTTGCTTTATTGCTTTAAGATTTTGTATAGATTCTTCTGCGATTAATCCCTCGTTCTACAGTCTACAGTCATATTAAGTAATTACTGGTACAACAAGAAAATACCTTGAAAGTGCCTGTGATATAAAAATCGTTAATATTCCATTTTGTTTAAGGAAAGGACAAAAAAACTACAAGAAATACAACAAGTGTTTATTTATTTCTGGTTGTTCCAAACTTGAATTCAAACGACACTACTTTGGCAAAGCTTATTAATTCTTTTATCTTAAAATATCTAAATATAGAAAAAAGATTTGGATTAAATACATTTTAGCTGTGTGTTGTAAAACAAAGAAGAATTCCGTCAATCGCGTCAAAAATTCTTTTCAACAACCTACCATTATTTTTAAATAAAAGACAAAAAAAGCAGTAAACTAGTTCTTATTCTAAATTCAAATACAATACTTTTAAATCTTATTATAAGTGTGCCAACCAAGCACATTTCTGATATTTTTTTATTTTTTTTTAAATAAAAATATTTTTAGTGTTTGAAAAACTCCACACTTTAACCAAAAGCTCAAACGAGAGTGCTCTTGCGAAGTTTAAACAAAACGAGAGCGTACGAGACAGAGAGTCGTAAGAGCTAAAATACTCGTAAAAATTAAACTAAAAAATTACAAGTTATCTACGCACTGAAACACATAGCTCGTAATTTGTACAAATTCCTGCCAAAACAATACTTTCATTTTTGGTGGAATTGGTTAAAAACATCAAAAGAATTTTAATATTTTTGAGATTCCAGTAGTACCAAGGAGCTCCGCTTAAAGTAACAAAAATATCGTTCGACTAAAAATAATGAAGTTGTTAGAAAATAAATAAAACATTTCATTTTTACAAACCACATCTATCAGTTGTTGACCAACCCAAGACAACAGCATAGTAATGCTGGTAATACATGCGGCAAATATAAAAATTCGTATTTTTAAAATGGTAGTCATGGTGTCCGCGAACTACAACCTGAACTCTACTTTTTTCTTACATCAACTGTAATAAACGTACATTTATGATGAATGAGAAAGAACTGATGAGAATTAAGACCCCAAGTATAAGATAAAACGGCATTACTATCAGGGTAATGTTCAGTATCATTTTGACCACCCTGGAAATAATTTATTTATAGATATTCATTGCATCAAGCTGGGCAATTTAAAACTTTTTTAAACCAATGTGGTGTGAAATACAAAGACGTAACGATTCCCCTATTTTTCGTTGATACTGAGTGTCTTGTAAATACTTCCAACTTTTCAGATTATCAGTTTGATATGTTTCACTCAAGTATTCTTCAAGGATAAAAAACTGTAGCTGTCCGTCTAAAATGCCATAAACAAAAATCATCCAAAGTTTGAAGAAATTGTAATATAAAAATGGAAATGCTACGAAAAAAAAATTATAAGGAATAAAAGACCATTCGCCAAAATATTCCTCAAAAACTTGAATACAAATGAAGAGCTCTCTCTGATCTCCAAAGTACGGAGCGTTGATAGTGAACGTACTTATGATAAGCAACACAACCAAGAGTATAAAGATATTTGTGATTTGGCATTTTTTCTCGAGCTTTATCTGAGCATCTTTCTTTATCGTACTAAGAGACCAACGAGTTTTGCGAAAAAGTGATACTACTTTGAGAATATCCTTCTCCAAATAAACAGAAAAAACTGCACCAACAACCACCTTAAAAAAAAACAAATCATCAGACTGAAGATTGCGTTTTGCTTCACTTACCAGTATGAGAAATAATACTGCTGGCCCATACCTAATTAGAAGATTTATGTTTAAATTTTTGAGCATATGGTATACTAGCAAACAGTGAATGAGCGTGTAAATTACGCTAAGCAAAACATTAAACAATTTTAATATTTTGTAAGTGTTCATATCAACAAAAAGTATCGTTCTCAACAGGATGAAAGGATCTGGAAATTAGTGAATTTAATTATAATTTAGTTCCTGTTACTGTACCGTTAAATTCAGCCATCATGTTGCATTGAAAACTCTTTACTAAATTGTTACCACAGATATCGACAAGTCATTAAAGATTGTAATTATTATGAATAAAATATTTAGATTATGCAATACTCATTAGCTTTGTTCGCGGACCATTTTTAGGACTAATCCTGAACTAGTCCACCGCGAACAATAATTTATAGTTAACGAGTTCACAGCAAATGTTAAAAAAATAAAAAGTCGCACAAAACTATCACAAAGTTCAAAATAAATTATTCGAAAAACCTTAGTACAGAAAGGTGTAAATTGTAGAAAACAACCCATTTTCAAATACACAAACGTTATTTTACAAATAATTACGATTTAGTAAAGTATTAAATAAATATCGGTAATCAAAATAGACACTTTCTTTATTATGATTCCAACCAATTTTCAACCTCAAAAAGCTCCAAAGACACAAAAGTAACAGAGACAAAACCGCTTTGGTCAACTGCGCAAGTCTAGAACTAAAAATCCTTAGTCTAGTCCGAGGACCGTTTGGACTGGTTCTGAATCGATCCGGGACGGTTATTTTCTCTACCGCGAACGCCGGACTGTTACTAAAAGTTGGGGATTTTTTCACCGCGAACGCTGCCTGAACTAGTTCAGGATTTCTACCGCGAACAAAGCTAATATTAAGTCCATTCTTACCTGAAATAATAACAAAAACGTAGAGATTTCGATTTTCCATAAACTAAAACATTTACTACTTTAAATAAGAAATAACAACAGGTTATACAGGGTGAATCAATAGTGGGTTACTTCTGATATGTCGTAAGATGCAACCAAAAATACTAATTGCACTTACCACTTGATACTTTTTTTTTGTTTGTTTTTTAAAAACATTAATTGCATCAACAATTGCATCAATTTTTTTTATCTTTAAATAATAATAGTCCATAATGAACAATGTAAATGTGGATTTTTTTACCGATTTTTTACCGATTACCGATCTGGTCAGCTGGAATCAGTATTATTCTAGTATTATTGGTTGCATATTAAAATAAGTCAGAAATTACCCATTATAGGAAAAATCATACCTACTTACGATCGGTTTCACCAACGAAAAATAAAATATCAATTAGGCAGCTACTTATAACTCTTATTTATCTTTCATCTATATACAGTGCTTTCATTTCAAAAGGAGCCTGTCTCAATAACTTTTGACATTGAGCAAATCTATTTTTAAGCAAAAACAGGTCGATTAGGATCGCGAGGGGGAAGTTCAAAATCAACATTAGTTACATTTTAGGTTACATCCCTTAATCGCTAGCTACCCCTATTTTAAAATTTTAAATGGCACCCCCCACTTTTTCAAACATTTTTGGAAAGGGAAAAAATTTGCGTGACTAACTGTCAAAGGAAAAAAAATTTTTGTTGATTCGTTTTTTAGTTAAGGGTGGATTTATTTTTGAAATTTTTAATTCTAGTAGCCTTTGATTTGAAGCCAATTTAATTTAAATAAGAAATTTGTCAATAAGAGGTACAATGAAATAGTTCAAATTCGAGGTAAAGTACATTTTACAGTTCATCCCCAAATTTCAAATCATCCTTATTTAAGAATTTGAAATAGCACCCCCAACTTTTTAAATATTTTTGGAAAGGGGATAAAAAGCTTATCTAACTGTAAAAGCAGAAATTTTTTTTCAATTCGTTTTTGAGTTCAAAACCAACATAAAATGTTTCAAAATGTTGGGGGTGCTGTTACAAATTTTAAAGTAATGGTGGTTAGCGACTAAGGGATGGAACTTAAAACGTATTTTATGTTGGTTTAGAGCTCTCCCAGTGCAATCCAAAACAACATACCTACTTTTTATTTAAATAAAATTGGCTTCAAATCAAAAGCCACTATAACTAAAAATTTCAAATATAAAACCACCCCTAACTAAAAAACGAATAGAAAAATATTTTTTTGATAGTTAGATACGCTAATTTGTTCCCTTTCCGAAAATGTTTGAAAAAGTAGGGGGTGCCATTTAAAATTTTAAAGTAGGGGTAGCTAGCGATTGTTACTAAAATGTAACAAATGTTGGTTTTGAACTTCCCCCTCGCGATTCTAATCGACCTGTTTTTGCTTGAAAACAGATTTGCTCAATGTCAAAAGTTATTGAGACTGGCTCCTTTTGAAATGAAAGCCCTGTATACAGGCTGATTTTTTTAGGGCCTACATTAGAAACTTTTTAACTTATAGTATAGCTAGAGATTTAGAATTTTGTATACTATCCAAATCGACCATTCTGAGTTCAACTAAATTATTTTCAAAATGGCTGAACTTCCGGAACGATGAGAAATTGGCGCCAACTTTGAAATTTTAAATAGTAACCACCTATTTTTATTGCATTTTTGAATTCACCTTTTGAAACTGACTAAAATATACCCTAGTTGTTAGTAGATAAGCTGTGCCGATTCTAATTCACTTCGTCTGCGCATGCGCCATTTCAGGGATTCCCCGGTGCAAAACGTGGGAATCCCCTGATATTTTTGATTATGATGTCATGGCTTTTCTTTGTCTGCGCATGCTTCACTTTGGGGAATCCCATATTGAAAATTATGTGATTCCCCTGATGTCAGTGCTATTTTCGTATCATGATGTCATGTCTATTTTTGAATCATGACGTCAGGATGGGAATCCCCTGGGGAATTCCACACTGGAAATTATGTGAATCCCCTTTTGATATTACCATGATGTCATGGTTGCTTTTAAATTATTATGTCACACTTATTTTCGGATTGATGAGTCATTGTTGATATTATGAGTATTACAATTCTTGGCTTATGAGATGATTAATATAAATTAAACCTTTTTGGTTTCCTCAATTTGATCCATTTCATGAAGGAAATATAAAAGAAGGTATCAGGATCGCATAAGTTGCAACAGCATAAAGTTGTATCCAGCAGCAGACATGTGATAAACGTGCAAGAGGCTACAGCGTGGGCGTAGGTGGCGGCATATGTTTACTTCAATTGAAACCCTATCGCATTCCTTTTGAAATGAACGGCTGGCTTTCTGTCTTTAGTTACATTTAAATAAAAATTCTTCAATACAAACGACACCTGATGTGATCATGGCTATTTTTAGATCATAATAACATCACCGCTTCTTTCAGGGAATCCCTAACGTAATTGCTATTGTTAAATTGTGATGTCACGGTTATTTTAAGATCAATGAGTCACCGCCATTGTTGGATCATGATGTCATGTATATTCTTGGATCTTGAAGCAAAATTACGCCTTTCACACCTATTATTGGTTTCCTAAATTTGTTCCATTTTGCGAAGAAGGTTTAAGAGATGGTATCAGGATCGCATAAGTTGTAGTATACAGTTGTATCTGCACCCAGACTCATGTGTGTATGTTTGAATGAAATTCAAGTCACATTTCTTTTGATAAGAAGGTGTAATAACGGTTAGCTTTCATCTTCCTCGCACAGTTGTGCAATTGATATGCAAAATGGGTTCCTTTTAGATTAATTACATTGACGTAACCTGTCTTTAGTTGCAACTTCTTTATGCATTCGGAAATTAATAACTCAAAAACTGTAAGATTTAATGAAGTTGTTACTCTTCATGTTCTGAATGATGATGATGAAGATCGAAAAGGTTATTGGGTAAGAGATAGGATGTGGTTTCAGAAACGAATTCGCGATGTAGAAATGATTCTTAAACCATTTCTTGAATTGAAAATTACTATCAGTGAAAGAAATAAAACCAGAGAAAAAGTATAAATACTCCTACTTTAACTGTTAGACTTAGTAGTTAAATCTTCTACAATCATACAACATTGTTTTGGGTTTGTAGAATATTCCACATTCTTGGAGAGTAAAAAGTATAAATGATCAAAAAAAGATCAAAACTTATCAGTCGTAATAGAGCTTTCGAAAGAAAGATACGGAATCAAGCAGTTGCTGGTTCAGGAATTGTAAATTCCATTATTAATAAATTACCGTTCGAATTACACATTCCTGGTTATCAATTCTGTGGACCAGGAACCAAACTTGAAAAACGACTAGAGCGAGGAGATCGTGGTATTAACAAATTAGACGAAGCGTGCAGGGAACACGATATCGCTTATAACGAACATCAAGATTTAGAAAATAGGCATAAAGCTGACCGCATTCTACTTGAACGGGCGGTTGAAAGAAGACGTGCTCCTGACGCCTCTTTTGGTGAGAAAGCTGCTGCTTTAGGTGTTTCAACAGCAATGCGTGCTAAATTAAAACTCGGAATGGGATGTCCTAATAATAAAATTCAAAAACATAGAAGACGCATTGGTAAAGTGAAGAAATCAGGAAAAGGATTAATCAAATTTAGTGATTTAATAAGCAAAGCGAAAAACACATTGAATAATGGAAAATTTGATGATATGAAGAGTGCCATAGGTGCAGCAATAAAAGCTGTAAAACAGCTTCGGGGAAAAAAAAAGGTACATCCAAAGAGAGTGATTTCAGTACCGAAGACGGGTGGTGCACTGCCTCTTATTCCAATTTTTGCTGCTTTGGGGGCTCTCGGATCTTTGGGTGGTGGTGCAGCAGCCGTTGCCAGAGCCGTCAACCAAGCGAAGGTTGCTAATGAACAACTTAAGGAAAATAAACGACATAATCAGGCAATGGAAGCTGTTGCATTAGGAAAGAACAAAGATGGAAATGGACTTTATTTGAAACCATATAAAACAGGTCTCGGTCTTTTTTTAGATCGTTCAAAATTTCCAAAAAAATACCGATAAAGCTTCCCAAACGTCCTCTTACTGATGTAGATCTAAAAAAGTATTGTAAAATGTTAAAAATTCGAAATTTTCGAGGTGTTTTTATGAGAGATTTGTTGCCTACAAATGTACGAATCAATGAATGTGGTATATTAAATTTAGATGATGATAGTGGTGGGGGTACACATTGGACAGCTTACGTAAAACGTGGGCGAGAAACTATATATTTTGATAGTTATGGTAATCTTCAACCACCACGAGAACTACTTAAATATTTAGAAAGCAATGGGTCATGTAAAATCCTGTACAATCATGAGCAAATTCAAAGATATGGTACGGTTAATTGTGGACATCTATGTCTTCAATTCTTGTACAATAATAACAACTACAAATGTAAGTGATTCTCTGATTACATTTCGTTCTCGTATTGCTATGCAAGGTGAAACGTACTCGTAACTTGCTATATAATCTAAAACCTTGCAACGCTCACAACGACCTTTCAAAAAATGTGCTTATCAATGTAGCAAACAATCGGTTGTAAAAGGAGTATTTAAAGACGTAAAATTATCAGAGACACTCAGTGATAGTAGGTATTCATTACCTTGTGGTCAGCAAGGTTGTTTAATACGTGTTACCTCTACTGTCCTATATACCAGTGCGATAAAATGTCGATGACATTTACTTTAACTGGAAACAGTTCAATTTTAACATCTGAATATAGTCCATCAATAGCCTTAGAAAATGATAGCAGTTATGTGATTGGATTAACTAACCTAGAAACTTATAATTCATTTCCGAATATTGATCATACAAATAATAAGTTCTTTTATATAAGTGAAGATAATGAAGAGGTATGTATAGAAATACCAGAAGGATCTTACGAAATTGATGATATTAATAGATATCTTAATAAAGAAATTGTTAAAAAATATTATCACATCCAGCAACAAGATGAAGAAAAGAATAGCAAGAATAATGTTAATCCCATAATACTTGTTGATAAAGATTCTACTAAAATAGTTGATAGCAGCATTCATGAAGGAAGAGCACCTATTTTATCAATAAAATCGAACACAAACACATTAAAAGTAGAAATTAAATCAACAATAACTATTGATTTCACTAAAGAAAATACCATAGCCAGTATATTAGGCTTTACATCAACTGTGTTAAAACCTAATTTAAAACATATCTCTCCTTTACCTGCTAAAATTCATAAAGTAAACGCTTTATGTATACATTGCAATTTGGTATCATCTTCATATAGAAATGGGAAAGCAGTACATGTTTTACATGAGTTTTTTCCAACTGTACCTCCCGGATATCGAATTGTAGAAGCGCCAACCAACGTAATCTATTTACCAATTAATCGAAATGAAATTTCTTTATTGGTACTTAAAATAACGGATCAAGATGGAAATGTAGTCAATTTTCGTGGTGAAGCCATCACGGTAAGGTTGCATCTTAAAAAGCTCCTCTCATCATAAACCAAAAAAATTATGGGATTAGTTTTTGATTCCTACCGTAAACGGTTTAGTATCAATCAAAATTGTATAAATACGTCAACAAACATTAAACCAATTAGTCGACATCGTAGACTAAAACGATTAACATCGAAAAACAAGAACTTTCTTAAATCTCTCGGTTTAACTGTATTAGTGTAAACTAAGTGTGTGCGTCTATTATTACTTTGTGTGTTTAAATAAATATCCATCATGAATTTTGAAATATTAAATGTAAATGAAAAAGCTGTTTTTGATACATCAATAAGTTATGCTGAAAAACGTACGCATCAACCATACGCATCCACGTCTTTCAATTTGAATGATGAAATACGATTACCAATCGAACATCAAGATGTGTATACTCTTCCTTGGTTGAGTTCATTGTATATTGAAGGAAAAGTAATCGCAACAAATGATAAACATGAAACCATAATTTCACCAAACGTCAAATTTGCTAATAATGGTATAATGTTAATGTTTGATGAAGTAAGATATGATATTGCTGGTAATGTAGTTGATAGAGTACGAAATCCTGGTTTGGCATCAATTATGAAAGGTTATGCAACGTACAATACTAATGAAAGTATTGCTCTTCAAAATGCTGGATGGTTTCCCAAATCTCCATCAACAATTATTGATCAAGATTCTGGATACTTTAATGTAGTTATTCCATTGAGACTAATATTGGGTTTGTGTGAAGATTTTCGAAAAATAATATTGAATGTTCGCCAAGAACTTGTTCTTGTTCGAAGCAATACTGATCTAAATGCTCTAGTTGTTAACGATGATACAGTACATAACGTGAAAATTAACATTTCAAAAATCTTTTGGAAAATGCCTCATATAACAGTTTCGGATGCAGAACGATTACGTCTAATTGATACGTTATCAAAGAATCGTGAACTAGATGTTCCCTTTAGAAGCAGAGAATTGCCTGAGTATCCTCTGTTACCACAAACTCAACGACATACATGGTCTATTAAAACATCAATCGAAAAACCACAATATATATTTTGCGGACTTCAAACTGATAGAAAAAATCAACTTTCCAAGGATTACAGTCACTTCGATCATTGCAATTTGAGAAACGTTAAAGTCTATCTCAATGATGAAATGTATCCATATGATAACCTAAATTTGAATTTCCACAATAATTCCTTTGCCGCATTATATGAAATGTTCATCGAATTCCAAGCATCATTTTTGGATAAAGTGGGGGAACCAATCTTCACGCCTGAAGAATTCAAGACCATTGCACCGATAGTAGTTGTTGATTGCACCAAGCAGAGCGAAGTGCTCAAAAGAAGTCCTGTTTCCATCCGACTCGAGTTTGAGACCAGAACCAACATCCCAGGGAAGACTACTGCCCATTGTTTAATTCTACATGATAGAGTAGCGAAATATATTCCAGCCCAAGGTGTTATTCGTGTTGTGTAGTGTGCTAATTTAAAATGTATATAATTATTTGTGGTGTTGTATATTTTTTTGTTTTGTTTTCTCTAATGTATGCTTATCTTCGGTATCTCAAGTCTCTCTCAAGATCGTCACCTCAAGATATTGTTACTACAGTTTAGTGTAGCTACTAATTTAATATTATTTATATCAGTTTTTAATATTAGATTTAATTTTAGTATGTATGATAAAGTTGTTTAATAAAACACATATAAAACTTATACATTGTTTTATTTCACAAAAGTGTAATACATTATACAGTATGCATCTGTATATATAACAAATGGTAAGTATCTTTGTAATCTATCAATTTCGTGGAAGGCCAACGTGCTGAGTCCCCTCCAGTGGTCCAGCCTAGATGTGCTTCTTCAGGATTTTCCTCTCCCTTTTTAATATTTTCCTTTAACCAATCCAAAATGTCTTGATGTCTTCGATTCTTCAACGGATTAAACTTAAAAGATAAATCAAACAGAAACAAAGTTCCAACAAATGCTCTTAACGTTTTATAATTGGCTAAATAAGCCGCTTCACAAACAAATGTATTAATACATTCATCTATAGTTTTATAATTATTTTTAATATTTTCAACAAGATAATATTTCGAAAGTTCATCATCTGCCAAAGAATCTGAACTATTTCTTAACAATTCAAAAAAATAAAATTTAAACTGTTTAGTTTCTTTTGTTAGAATGTTATCCAACTTTTTGAAATTAATGTATATTTGTTTTGTTTGCTGCAAATCATTCAATAATTCCTTAATATACTTATCCATCTCCTGTTTCTTCTCCACAAGCAAATACAGATCAATCAGTCGAGGTACGTCATATGCTCTTGCGAACCAAAGCCAGGCATTCTCTGGAATTACAACAACTTTCTCTTTCAGAAGCCATCTTAACACTGGCTGTTCTTTGTGATAGTTCCTTATGGTTTTGTAAAGGTTGTTCTCCTGCACATGTCGATACGCTTTATATTCTTCATATTCAATATGAAAACATCGATTCGCAATGAATGAATTTTCTGTTGATTCTTCTCCCTGACACTGTTGATGTTCCATCTTGCTGCAACTGTCGTCCGATTAGAATTACACTGTCATATGTACTACATAGATAGTGTATCTATGTACTTATTTATGATGTAAATGTTATGTAGGTATATATGACAGTTTGACAGTGTAATTCTAATCGAACGAAATTATCTTCTTTTTCTTTATTTACCCACTATCCTTTACTTCACTTTGGATTACCTTGTAGTAAATTTATTTATTTCTTTATTTTATTTTATTTTTTTTTTTAAGAAATTTTTTCATATATCACGCCCCTATATTTCACGTTGGATTAATAACATATCCCCAAGGTCTTGTATCTGTAGTATTTCTTAATAATATGCGTTTATCATCATATGGACTTAAGACCACTTTTTCTTGTTGTATAGAATACACAGAGTGTTTTTTGGATCGAATGAGTCTTTGTGTGCTACGAAATATTTCTAAATCAAATAAACATTTTTTATAATCATTAAATGTAATATGTTTAATTGAAGATTTTGTGCACCCTTTCGACTTTTTCACAATTTTTTTACGTTTTATAGCTGGACCTACTTCATCATAATAATGTTCTTCATCTTCAATGTCTGAATCAACTGTGTAGGAATACATTTTAGATCGAAGCCCCACAAATTCGAGCATTATTTTGCCATGATTTTCGTCTTTCATCAAACCTGGACATTTCTTATTTTTTAATTCAATATTATATTTATTATTCGGTTTATAATCGGAAGTATCGAAACGATGAATATCTTCTTTAATATTTTTGTAAATATCCTCAGTCTTAAAATGATATATTAAACTGTCTGTGTCTGTATACAACAATTTTGCATTATTACCAAATTTATTTTTTATATAGTCATAATGAAATTCGTAAATAAATATTTTTGAAATATCCAAAATACAAAAACCTACATAAATTGGTTTATTTAGTACCACATTTAATTTATTCATTTCAACTATTGACATGTCTTCTTCAAATATAACAGAACTATGAAAATTGGGTTTTGAAACTAAATCGCGCATACCGTACCTACCATCCCACCTAGTTACAATTCTAATGTCTTTATGTTTACGTACATTTTCCATGCACTTCCCATATATTGCATTGATCATTAATTTAAAAAAATCTTTTTCGAATTCGTTTTGTGATTGCTGCCTTAAACGAGTATTTAAATCAATATATTCCTTAAGCCATGGACTCTGTTTAAATGTTAGGACGCGATGTACTTTAGTAATTTTTAAACCAAGTCTTAAATACATTTTTAAATTGCGGTAATGTACTATATAATTAGTTTTTGGAAACAATGTTAAAAGTAATTTTTCTAATTTAGATTTGGAATTTGGTGGTTTTAAATGTTGTGGTGCTAAAGGTAGGTCACTATGTAAATCATGTAAAGAAGCTGAATATTCTAGATCACATTCAATTATATAACCATCATTGGAAGTATCTGCTGTATTTAAAATTTCTGTAATGTTAAAGTCATCTAAAAATCTAAAGTTACCATAAGGTAAATATTGAGACATTGCGGCACCATAGAGATTGTTGACATCAAAATACATGAGATATGAAGGTTCTTCATTTGAATTATATCCATCTTTCATGTAATGGTTATTAGCTTTTGCGTACCTATTACTACACTGTGAAACACCTCCTCTTATACCCCGTTCAATAAACATTATCATATCTATATCATTTAATAGCTCTAAACATATTCCGGTAGATTTCAGCATTGCATCAAAAGTTAATCCTGGAAGAGTGAAGTAATGAAGTGGATCCAATTTATAAGTATTTAAACATGTTTCTCGAAAAGTTTCGAAAACATCAGCCAACAAAATAACATCAGTACGTAGATATAAATCACTATATTCTCCCAATGTTTGAATTTTAAATGTCTGCCACACAGTTTCTGCATGTTTATAACTATCTTCAGGTATATTAGATCCATGCATAGTACTATAAAAATCTTTTTTTGATGGTAATTTTGTTTCATTGAGTTTATCCCAGCTATCAACATAGTCATATGGAAATACCCCCTTTTTTATTAATAAATTGAATTCTTCATTTGTATTACAGAATTTTCGTGTTATTATTTTTTGTTCAGATTTTAAATTCAATGAAAGTTGATCAAGACTCTTAGACATAAAACGAAACGAATCTATAAATCGAAAAGTGACATCAGTTCCTCCCACTGATTTGGAAAATGATATATATTTTTCTTTATTTATTGGTAGCAATTTAATATTACCTGCAAAAGCTGTTGACAGTTCTTTAATAATAAAATGAGCATCATAGCCACTCAAATTATGAAACACAACAGGAATGGTATATGAATCTTGATAATCTAAATTACATCGTTGATGAGCCGGACCTCTAAATTTTCCCGTTAAATGATTATGATCTCGAACTTTAATTTGATTCGATTCAATAGTTTTATTACAAATGTGACAAATATTGCACTCTTTATATGAACGTTCTTGATCACAGCTAAGTTTTTCCATGGGTAATTTATTTTTAAATATTTTATCACATTGTTCGGCAATTTTTTTTAGTTCCTTAACGAACCACTGAATACAATCTTGATTACGATATAATTGAAATTTTGAAAGCGAGTCATCGTATGAACACTTTAAATAATAAGCTATACTACAAGCAATATGCTTTTGGTATGGGGAAGTTTTACTATGAATATTATTATCAATTTGAGAACATTTTTCCAAAATACTTTCAAGATCAGCATAAATTACGAATGGAACTTTTTCCTTATAAAGATGATTTTTAAACTTCAGAGATGTATCGCGAGGTAATGACACTGAATACTGATTAAGCTTTTGACAGTGAAATTTATGTTTGGTTAGAATGTCTTCGGTTGTGAAATAATTTAAACAACGTTCACAAATAAATGTTTTATGTCCATGAGTAGACAACTGATGTGATAAAAGGCGAGACAAATGTTTAATCCATACAAAATGGTAATATAATATTCTATTGTGTTGCCTTTCTTCTTCATCCATATTATTTGTTGGTAACATGAGTAAATTAATTGTAGGAATATTCTTATCATTATTCTTGTTATAAGTGCTTAAACGTGCCGGAAATATTTTATTTTTTTCTTCAATGCAATATAAATTAATTGATAAATTATTCATAATTTCAAATTTTTCAATATCTTTAATTGTTATTGGAAAACTTATATTATCGTACCTTAAAACATTTTCAAAATTTGGATATGATGATGTTCTGTGGGGATTATTTTTTGCAGGAAATAGTGCAGAGACAACTGACCAAAGAAAACAGAATTGATCATTATTCTGAACATTAATAATACAACGTTTTTTTTTAATAAAATTCGGTACCTCTACAAAAATTGAATTATTCCCAAATTTTATTGGATCATATTGATTAATATTTACTTTTAATCCTAAAATTTCATATAATGCCCAACCACTATCTTTTTCAGCAAATGATTCTAATTTATTTAATATTACATTGATTACATTTTCCTGATACCATTCTCTAATATTAGTTGTTGAATCTATATGGTTATTTCTAGTTCCAAATGTTTTTAAATCTATTTCCAACGTAGATGGTTGCATAAAGTTGCCTGAAAATACAACATTTACTTTTAGCATTGACTTTGTTAATTCTTTCCTAATTTTTAATACAAAACTTTTGTATGCTCGTGCTAAAAATATTGCTGGATCTTTTATTCGAATATTTGAAATAAAGCCTGAACGAATTCTTCCTTTAAAACAAGAATTTAAATCCTCCCATAAAACCTTTTGATTGGATGTTTTTTTCGGTATATTTGATAATCCTTGACCAACTTTACTGCGTTTATTGTTGAGTATGTCGTTTTTAATTTTTTTTAATTTGAGTCGATAGTATTTCAAATGAGCAAGACTGGCTTCCAAAGAATGTGGATTTTCATGAATGTTTGTTTCATGAATTTTATTGTCCAAAGCTTTGCTAACTATTTTAACACTCCTATTAATATATTTCGAAAACGAATTAATTTCATCTAAAGTTTTAATTTTACTGATGTATTCATGAATTAAATTTATAGAACATTTAGCTAAAGAGCTCACTGTGTCAGACATACCTGAGTTTTTTTTTGTTTTTTTTTTTACACACTCTTATCACAATAATTATACCTGTGAATTATCCACAACTTATATTTTCACTATACGAGGATGCACAAAGACTGTTAACAATAATTATATGAATTAACCACAACTTGTATTTTCACTGTATGAAGATTGTCTGAAGACTGTTAACTCACGCTTTCAGCCTCATATTTATACTGATTAAATATTGCATCATGACGTAAAAATAACAGTGACATCATGAACTAAAAATAACCATGACTTCATGAACTAAAAATAGCAACGGAAATAGGGGATTCCCAACAGGTTCAGTGACTGAAAGGTGATATAGTTGCATACTACGAGAGGTAAGGTAACGAAACTCGTTGTATTCAGAGGCGTTCACAAACAGAGACTTCGTACACATATAAAAATTAAAAACTTTTACATTATGCTTTAGTTGCTGATTGTTCGTCATCATGCGAGTAATAAAACAAAAAACTAAGCTTCCAATAAATATCAGTGATTCTGATATTTTAATGAACCAGAATCGAAGACATGGTGATTTATTACCCTCATCTATTCGATGTTTAATTGTAGGTCCAAGCAATTGTGGTAAAACTAACTTAATTATTAATCTTATTGAACAGATGAATGGAGTCAGATTTGAAAATTTATACATTTATTCAAAATCATTATATCAACCAAAGTATCAGTATTTGGAAAAGCTTGTAAAACCCATAAAAGGTTTGGGATATTTTGCATTTAGTGGATTAGAAAACAATCTTCCGCAGCCTCATGAAGCAAAACCAAATTCTATATTTATATTTGATGATGTAGCATGTGATAAGCAAGATCTTATGAAAGCATATTTTACTATGGGACGACATAAACGTATTGATTCATTTTACTTATGTCAAACATATTCACATGTACCAAAGCATCTAATTCGTGATAATGCAAATTTAATCATTCTTTTCAAACAGGACAACCTAAACTTACGACATGTATATGATGATCATGTAAATACTGATGTTTCATTCGATAAATTCAAAGAAATGTGCTCAATGTGTTGGAAGAATAATTATGGTTTTTTAGTGATAGATAAAGATAGCGATATTAACAATGGAAGATACAGAATAGGATTTGATTCGTTTATTGATCCCCAAAACAAATAAAAGCTCTATACACAGTTTCACTACAATTTAGTTATAATTTGAACTTCTTATTGTGAAGACATCATTTTCCACAGCTTATAGTGTGTGCCGAACTGTGTGCGTTTACTAATTTGTAACTAATATGAATACCGAGACATTGCAAAATACAATCGAATTAAAAAAGAAATTAATTCAAAAACGAAAACAACTTCAACGTAAATTAGCGTTATTTAAAACGAACGAGATTCATCAGCAACGTAAATTTTCACCGATTACTACGGAGCTTAAAACAATAGCGAAGAAATTAGATAAAGATGAAGGATCTGATGAGAATAATTTAAAAACAGAAAAACTATTAGAATCAAAAGTTGAAAGTTATTCTAAACCGAAATTTCATCCTTTTATTGATACAAATGATGATTCATTACCATTTTCAATTGCAGAAGATAAAGTTTCGAATCAGTCGCATCAGCAAACATCGATACTCGAAAACAGCGATGTTGCAAATGTTTTTAATATGAGTAATAAACCTGAAGTGAGTAATCTGAATCAAAATACTGAACTACCCGAACATTACATTGAAGATATGTTACAAGGTAAAGAAAATGCAAAATTTGATAATAAGTTTGGTATAAGATATGATAAAAGTCAAAATAGGTTCTTTATTGGATCAGAGCAGGTGCATATTAATGATTCAAATTTAATTATAAAGGATAAAGTGTATAAAGCAACGCCCGGATTATATGAATTGTTATTTAGAAAATATCCAAATAAAATTTATACTGCTAATGATTTAAATGACTACAGCGATATACTCCACACAACCTACGCATATAAGAGAAACTTTGATCCGCAAGATCGAAATTATGGAACAAAGTCTAAAAAATATAAACAAATAATTGCTCCATTACTACGTAAAAAAGCAACTATTTCAACATCAACCCCCAAAACGGGTCGGGGTATGTTTAAGGAAGTAAATAAAAACAAAATAGATTATGTACATTGGGATGATCCTAATGAACTTGTTGAACGACTTCGTTTGTTAATAGCATCTCAAGCAGCGGGTAATACAAACCACTCAAATGAAATTGTTTCCATAATTGAGGAATTACGTGAATTCAATATTATAGCTTAATAAAATATATGATTTAAAATATAAAATGTTTAGTCGTTAATGAACAATACGTGCAGGTGGTGCTTTGATAAGCTTGTGTTTGAAAAATGAAACGTAGACGTCGAGTTTCTTATCAGCTTCAAGAATCATCAATAAAAAATGATGTAGTCAATGAACTACACAAGCCTGCAAGACGTAATTTTAATAGACGTAGAGTTATAATAAAAGGTATTAATGACCTCTATCAAGCTGATCTTGTGGAAATGATTCCTTTTGCTAAGGAAAATCAAGGTTTCAAATACATACTTGTTGTTATTAATTGTTTTTCGAAATATGTATTCTGCGAAAAAGTAAAATCCAAAAATGCAACTGATGTTACTAAGGCAATGAAAAACATTTTGGAAAAATTATTAAAACCACCAAAGAATTTACAAACCGATCATGGAAAAGAATTTTATAATTCAGATTTTCAAACTTTAATGAAACAATATGGAATTCATCACTACAGTGTTTTTAGCACAAAAAAAAGCTTCTATTGTTGAAAGAGTTAATCGCACTTTAAAAAATATAATGTGGAAACGTTTCAGTCTTCAAGGTCATTATAAATGGATACATCTTAGATGATGTTGTAAAGTTGTACAATAACACATTTCATCGTACCATTCATGTAAAGTTGTACAATAACACATTTCATCGTACCATTCAAATGAAACCTTCAGAAGTAAACGAGAATAATGAAAAGAAAATTTTAAATCAAGCATTTACTCATATAAAATTAGCTCATAAAAATAATAAATTTAAAATTGACGATCACGTTAGAATAAGTAAGTTTAGGAATGCTTTTGATAAAGGATATACTCCCAATTGGTCAAATGAAATTTTCACAATTAAGGAAATTAAATTAACCAATCCGACAACATATTTGTTATGTGATGAGAAGGGGGAAGATATATCAGGAGGATTTTATGAGATGGAGCTTCAGAAAGTAAAACATCCCAACGTCTACTTGATTGAAAAAGTTATCAAGAAACGTGGAAATAAATTGTATGTGAAGTGGTTAGGTTTTAGTGATAAACACAATAGTTGGATTGAAAAGAATAGTATTGCTTAACATGCATTTGTATGTGTGTGATATTCAAGGGTTTTGTGTACCAGAATTTGTTGTTAAAGAATTAACTATAATGGATGCTCAATCAATTCAGCACCATCTCTTTAAGCCTTTTAAACCATATGAAGATATAGATTTATTTTATAGAAAACAGGTGAAATATCTGGAAAGATATCATCATTTACTAGGTTATAAGGATGGACTCGAAGAACAGAAGAATGTTGTGTCAGTTATTAGAAAATTTCTTCATTTAAACGAATTGAAAAACAGCGAATGTGCGATCATCATCTACGTGAAAGGACACGTAAAAGAAGATTTCCTACGAGAAATTTTGCCCGACTCATGTGTTCGAATAGTAAACTTAGAAAAAATCCACGAATCACCCAAGTTATGTAAAACAAGAAGAAGATGTGAATTTCATAATCTAGTTAATTATGATTTTATGTGTTCGTTAAATAATGCTAAATGTATTTATGAATGGTTATGTACAAAACTTATTCCCCAATAAATTGCTTTATGAATATTTAATGAGTTTTATTTCATCATATGTGTTTAAATCCCCGAGACATGGTGTCAGCGAATTTTTCTTAAGTTACGTAGACTAACACGTGGAAGCCTACATCCCACGAAGGATACTGATATCGACGCCTACACGCTACACATGTATTCCAGGAAACGTAAAGAGTTGTTGTTGATAATATGGGTTGGGGAAAGGTTAAGAAAACGCATGAATAAATATTGTAAAGTTTATTTAAAATATAAATCATTATACATTTCAACGCATTATTATACATATACATAAAGCAGATTAAAACCATACATATAAATTTAATAAATAAAAATTATTCCTCAAAAAATTCTATTTTCGTTGTATTACCCATTGGACCTTTACTAACCATAAATAATTTAATATTTCCACTTTTAATTTTTTCATTCCAATACACAATTCGTTCATCATCGAGGCGATCAGTGAATCGATGTGGTAATATGGTTGAAAATCCCTCGCACTCAACCATAACTTTCATCCCAAATTTCGTTGATAGTTTTTTAAACGCCTTTACACAAAACTTTGTATCCACTTTAATACTTTTAGCACTAACGAAAGACTCCATTTCTACATCATTGTTTAAATTTTTAAATTCATCACTACTCATCTTGAATATTTTCGTTTTCTTCGCAAAATAACAATTTGTTATTTAATTCGTACTGATGTAACTAGTACGGGAGATGTAATTAAACTTACTTAAATTTTAAGCTTATTTCATCGTTTATATAGAAGAAATGTGGGAAAGAGGTGTAAAGAGAGAGGGGTTGTTTTACCAAGAATTATTACATCATGATCTAAAAATAACCATGATGTCATGAACTAAAAATAGCAATGGAAATAGGGGATTCCCAATATTTGTGGTAGGGGATATACATCTTAAGTCTGGGTGCTGATACAACTGTATACTACAACTTATGCGATCCTGGCACCATCTCTTAAACCTTCTTCGCAAAATGGAACAAATTTAGGAAACCAATAGGTGTGAAAGGCGTAATTTTGCTTCAAGATCCAAGAATAGACATGACATCATGATCCAACAATGGCGGTGACTCATTGATCTTAAAATAACCGTGACATCACAATTTAACAATAGCAATTACGTTAGGGATTCCCTGAAAGAAGCGGTGATGTTATTATGATCTAAAAATAGCCACGATCACATCAGGTGTCGTTTGTATTGAAGAATTTTTATTTAAATGTAACTAAAGACAGAAAGCCAGCCGTTCATTTCAAAAGGAATGCGATAGGGTTTCAATTGAAGTAAACATATGCCGCCACCTACGCCCACGCTGTAGCCTCTTGCACGTTTATCACATGTCTGCTGCTGGATACAACTCTATGCTGTTGCAACTTATGCGATCCTGATACCTTCTTTTATATTTCCTTCATGAAATGGACCAAATTGAGGAAACCAAAAAGGTTTAATTTATATTAATCATCTCATAAGCCAAGAATTGTAATACTATACATAATATCAACAATGACTCATCAATCCGAAAATAAGTGTGACATAATAATTTAAAAGCAACCATGACATCATGGTAATATCAAAAGGGGATTCACATAATTTCCAGTGTGGAACTCCCCAGGGGATTCCCATCCTGACGTCATGATTCAAAAATAGACATGACATCATGATACGAAAATAGCACTGACATCAGGGGAATCACATAATTTTCAATATGGGATTCCCCAAAGTGCCGCATGCGCAGACAAAGAAAAGCCATGACATCATAATCAAAAATATCAGGGGATTCCCACGTTTTGCACCGGGGAATCCCTGAAATGGCGCATGCGCAGACGAAGTGAATTAGAATCGGCACAGCTTATCTACTTATAAGTGTGCCAACCAAGCACATTTCTGATATTTTTTTATTTTTTTTTAAATAAAAATATTTTTAGTGTTTGAAAAACTCCACACTTTAACCAAAAGCTCAAACGAGAGTGCTCTTGCGAAGTTTAAACAAAACGAGAGCGTACGAGACAGAGAGTCGTAAGAGCTAAAATACTCGTAAAAATTAAACTAAAAAATTACAAGTTATCTACGCACTGAAACACATAGCTCGTAATCTGTACAAATTCCTGCCAAAACAATACTTTCATTTTTGGTGGAATTGGTTAAAAACATCAAAAGAATTTTAATATTTTTGAGATTCCAGTAGTACCAAGGAGCTCCGCTTAAAGTAACAAAAATATCGTTCGACTAAAAATAATGAAGTTGTTAGAAAATAAATAAAACATTTCATTTTTACAAACCACATCTATCAGTTGTTGACCAACCCAAGACAACAGCATAGTAATGCTGGTAATACATGCGGCAAATATAAAAATTCGTATTTTTAAAATGGTAGTCATGGTGTCCGCGAACTACAACCTGAACTCTACTTTTTTCTTACATCAACTGTAATAAACGTACATTTATGATGAATGAGAAAGAACTGATGAGAATTAAGACCCCAACGGCATTACTATCAGGGTAATGTTCTGTATCATTTTGACCACCCTGGAAATAATTTATTTTTAGATATTCATTGCATCAAGCTGGGCAATTTAAAACTTTTTTAAACCAATGTGGTGTGAAATACAAAGACGTAACGATTCCCCTATTTTTCGTTGATACTGAGTGTCTTGTAAATACTTCCAACTTTTCAGATTATCAGTTTGATATGTTTCACTCAAGTATTCTTCAAGGATAAAAAACTGTAGCTGTCCGTCTAAAATGCCATAAACAAAAATCATCCAAAGTTTGAAGAAATTGTAATATAAAAATGGAAATGCTACAAAAAAAAATTATAAGGAATAAAAGACCATTCGCCAAAATATTCCTCAAAAACTTGAATACAAATGAAGAGCTCTCTCTGATCTCCAAAGTACGGAGCGTTGATGGTTAACGTACTTATGATAAGCAACACAACCAAGAGTATAAAGATATTTGTGACTTGGCATTTTTTCTCGAGCTTTATCTGAGCATCTTTCTTTATCGTACTAAGAGACCAACGAGTTTTGCGAAAAAGTGATACTACTTTGAGAATATCCTTCTCCAAATAGACAGAAAAAACTGCACCAACAACCACCTCAAAAAAAAAAATCATTAGACTGAAGATTGCGTTTTGCTTCACTTACCAGTATGAGAAATAGTACTGCTGGTCCATATCTAATTAAAAGATTTATGTCTAAATTTTTGAGCATATGGTACACTAGCAAACAGTGAATGAGCGTGTAAATTACGCTAAGCAAAACATTAAACAATTTTAATATTTTGTAAGTGTTCATATCAACAAAGAGTATCGTTCTCAACAGGATAAAAGGATCTGGAAATTAGTGAATTTAATTATAATTTCGTTCCTGTTATTGTACCATTAAATTCGGCCATCATGCTGCGCTGAAAACTCTTTACCAAATTTTTACTACAGATATCGACAAGTCATTAAAGATCGTAATTATTATGAATAAAATATTTAGATTAAGCAATACTCATTAAGTCCATTCTTACCTGAAATAATAACAAAAATGTAGAGAAACTAAAACATTGACTACTTTAAATAAGAAATAACAACAGGTTATATAAATGGGAAAAAACATACCTACTTACGATCGGTTTCACCAACAAAAAATAAAATATCAATTAAGCAGCTACTTATAATTCTTATTTATTTGTTATATACAAAATTGCTGCACCAAATTAGTGATGTTTTGTTAGTTATTAT
Organism: Tribolium freemani; assembly: GCA_939628115.1. Lineage (NCBI taxonomy): Eukaryota > Metazoa > Arthropoda > Insecta > Coleoptera > Tenebrionidae > Tribolium > Tribolium freemani. Next base: position 35,132,428 of record OW626785.1, read on the forward strand.
CTGATTTGGCAAAAAGCCACAAACGCAAAACGCATGAGCAATATTTCGTTTACTCGGTTTATGCACAACTTTTGAGTGTTGGTACAAATAGCCAATGTTATGTTTAAAAAAAAAGTAAATAAAATATACCAAGAGAAAGAAATTATTGTGAACTTATGAAGCTATAGAAGAAGAATTAACATTGACACTTCATCTATCAGCAGTTTCATTCTAGATCAAAATTAACTTTAGCGGATGTAACATCATAATTATAAGTAAAATTACTGTAAAATAGCTTATTAGTATAATTATTAATTTTTCTCACAGCCCTAGTAAAAGCAGTGAGTTGGATTAAGGTTGAAAATAATGTTGAACTACATCAACATTTAGTCTTCAATATGGATATCTAAAGTTTAGGATAAGAAATGACGTACAAATAAAATGTTCCCGTCCACGATAGTTCCGTTAAAGTCGCTAGAGAGCACAACTGTTCCATCCCCGTTTAAGTTTTCAGAGCAATGAATTAAAAAATGGTTGTATTAGTGTAACGGTTAGCACAGGGCAAACGAAGAAATACAGGCAGATATATCATTAAATTCTCTATAGTAAGAGATAAACATAATGCAAAAATTTTATCGTAAACTATTTTTAAAAAAAATTTCAAACTTTTACCAATTTGCACTCTGCCCAATATTTTTCAAAACGCTGCGAATACGGTTGCAGATACAAGAAAAATGTTAGGAAAAAAGTCGTAGAGAAATAAATTTTCTATAAAAAAAGTCCGGGATACCATCTTTCTATCTCCAGCGGTTTTGGTATAAAGTGACTTTCTGTTACATGACCACAAGTAAAGTGAAATCCGTCACTTGAGCGTCCTTGAACGTCTTTGGGGCCTAAACCGTTAAAGATAAAGAAATGGTCTCGCGAATTTTTTTAAAGAAAATTTAATTCTCTACAACTTTCTTCTAAACATTTTTCTTGTATCTTTAAGCGTATTCGCAGAGTTTTAAAAAATACGGGACGAAGCGCAAATTTTAAATTTTAAATAATTTTAGACGTCAGTTTTTCTCAGTCTGTTAAGAATGCAAAGCTCAACATTTCTGCATTTTTTCCAAGTAATTAGTGAATTGGTTGAATTTAAATTAATTTAAAACGTTTTGGCGGTATAACGCTCGAAGCGCCCTCACTTTTACTCTACAGTACAATTTTTTTGGGTACAGCAAATGCTGCGACTTTGTATCTCGTTTCGTCCCAAGTTGTAAAAATAATAATAATAATTTATTTGTGGCAGTAAAATAGTTACAATATAATTAGTTAGGTTACAACAAAAAAAAAGATAACAAAATTAAAATTTTCTAGAAGTTGTTCCTATCACAAATTGGACCAAAAGACAGCAAAACTGATGACAATAAATGAGAAATAATAAAAAAGATAAATAAACAAGGTGATTCAAGAAAAATAAAAAAAATAATTAAAAATAATATCTAATTCAATTAAACAAAATTATAGAGACAAAAAATAAGAAAAACAGAAAAATCATTTTGTGAGATACATTTTGTATTTGTGTTTAAAATTGCTGATTTTAGAATGTTTTAATGTCAGAGGAACTTTATTGCAAAATAAGTGGATATTATAAACAAAACCCCGGCGAAATATTGATGTTCTATATGATGATAAAGATATGAGACCATTGTGTCTTAGGTTTAAATTGTGAATATGGGTACGATATCTCAATTTACGATATAAATAGGGGGGGACATTGAATAATAAATGAAGAGTGACAGAAGCAAACAAAGTGAAACTTACGTCTCAAACACATAGTCATCCACTTAGCGTCTTTAAGTTTATACAGGCTGTTCCGTCTAAACCCCACATTAGAAGTATTGGGAGTTCTAATAATGATAGTCATCTGAAAATTTGTGTACAACTATAATCTTTTAGGTCCTGCTCAATAAAAATATTCTAAAAATGGCAGCACTTCCGGTTATACCGGAAGTCGCTATCAACTTCCTTATTTTAAATGGAATGCTATATTTTTTAATGCGTTTTTGAATTAGTAGAGTTATTTTAAGTTAGTTTTTAGAAGCTCTTTCTATTCCTAAATTTAGCCGTTTACGAAATATTTAGGGTTTTTAATTTTTTTTTGGATTTGCACCTTCTAGTTCAAAAATTGATAACTCTGCCATTTTTAAAAATTTGGAAATATTTTTGAGCTCATTTGAAAGAGGAAGCCTAGATCTTTCCTTTGGTGTTTTCAAATTTCTAAAAAAGAATAACAAACTCCAAATTTTTAAAATTAAGTTTGCATAACTTTAAGCACCCATAACTCATTTTTTTCAAATAAAATGCCAAAAGTTTTATTTCACTAGATGGTAGAGAATTTAATTCTGCATCGATCTGTATTAACATTCCCTATACTTATGTTTAATAGTTTTCAAGTTACAATAACTTTTTGTTGGGATTGAGAAATTCATTAGCCACAGGCTTTTTCTCATACGTTGCAAACGAATGAAAAAATGTGAGAAATTAAAGTTTTTCAAACCAACACCCAATGAATTTATTTTGTTTTCACGGTCTGATAACATAATTTTGAACGAAGTTTGTCGTTTAAGTTTAATCAGAAATGTTTTTATAGCAAACTGTGTAAAAATAGCTGTGGTTAGTAAGAAATTTCCTACAATGACAAAAAAACCAACATAACTTGAAAATTATCACAGATAGGTATAGGGAATGCTAATACAGATAAATGCAGAAAAAAAATCTCCTCCATCTAGTAAAATAAAAATTGGGACATCCCATTTAAAAAAATTAAGTTATGGGTACTTGAAGTTGTCTAAACTTAACCTTAAAATTTTTGGGTTTATTAACTTCAATTCCAATTTTGAACACACTAAACAACAGATATAGGCTTTCAGTTTTAATTCTCCAAATATGATTTCGAAATCTTTAAAACTAAGCGAGTTACCGATTTTTTAAGGGACAGGTGCAAATTCAAAAATTTTCAAAAATCCTAAATATCTCGAAAACGGTTAAACTTGGGTATGGGGAAAACTGATAAAAACTCCCTTAAAATAACTCAACTAATCCAAAAACACAGTGAAAAACATAGCTTTCCATTTGAAATAAGAAAGTTAATAGTGATTTCCGGAAGTGCTGCCATCTTGAAAATATTTTCATTAAGCAGCACTCAACGGATCATGCCTAAGTACCAACTTTCAGATAAAAATCTTTATTAGAACTTTCAATGTGGGGTTAATTAGACGGAACAGCCTGTATGAGACGGGTAGATGCTTTCTGATACCATAAATATAACGTAGACAAGATTTTTGTACTCTTTGAATACGTTCTTGTGTTACTTTGTCCAGGCAGGGTCCATATACTATGTCGAGATAATTGAAATGACTTAGAACTAGGGATTCAGTTAATGTAATCTTAATATTGTTAGGTAAAATATGTCTATAAGGATATAGCTTTTTAAGATTTATATGCGCTTTTTGAGTACATTTCTTTATGTGATTTTTAAATCGTAAATCATTATCTAATAAAAGGCCCAAATTTTTTGCTTCTTTTGTGCAATTTAACTTACTACCCTACCCTACCCGAACATCAATTAAATTTGAAACATAATCTCTATTTTTACCAAAAATCATAATCATATTAATAATATTATTGGCCACTTTTAAATTATGAAAATCAAAGCTGTATTAAACGTGTGTGTTATCTGCATATAGGTGAACTCTACAGTTTTTGAAGCACGTTGAAAGATTGCTGGTATACAGAGTCGCTATAAAGTATGGATACAGTTAAATATTTTAAAAACTATTCATCAAAACTTATTGAAATTTGGTATCAGCTTAAAAGTATATAAATTCTATCGTTTTAGATGTTTATCAAGTTCCTATCTTCTTTTGTTCTGGGGATACAAGGCTAATTTGATTTTTTTTTAAATGGCAAGAAAGGTGAAATTAAATATTTTTATAAAGAGCATTTTTTTCTAAATTCAATGGTGCACATGCATACCTTATTTTCACCGAAACTTAAAAAAAAATTATCGAACTAATAAACTTTTCTAAAATGTTATTAGCCTTAGAAATGTTGACTTTATCAATCATTAGCTTTTTGCCGCTCGAATTTTGACCAAAAAATAAGTAAAAGTTAATAATAATTGTTAAAATAGCATCACTTTTAACTGAAAAAGAACACATTTTATTAAAAAAAAAAAACACGAAATACATGTTTTTTATGCTACAAAAGATGTTGCTCAAAATGATTTCCATTGACTTCTTGGCTTTCTGTCGCCATAACAAACCATCATGAGAATTTCTGTACACTCAGTTTTACTTAAATGCACCATTGTTAAACTAATTATTGCACACAAGTTTAATTTTTGGCTAATATACAAGTGACAGATCGCTAATGACAGTATTTTCAAAGCTAACTTAGTTTTACTTTTGCAGAAATCCAGAATAAAATTTTTGAATTTTTAGTTTTTTGTCTTAATGAAATTGAAATATAAATTCAGAAAAAAATGCCCTTTTAAAAATTATTAATTTTAACCCTTCGTGCAATTTAAAAAAATCAAGTTAGTCTTGTATTTTCAAAATAAATGACTGTAGAAAATTTAAAAAATTTCAGATGATAGAATTTAAACGCATTTAACTTTATCCCAAATTTCAAAGTGCTCTGTTAAACCGTTCTGAAAATATTTAGCTGTATCCATACTTTTTAGCGACCCTGTATATAGTGAAAAGTAACGGTCCCAAAATCGAATCTCCGTAAACTTCAACAATCTAGGTAAATGTATGTTAAACAATTTTTTTGATTTTTTATCTTTGATTTCCCCTGATTTTCTCAAGACTTCGTTTATGATTTCCGTAATAGGTATTTCCTTTAATTTTTTGTACAGTTTATAAGTCATGTTAATACGTAATTACTGCTACAATAATAGAATACCTTGAAAGTACTCTTGATATAAAAATCGTTACTAATATTCCACTTTGTTTACGGAAAGGACAGAAAAAAAGAAATAAAACTACGAATACTACGAGTGTTTATTTATTTCTACACCTTTTTCAATTGTAATTCAGAAACCGTAAGATATATTTCAGAAACCGTTAATTGTAATTCAGATTAGTCAATTGTATTTCATAATGTGTTAATTGTAATTCAGAATAGTAAACTGAATTTCAGAAAACATCACATGTAATTCAGATTACTCAATTTAATTTCAGAAAACGTTAACTGTAATTCAGATTAGTAACTTTTATTTGAGAAAGCGTTAATTGTAATTCAGAATACGTCATTTGTAATTCAGAATTCGTCAATTGTAATTCAGAATTCAATATTTTCATTTAAACATTAAATTATTAAAATACCTACCTTTGGAAACAATGTTAGGGCGCTAAATATTTATGCTGTTCTTGTTAATGTTTATGTAATTTAATTTTGAAAATAAAATATTTTTGGTTGTATATATTACATAGTATCATGCAAGTAAGTTACTGGATCTGAATTACATGTGATGGTTTCTGAATTACAATTAACACTTTCTGAAATACAGCTGACTAATCTGAATTACAATTAACGTTTTCTGAAATTAAATTGACTATACTGAATTACATGTGATGATTTCTGAATTACACTTGAAAAAGGTGTAGTTGTTTCAACGCGAATTCAAACGCCACTACTTTGGCGAAGCTTTAACAAAACTACACCTTTTTCAAGCAGAATTAAATTCTCTACCACATAGTGAAATAAAACTTTTGTCATTTCATTTAAAAAAAATGAGTTATGGATGCTTAAAGTTTTGCAAACTTAATTTTAAAAATTTGGAGTTTGTTATTCTTTTTTAGAAATTTGAAAACACCAAAGGAAAGATCTAGGCTTCCTCTTTCAAATGAGCTCAAAAATATTTCCAAAGTTTTAAAAATCAGAGTTATCGATTTTTGAACTGGAAGGTACAAATCCAAAAAAATTTTAAAAACCATAAATATTTCGTAAACGGCTAAATTTAGATATAGGAACAGCTTATGAAAACTACCTTATAATAACTCTAGTAATTCAAAAACGCATTAAAAAATATTGCATTCTATTTAAAATAAGGAAGTTGATAGCGACTTCCGGTATAACCGGAAGTACCGATATCTTGAGAAGGACCTAAAAGATTATGGTTGTACACAAATTTTCAGATGACTATGATTATTAGAACTCCCAATACTTCTAGGGGGGTTTAGACAAAACAGCCTGTACAAGTGTAAATTCATGCAAATTATGAAGAAAATGTTGTTGCCATAAAACCAGTTTGACGTTTTTTCGGGTTGTTTTATTTGAAAAAAGAAAAAACTATGAACAAATACATTCACTTCATACATATGTTTTAATTATAGTTGATTCCAATGAGACGTTTGCGAAAGTTGAACAAAACTAGAGCATATGAAACGGAGATTCGTACCATCTGCAAGAAATATTAAAGTAAAAGGGCACAATTCAAAATTCTCGCACCGAAATAAGCAGTTTGTAATCTAAACAAATTCCAGCCAAAACAATACTATCATTTTTGGTACAGTTTATTATAAACACTAGAAGAATTTTAATGTTATCAAGACTCCAAAAATACCAAGGAGCTCCCACTAAAGTAACAAAAATTCTGCTCGTCTAAAGTCAAATAAAATCATTGAAAAACAATTTAAATTAATCTCATCACAAACCACATCCTTTAGTTGTTGACCGTTCCCACAAAACACAACAGTGACGCAAACAGCACTTACAGCTGACATGAAAATGCGTATTTTCAAAATGTTGGTCATGGAGTCTGCAAACTAACAAGAATCTAAGTCATAACGTGGTCAAAAATTAAGTTATAAAATTGTTTAGTCAATATTTAACGTCTACAATAAACTTACATTTATGATGAAGGCAAAACTACTTATCATATTGAGCATGCCCAGGACTAAAAAAATTGGCATGCATGTCCGGCTAAAATTAACAATCATCTTGACAAACCTATAAATACATAATTAAACGTTTATTAGATGTAGTATAAGCAATTTGAGACTTTTTTAAATCGCTGTGGTGTGCAATACAAAGACGTATTGATTTTCCTATTTCTTCTTGATACCGAGTGTCTTGTAAATATTTCCAACTGTTCAGATAATCAATCTCATACGTTTGAAGCAAATATTCTTCAATGAGAGCAAATTGTGTTTGCACATGTAGTATTAGATAAACAAAAATAAAACACAGTTTAACGGCATGGTAACACAAATACGGCAGCCCTGTGAAATATAAAACATAAAAAATGTGCGACCATTCGCCAAAGTACTCCTCAAAAACTTGAATACAAATAAAAAAGTCCCTCTGATTTCCAAAACATGGACAATTGATAATGAGTGCACCTATAATGAGCACCAGAACGCACGATACACAAATTTTCATAATTTTACATTTTTTCTCGAGCTTGATTTGGGCATCTTTCTTTACTACATCAAGGGACCAACGAATTTTATGAAAAAATGTTAGTATCCTGAAAATCTCATTTTCCAAAGCGACAGAATAAACTGCTGCGACAATCATCTTAAAACAATGTGTTGTCACACTGAATCGTTTTTACTCACGAATATGGAAAAGGCAGTCATTGGGCCATATCTAATGAAGAGATTTATATTGAAATTTTTGAACATGTAAAAAAGCTGCAAACAATCAACAAACGAATAAGATATAATAAGAAAAACGTCGCAAAATTTAGTAATTTTGTAATTGTAAACGTTGATAAACATTATTCTCAACATGATAAAAGGGTCTGAAAAGTGATTAGTTATTAACTCATGTTTAGTGGGGCTCTGATTGTTAAGTATTACCTTTAAAATCGGCCATGGTGTCCGTTCAAAGCTCTTTTCACAATGTTTTGTATGCTGATTTGTACAGATATCAAAAACTCATTAGAGAGATAATAAACGAAATAAATATTTAAACTTAAGAAACCTTCATTATGGCATTAAACCATCAATATCTAAAATAATTACATGATTGGTATAATTTTGGTTCTATAACAATAGTTAGGTACAGACCTTGATACAGAAAAAACATTGTTACTTATTTTGTAAATAAACAGTCGATTTATTACTGCAGCCTAAAAATGGTGAATCATTATGAAATGAATGTTCAAAATTGTAGAATAAATAAATAAGAATGTATAAATGTGGGCGTAACCTCTTAGTGATTATTACATTTTTAAATTTTAAACGTATAGTAAGAACAGTTTTGTTTTATTTTAGTTAGACAGAAATAAATAAAACTGCAGGCCACAGGGGTGTCTATTTATTTCTGTTAGAAAAGGTAAATAAAACTTCAAGAAAAAGTTCAAATACTTTATTTATGTTTATTTCAGACGAGATTACTGTTGCGAAGATTGAATAAAACTAAACCAAGTTATTGTGAATCTCCCTAACAAAAACTTTATGACTGTAAGAAAAGTGTTACTTTTGGTTACTTGAAACGAGACTACTTTCACGAAGATTGTACAAAACTAGAGCATATGAAACTGTGTTTTGTGTAATCTGAAATAGAAATAAGAGTAAAAATCCGCTTGTTAGTGAAATGTACACACCGAAACAAACAATGTGTAGTCTAGAGAAATCCCTGCCAAAGTAACACTTAAATTTTTGGTGCAATTGGTTAAAAACATCAAAAGAATTTTAGTGTTTTTGCGATTCCAGTAGTACCAAGGAGCTCCGCCTAAAGTAAAATAAATATCGCTTGTCTGAAAGGAATAAAACTATTGGAAAGCGAAGAAAATATAATTTTTTTACAAACCACATTTATAAGTTGTTGGCCAATCCAAGACAACAGCATTGTAATGCTCACCATGGCGATGGCAGAGATAAACATTCGTATCTTTAAAATTGTGGTCATGGTGTCCACAAACTACAATTTGTTTTTACTTTTTTTACTTAAAGAACTGTAATAAACATACATTTATGATAAATGAAAAAGAACTGATGAGAATTAAAACTCCAAGTATAAGATACAACGGCATTACTTTCAAGGTAAGGTTCTCTATCATTTTGATCAACCTAGAAGTAATTTATTTAAAGATACTTATTTTAGTAAGGTTGGGCAATTTAAAACTTTTTTAAACCATTGTGGTGTGAAATACAAAGACGTAATGATTTTCCTATTTCTTGTTGATAACGAGTGTCTTCTAAATACTCCCAACTTTTCAGATTATCAGTTTCATATGTCCCACACAAGTACTCTTCAAGGATGAAAAACTGTAACTGTCCTTCTAAAAGGCCATAAACAAAAGTCATCCAAAGTCTGAAGAAATTGTAATATAAAAGAGGAAATCCTAAGAAATAGAAGTAGTAAGGAATAAATGACCATTCGCCAAAATATTCCTCAAAAACTTGAATACAAATGAGAAGCTCTCTCTGACTTCCAAAATATGGAGCATTGATAGTCAGTGTGCTTAGGTAAGCAACAGAATGAATATTATAAAGATATTTATGATTCGACATTTTCTTTCGAGCTTTGTTTGAGTTTCTTTTCTTATCATACTAAGCGACCAACGAGTTTCACGAAAAACTGTTCGTATTTCGAGAATATCCTCGTCCATACAGACAGAAAATACTGCCCCAACAATCACCTCATAAAAACAAATAATCACATTGAAAAATACAGTTCGGTTTGACTCACCAATATGAACAATAATACCCCCGGACCATATCTAATTAAAAGGTTTATGTCTAAATTTTTGAACATGTAATATATCAGTAAAATCTGAATAAGTGAGTAAATTATGTTAAGCAAAACATTACACGTTTTGATTATTTTGTAACTGTTCATATCAACAAAAATTATCGTTCTCACAATCATGAAAGGATCTGAAAATTAATAAATGTAATTATAGATTAGCTCCTGTTAGTACCATCAAATTCAGCCATCTTTCTCTGTTGAAAACTCTCCACTAATCTACAATTCCACGTTTTTCGGATGCACGATATCGAAAACTCATTAAAGAACGTATTATGAATAAAATATTTCGATTAAGCAACGCTCATTAAGTCCATTCTCATCTGAAATAATTACCCTACAGAATAGTAGAGACTTCGATTTTCCAGAAAATGGGTTTATTTAATAATTATTTACAGTTACAGTTGTTACAATTATGTAGAAGTCTACAAAAAAATTCTGGCATCACTACACGAACATGACACGTTACAAGAAAACTGCAACTTCCTCAGTTTTCTAACTTTATTCTTAAGATATTAAGATATGAGAATGTAAACACAATTATTTTTTAAAGTTCTACATACGAGTATCATGCTTTACTCTTAACCACCCTACTAACTCTGTTAATGCTAGTAGTATCAAAAAAAGTCAAAAGAACATTTTTATGTTAAATTTTATGCTTTACCTATTTTGAATAATCTTGCAAAAACACATGGTATGACATCATGACTACTGGCTTTAAGTAAATGTTGCATTGAGAATGTTTAGAAAATAGGTAAGTGAAATAAAAAACAAAAAAATATAGGATTTAAGAAGTAACACAAAACCACGAACTTTGTTAATACCTTGTGTTTCAAATAAGGTACAACAGATGATTGTAAAGTCTCAAACATGATTACTGATTAGTTTGTAGAGAAAGATTTCTTAAATTTCCGTTTTTTCTTTCAGCATCTGCTTTTGTTATTTGTATTTTTGTAAAAAAAATTTAAAAAATTCGTGCGTTATTTTTCTTATTACTTATTTGTTATTTATACTGATTTTGTTTTCTTCTTACTCACTGATACCTAAAATATATGCCACATTTGTCTATCACGTCTAGTTTTTTTAATATATTCACTAAAAGTTTTGAAAATTTGTTTCTGGCGGCTAGTTTGGCATTCGTTTTTTCTGTGATAAACTAAAATATCGTCAGGCGAATGTACAGCCTCTTCCAAGTTTTATGGCCGAGGCAAAAATAAATATTTCTAGTTGAGAAAAAAGATATGGAATTAATTACGCTACCATTTAATACTTTAATATTGTTAAAAAAAATTAAGGTATTGCTGTGAGACATTAAAAACCAATTTTGTGATTTTTTTTAAGTTATTGGCGTATTTTCTGTATGGGAAAATTTTTTTAATTTTTAGAGCCGTAATTGCTTAAATAGAATTATGCGAAAGTTGATAGATTGTGAGTAATTAACATTTTAATATTGGAAATCTAAAAGCTCGAATAATTTATGATGAGCTTTGTGGTATCATGGTGATCAGGTCAGAATTCCTTGACAATAGACGGCTTTACCCCGGAAAGATTGTAAACATCATAACGAACCTTTTTCTATTGTCAAGCAATTCTGACCTGATCATTAATTACCACAAAACCTGCCATAAATTATTGATGCATTTCGATCTTCAATATTAAAACGTTAATTACTCAAAAGCTATCAACTTTCGCATAATTCTATTTTACCAATTACGGCTCCAAAAATTAAAGGAATTTTACCATATAGAAAATACCTCAATAACTTACACTAAATTTTTACCAAAATTGGTTTTTTATGTCTCACAGTAATACCTTAAAAATTTTGAAGAATATCAAAGTATCAAATGGTAGCGAAATTATTCTCCTCTATCGTTTAGACTATTAATTTATTTTTTTGCTCGAATAGAAATATTTATTTTTGCTCCGGCATTAAAACTTGGAACAGGCTGTAGATTAAGCCCAAACACTTTTATTTTGTTTGTGGTAAAATTATCATTATAAAACGTGGGAAACTTAGACCTGGTTGCTCAGTTCTAGCTTAAACCGAGTTTAACTCTAAACTAAGCTTAAGCCGGCATCGAGTGTTGCTCAGTTGCGAAATATCGACTAAGCATAAGCTTAGCATTGGTTTAACTAAGCGGTCGATGTTGGCCGCTTAAGTATTGGCTTACCATTAAACATTTTTAATATTAACGTCATTAATATACATAACTTTATAATTTTATTGAAATCTTTAACAAATGAATCAAAGAAACCGAAGTATCAATTTTACGCGCAAAGAAAAAAAATTTGGTCAATTTTGATCAAGATTATAAATCTAACACTAGAATGTAAAAAAATTACTTGCTTATGTTCGATGAAAAAAATTGGCCATGGCCCAAATTGCACTAAGATTGAATGCAACAGCAAACACCCGTAGAGGGGTTGCCACATTACAAAAAATGTGCGACAATTAAAAAATTCATGAAATATGCAGACCAACAATGTTATAAAAAACAGATTGTTGGAGGACCACCTAGCCAATATACTACTTACTTTCATAAATGTGTAAAAAATTGCTTTTAATGATAATTAGTGATAAGGTATCAATAGATTAGCGGATTCGACAGTGAATTTACTAATGATGCACAAAAACAGCTTTTTTAAATAAATTTCAGTTCAGTTTGACTTAAATTTGTGATAAACAAATAAACTTAAACAATAACAGTAATGAGTGGAGGGCCATGGCAACAACATGTAAGTTAGTATTATTAAAAAAAAACTAATAAAAAGTATAATGATAATAATTTACTTATTCTTATTCCAATATAATAATCATTATTTTTTTAAATGCTGCAGCAGAATCCGACAGTCAAGGAAAGAATGATGTGAGAATTATTGATATGTAAATATTATGTAATTTTAATTATAGCACAAGTTTTTAAACAGTTAAATTTTTTATATAAAATTGTTATGCTTCAAAACTGAGGACGCTCAAGTCTTCAAATGCACAAAAACAACAAATAAACTGTGCAAATCAATTTATTGCTGTGCTCTGAAAGGAAATGTTAAATTGCATTTTTTCAGAAGGAAGCACAATTAAGAATAATAAGAATAAATAAGAAAAAACCATTTTAATAATTAATAACTATATTGAGATACATTTTTAAATGTAAGATTCTTATTATAACGATAATATTCCTACAATCTACCAAAATAATGATAAATGGTGATATTATTCGAATAGAAATATTTATTTTTGCTCCGGCCATAAAACTTGGAACAGGCTGTAGAAGTGTAGATTAAACCCAAACAACTTTTATTTTGTTTGTGGTAAAATTATCATTATAAAACCTGGGAAACTTAGGAGATCAAATGGTAAACGTTTTCATCAAGATTTGAAGTCTTATGAAAAGTGGTATACAAAGGTTTTTGGGATAAAAATATGTTAGCCGATTACTGCTAGTTCCAGTAAGAGAAACTGACACTACAGTGCAAAAAATGAACATTTTGTGTCATTTTTAATTTTTCAAAAGTTTTGAATCAATCTTTTTTGTGGTGTCTTTGGCATTCCTTATTGACGTGATTAACAAATCCTTAAATATTTTATTTGCTTTAAAATATCATTAGGTGAATGTAAATTAAGCCATTAAGCCCAAACAACTTATTCTATGTTTGTGTTTAAATTATCCTAACAAAACCTGGGAAGCTTAAGCGATGAACATGGTAATCGTTTCCATTAAGATTTAAAGTCTTATGAAGAGAGTTATTAAGGGATAAAAATATGTTATTAAGATAAAGTGACCCTGATAGTACAAAAAAGGAAGCAGTCTGTAACATTTTTGATGTTGCAAAAATTGTCAAATACTGATATTTTATAACGAATATTATACAGGGTGATTTTTTAAAAACGAGCCACCCTAAATATCTCAGAAAATGAACAAAAAAATAGAAAATCCTAAGACAGGTCAATTTTTATGTTCAGGGGGACAACTTTTAGTGTACTTTCGAAAGTTGTAACACCAACCCCCTTTGTAATACAAACAACTCCTCTAAAATTTTAAATGGCATGACCCCCTTTATGATACCTCAAAGGAAAGGTATTTTGACCAGAAATTCGGCTGTGCATTTTTTTTTAGTTTCAATAATTTTTTATTAAGTTACATGGTGCTCAATTACTTGATAATCCACTGTTTAAAAATGGTTCTTTATCAATAAGTCGACTATGAAATTTAAATTCAATGTGCCGCTTCGTTTAAATGACTACTGTAGTGTCTGATAAATGTCATCGCTGTCAAATTTTTGATTAGTTGTTTCCTCAATTTTAGGCGTTTTAAGGCAATGTTTCAATTGTAGGGTTTGACTTGATTTGTGTTTTACATTTTCGTGTTTATTTGAGTAGTCTGAGCTGTCGTTTTTCTGTTTGAAGCGTTTTTGCTTTATTTTGACGGATCCATCACTTCTGACAGAATTCACAATTTCGATTTAGCGGCACATCACGATTAAAATTCATAGGTGACTTTTACAATAATTTGTTCTGCTATTCTGCTAAATCTTGTTCTGCGTAAAGTAAAAAAAAATACTCAAAACTCAAAAAAAATTACACAGCCGAATTCCTGATCAAAATATCTTTCATTTATGGTATTACAAAGGGGGTGATGCCATTTAAAATTTTGAAGGGGTTGTTTGTATTACAAAGGGGGTTGGTGCTACAACTTTTAAAAATACACTAAAATGTTTCTCGGAATTTTTTAATTTTTGTTTATTTTCGGAGATATTCAGGGGGCTCGTCTTTAAAAAATCACCCTGTATTATACATTAACTAACTATAACTAGTGTTAAAGGTATTAAAAAAAAACATTACCCTGCATACAATTAGTCTTTTAACCTGCAGTTCAAATTCACAAAATCAATTTCTATACAATTATTTGTTTTAAAGGAATGTGAAAAGAAAAAAGCTAGAATTCAAGTTCTAGTTATTTTAAATTCCTAAAAATATATATTTATACATATATTTATATGATATAAATAAATAGATAGAATAAGCAAGCGTAAATAAAACGAGAAAAAGAAACTTCAAGTGCTTTATTTGTGGCTCTTTCATTCAAACTAGAGTAGTACTTTTGCGAAGTAAAATACAATTATTTGTTTTAAAGGAATGTGAAAAGAAAAAAGCTAGAATTCAAGTTCTAGTTATTTTAAATTCCTAAAAAGTGTTCATATAAATAAATAGATAGAATAAGCAAGCGTAAATAAAACGAGAAAAAGAAACTTCAAGTGCTTTATTTGTGTCTCTTTCATTCAAACTAGAGTAGTACTTTTGCGAAGATTAAACAAAACTATAGCATATGAGACGGAATTTCGTAATATCTGAAATAAAAATTAAAGAGAAAAATTAAAAATCTGGCAGATGATATACGCACGGAAACTAATAGTTTGTAATCTAAACAGATCCCAGCCAAAATAATCCTCTCATTGTTAGTACAATTTGTTAGAAACATCAAAAGAATTTTAGTGTTTTTAAGATTCCAAAAATACCATGGAACTCCAGCCAAAGAGATGAAAATACCGCTTGTCTAAAATAAAATGTAATTATATTAAAAATTAATAAAAATATTATATTTTTACAAACCGCATCTATGAGTTGTTGACCAATCCAACACAAAAGTATAGTGATGGACACAGAACTAGCTGCAAACAAGCTTACTCGTATTTTTAAAATGTTGCTCATTGTGCCCGCAAACTACAACTTATTTTTTACCACATTTCTAAAACTATTTTAGAAAACTTACATTTATAATGAATGCGAACAAACCAATAAGAAATAACATTCCAAGTAGAAGAAAGAACGGCATTACTGTCATTGTAACATTCAAAATCATTTTCACCAACCTTTAAATAATTCATTTAAAAATAATGACATCATCAAAATGAGATATTTAAGACTTTTTTAAAGCAATGTGTTGCGTGATGCAAAGTCGTAACGATTTTCCTATTTCTTGCTGATAGCGAGTATCTTGTAAATATTTCCATCCGTTCAGATGATTGGTTTGATTGGTTTCGAACAAATACTCTTCAACAAGGATAAACTGTAACTGCGTTTCTAAAATTCCATAAACGAAAATCATCCAAAATTTGAAAAATTTATAATATAAAAATGGAAACCCCACGAAATAAAAGTAGTAAGGAATAAACGACCATTCGCCAAAATATTCTTCAAAAAGCTGAATACAAATGAAAAGCTCTCTCTGATTTCCAAAATACGGAGCACAAATAGTTAATGTCGTTACAACAAGCAACAGAACAAATGATATACAAATATTTATTATTAAACATTTTCTTTCGAGCTTTATCTGAGCATTTTTTCGTATCATACTAAGAGACCAACAAATTTGATCAAGAAATGTTAGTGCTTTGAGAATATCCTTTTCCATATAGAGAAAAAGCATAACACCAACAATCACCTCAAAAAAGGCAAGTCATTACACTGAAAACGGAATAATTTCACTCACAAGTATGAAAAATATAATTGCTGGGCCATATCTAATTAAAAGGTTTATGTCGAAATTTTTTAACAAGTAGTATATTTGAAAACACTGGACAAATGAGTAAACTAAAATAAGTAAAACATAAAACAGTTTTGTCAGTGTGTAATTGCTGACGTTAGTAAAAAACATATTTCTCAACAAGAAAAAAGGGTCTGAAAGTTAGTAAATCAAAAGTTGAATAATAATTTTGCTCAAGTTATTACCTTTAAATTCAGCCATCGTTTTGTGTACTGAATACTCTTTCCTGTACTAGTACTAATATCGAAAAGTCATTAAAAAGTCTTAAAACATTTATGTTAATACTGTTTGAAGCCATCATAGACATCAAAGACATTGTAGCCTATAGACACTCTACATAATTATGGTTGTAATTAATTCTTTTGTGTAGCGATTAAACCATCGAAATACCTAAGATAAAATGATTATGATAAATATCCCATCAGCCGCAAATGATCGTTTGAATTTCAAACAAAGCACGACATTTATTTTTATTTTATCTTCTAATTATTCACCAATAAAGTTTCATTTAAAAATGCACACTTTAAAAATGTGGGCCAAAGTTTGAAGAAATTGTAATATAAAAATAAATCCAAAACTTGGCTAAAATTTTTGCCGCCGATTTTCTATAATTAAAAAAAACATTTTTTTAACATGTCGAGCCTAAGTATGTAGCACCCACCACAGAAATTAACGTAAATAATGCTTTATATTCGTGTTTTTTCTTTGTCAAAGCTCTTTCTCGCAAAAATTTTGTCGTTTCCAATAAACTTTTAAGCACTTTAATTAAAATTGACCTTATTTCTTTTTTCACTTTTGTTACTAGTTCCGCCTAGCTCTCCCCAAATATTATTCAAAATAACTGGGTTTATCTAAAATAAAAAAACTACACAAACTCATTAACTTCAATTTTATTTTCCGGTAAAACATTTTTGTCGTACCAAATTCTTCAAAAATTTCTAAAACTGTGGATGATTTTTGGTCGTCTCTTCTTAGTAAGTAATTTTTTTTAATTAAAATTGTTTGGATGTAGTCTGTGGCTTCAGTCCTTGGTAAAAAGTAATGATTTATTCGTATAATAAACCAATAAAGAAAAGAAATCCAAGTTAAAATTAGATGTTAAGAAGTAGGCTCTATTTTTAAAAGCTTTTATTTAACTCACAATGTTATCTGTCTGTCGGTTATTTATTCGGAGCCGAATTTTAAAGGGTTCCCGTTGTCCCACTGAATTAAAATTTTGCATACTTACTTAATCTGCGTGACAATGCAATCCTAGGTAGCTAAATATCCCCTAAAGAAGTTAAATGGGGTTTTGAAGTTTTCGGTTATGTTTACAAAGGGGTTCTCGATTTGCAAATTTGAGAGGGTTCCTGTAGTCGCAATGAAATGAAATTTAACATGCTTACGTAATCTGCGTGACAATGCAATTCTATATAGTTAATTAGCCCTAAAGGTGTTAAATGGGGTTTTAAAATTTTAGGTAATGTTTACAAAGGGGTTCTCGACTTGTACATACCGTAACTTATACCGACATAGGCGGTATGTTTGTCATTTGGACGTCACATAACAATAAATCTATGAAATAAATAAAGACTAAAAAGCAAAAAATAAAAATATATAAAAAAATGTTTTTTAAAAAAAGCTTTTATTTAAAAGATGCACTAAAAAGTAAAAAATAATGTATTTCATTCACAGGAGAATATTTTTTCTTACAGATTGAAATTCTAAAATTTATAAAAGCTTTGGGAGTTATAAAACTACGGCATTACAGAATTACTTTGTTGAGTTGACAACTCCCAAAGCTTTCATAAATTTTAGAATTTTAACCTGTAAGAAAAAATATTCTCCTGTGATTGAAATACATTATTTTTTACTTTTTAGTGCATCTTTTAAATAAAAGCTTTTAAAAAAAAACATTTTTTATATATTTTTTTTAAATTTAGAAAAAGTTAATTCGCAAATTAGTTTGCCTTTTTAGACAAATCAGACTGAGAGAAAAAAGTTTTGGAGTACTTTGGAGAAAATTCTCAAAACTTGAGCAAGTTGTAAGTTGTTTTATCTATTCAAATGGCTTAAATTTTTCTGTAAATACACGTATTATATCTTGAAAAATGATAAAAAGAGTATGAATAGTCAAAAAATCCGAACTCTAATTTAACGCTTATAATTTTAGAATCTCCACATATCGAATTTATTCGGAGGACTAGGTAGGTCCTTTCTTTATCAACATAAAGATATTAATTCATCACTTGTACAATATTTTACAAAACTTTCAAGGAAAAATACTAACTCAAGCATGTAACATAAAATTGACCACCAGATATCAGGGATAAATCAAACAAAAATTAGTTGCTTCAGAACTGTAAAGTTTGCTTCAAGTTGTTGGTCGTTTTTTTGACAAAATTTAAAAAAATAAATGAATAATTCACTACATTTTTGACCAAATTTTGCAACACATTTGTGTTTCAGGCTGAAAATATAACGAAAGTTTGGTGATTTTTAGAGATATTTATAACGAAATTCGGCAAAAATTTCGAGTTTTTGAGTCAAAAACGTACTAAAAAGCATAAAAAAACAGTAAAACCACGTTATTTTAAAATTGAGGTTTTTTGACATAATTTTTTCATAATTATGTTAGATGATAATATAATATGAGATTTTCAAATTGATAAATCAACTTACACGCTTGGAAAATTTAGAAACAATGTTTTATTTACCATAATTTCGTGCTTTTTAAATTAGAACTACAAACTAAAAAAAGTGCTAAAAGTCTTAAAGAAAATGTTTTTTTCGACCTAATTTTGTATTTTGTAATTTTAATATATTGTAACTGTTCCTATGAATGAAAAGTAAAGTTTTCACAATGATGAAAGAATCTGGAAATTAATAAATTTAATAGGTCCTGTCACCACTTTTAAATTTAGCCATCTTGCTCTGTTGAAAACTCTTGACTGAACTATAATTCTACGTTTTTCGGATACACGTTATCGAAAACCCATTAAAGACTGTGTTAAAAAATAAACTTTACTTTCCTTGGTTCAATTCAAAAATTCAAATTCAATTAAATTGAATTTCTAAACAATTATTAAATTTACTTTAAAGGAATATGAAAAGTAAAAAAGCTAGAATTCAAGTTCTATTTATTTTAAAAATGCATAAAAATCATTACATTGTTCACAGGAATAAAGTGATCTAGTGGTATTTTACAATACAAAAACATAAATAAAACGAGAAAGAGAAACTTCAAGTGTTTTATTTGTGGCTCTTTTTCATTCAAACTAGAGTAGTACTTTTGCGAAGATTTAACAAAACTAGAGCATATGAGACGGAAATTCGTAATACCTGAAATAAAAATTAAAGAGAAAAATAAAAAATCTGGCAGATGATATACGCACGGAAACTAACAGTTTGTAATCTAAGCAGATCCCAGCCAAAACAATACTCTCATTATTAGTACAATTTATTAAAAACATCAAAAGAGTTTTAGTGCTTTTAAGATTCCAAAAATACCAAGGAACTCCAACCAAAGAAGAGAAAATACCGCTCGTCTAAAATGAAATATAATTATATTAAAAGTTAATAAAAAATATTAAATTTTTACAAACCGCATCTATGAGTTGTTGACCAATCCAACACAAAAGTATAGTGATGGACACAGAACTAGCTGCAAACAAGCTTACTCGTATTTTTAATATGTTGCTCATTGTGTCCGCAAACTGCAACTTATTTTTTACCACATTTCTAAAACTATTTTAGAAAACTTACATTTATAATGAATGCGAACAAACCAATAAGAAATTCCAAGTAGAAGAAAAAACGGCATTACTGTCATTGTAACATCCAAAATCGTTTTCACCAACCTTTAAATAATTTATTTAAAAAAAATGACATCATGAAAATGAGATATTTAAGACTTTTTTAAAGCAATGTGTTGCGTGATGCAAAGTCGTAACGATTTTCTTATTTCTTGCTGATAGCGAGTATCTTGTAAATATTTCCATCCTTTCAGATGATTGGTTTGATTGTTTTCGAACAAATATCTTCAACAAGGATGAACTGTAACTGCGTTTCTAAAATTCCATACCCGAGAGCCATCCAAAGTTTGAAGAAATTATAATATAAAAATGGAAATCCCACGAAATAAAAGTAGTAAGGAATAAACGACCATTCGCCAAAATATTCCTCAAAAACTTGAATACAAATCAAAAGCTCTCCCTGACTTACAAAATACGGAAGATTGATAGTTAGTGTACTTAGGATAAGCAGCAAACTTAATGATATACAGATATTTATAATCAAACATTTTCTCCTAAGCTTTATCTGAGCATCTTTTCGTATCATACTGAGAGACCAACAAATTTTATCAAAAAATGCTACTATTTCCAAAATATCCTTTTCCATATAGAAAAAATGAACTCCACCAACAATCACCTCAAAACAAAAACAAATTATCACATTAAAGCGAGTGAACACTCACCAGTATGAATAATATTGTCATCGGGACATATCTGATTAAAAAACTTATGTTGAAATTTTTGAACATGTAGTGTATTTGTAAACATTGAACCAGTGAGTAGATTATAATAAGCAAATCATTGGAAACTTTTATTTTGTAATTCCTGACATTAGTATGAAACATCTTTCTCAACATGATAAAAGGGTCTGGAAATAAATAAATAAAAAATTTGGTTATAAGTTGCCTCACCTTTCAATTCGGTCATCGTGCTGTGTATTGAAGACCCTTCCCTGCATGTCTAAATCTATTCTAAAGTTAAATATCGAGCTCATTAAAACAATATCAAAATAAAGTATTTATGTCGTTAATGTTTGAACCCAGGTAAAGGCTTTGTAGACTACCTGCATCAACATAATTATATTATTAATTCATTAGTTTGCATAGCATTTCATTTTATAACCATTGAAATACCTAGGCTGTAATGACTGAAATAAATATACCTCAATAAATGTTTAAAGAACAGATACATTTAAAGATTTAGGAATTACGTTTGATAACAAACTCTCGTTTGTAAATCATATTACAAATATTGTTAATAGCTCGTTTAAAACTTTAATTTTCTGTAATTGGATGATTCACCTGTTGAAAATAAATGCATAATTATTATTATTTAATTTTTTTTGTTGGTACAGTATTGCTATTATTATTAATAGGGCAATTTGGAAATTTATAAACAATTTCTTTTGCTACATTTACAAAATACGTGTTAAAAGTCTCAGCTGGTACATCAATGTTCGTAATATTTTTACTACGTCTATTCGTATTTCTGTTACAATTATCAACATTTCAGTGAGATTTGGATAAATTATTGTTACTTGAGATGTAATTTGTAAAATATTCTCTTTTTGTGTTAGTAATTGCTTTTCTATAATTTTGTCACAGAACTTTTTAGCTGTAAGTCTGCGGGAATTGTTTTTCAAAATCTACTAAAAAATGAAGTGAATCTTTCATTTTCTTTAATTGCGGCGTAAACCATTTTAATTTAACATTTTTGTCGATAATTGTTTTGTTTTTCAATGGGAAAATATTAAAATTGCAAACAAAAATTTCTGGAAATTTGCCAAACTTTTCTATTGGTTTCTCCAATTACCTTTTATTTCATTTTATTTATAAGTTTTAAAGTAACGTTTTTCTAAGTTTTAAAGGTTTGTTTAGTGTTAAGATTTGTTAGCGTATATATTTAAGTAGTGTACGATTTATAGTAAAGGAATTAAGTAATATTCGAGGTTCTTTATATGTTATTTACGGATTATGAATTATGAATTATGATGAATTATGTATGGTCATTCATTTATGCTTGATGAACTTTATGTATTATTACTTATTACGTTGAATTATTATGTTTATTATGTTTCTTACTTTATGTTATGTTATTGGTACTTGAGATGTAATTTGGTGTAATATTCGCTTTTTGTGTTAATAATTGCTTTTCTATAATTTCGTCGCAGAACTTTTTAACTGTAAGTCCGGGAATTGTTTTTCAAAATCTACAAAAAAATGAAGTGAATCTTTCATTTTCTTTAATTGCGGCGTAAACCATTTTTATTAAATATTAAGATTGTAAACAAAAGTTTTTAGAAATTTGTGGCAATTGGCAACTGCAAGTGCATTATAAAGATCTAGTAAAGTCTCCCTATGGTGTTCTATAGATCGTAATTATGAGTAAAATAAGCAAAGGGACGTCCACAGCAGACAATAAAATTATTATTTCTACAAAATGTAGCTCTTCCGCCATGAGTGGAGTGCTACCTAGAAAAATGTGATACAAAATGTTATAGTTATTAATTAAAATGCTTTCTATTTCAGTATTTAGAAAAAAGTGTTCACTAACTCCAAGAGAAGTTTAAGTACTTTATTTCTCGTTTCAAACGAGACTGCTCTTCCGAAGATTGAACAAAACTAGAGCATACGAAACAGCGAGTTGTAACATCTGTTAAAATGTAAGAATTAAACGTAAAATTCATAAGTCAAAATGTACGCACGGAAATACACATTTGGTAATCTAGACGAATTCCTGCCAAAATAATACTTTCATTTTTGGTGCAATTGGTTAGAAATATCAGAAGAATTTTAACGTTTTTGTGATTCCAGTAGTACCAAGGAGCACCGCCCAATGAAAAAAAAATATCACTCGTCTAAAATTAATTGAAGTCATTGGAAGGCAAATAAAATATTAACTTTTTTACAAACCACATTTATAAGTTGTTGACCAATCCACGACAACAGCATTGTAATGCTCACCATGGCGATGGCAGAAATAAACATTCGTATCTTTAAAATTGTGGTCATGGTGTCCACAAACTACAACTTGTGTTTACCTTTTTTTCTTAAACTGTATTTTAATAGACATACATTAATGATGAAAGCGAAGGCACTGATGAGAAGTAAACATCCAAGTAGCAGAAAAAACGGCATTGCTGTGTCTGTAATATTCACCACTATTTTAAACAACCTATAAAAATTGGTTTAAAGATATTCATTTTATCAAGCTGGGTAAAACTTTTTTAAAACATTGTGGTATGCAATACAAAGGCGCAATGATTTTCCTATTTCTTCTTGATAACGAGTGTCTTGTAAATACTCCCAACTTTCCAAATTATCAGTGTGATAAATTTCACACAAGTATGCTTCAAGCATGAGGAACTGTAATTGTGCTTCTAAAATGGCATACACGAAAGCCATCCAAGCTTTAAAAAAATTATAATACAAAAACGGATATCCGAAGAAATAAAAGTAGTAAGGAATAAACGACCATTTGCCAAAATATTCTTCAAACACTTGAACACAAATGAATATTTCTCTCTGACTTCCAAATATGGCGCATTGATAATTAACATAGCCACAATAATCAGCAGAACAAATAAAATGCAAATATTTATAATAAGACACTTTCTTTTCAACATGTTTTGAGCATCTTCCGATATCATATTAAGAGACCAACGAGTTTTATGAAAAATCCTGTCTATTTCCAGAACATCCTTTTCCTTAAAGACAGAAAAAACTGCACCAATAATCGCCTCCAAAAAAAAAATCAAATCATCACACTGAAGACTAAGTTTCATCTCACTCACCAATATGGGCAATTATATTGCTGGACTATATCTAATCACAAGGTTTATGTTAACATTTTTGAACATGTAGTAAATCAGTAAACAGTGAATGAGTGAGTAAAGTACAATAAGTAAAACATTACACGCTTTTAGTACTTTGTAACTGTTCATATTTATGAAAACTATTGTTCTCAACATGATGAAAGGATCTGAAAATTAATAAATTTAATTATAATTTAGCCTCTGTTACCACCTTTGTATTCGGCCATCTTCCTTTATTGAACACTGTCTATTAAACTGAATTAAACGTTTTTTGTGTAAGTACACAATCAAAAACTCAATAAAAATCGTATTATGGATAATGTATTGAAATTAAGCAACACATTAAGTCTATTTTTAACTGAGATAATTACACAACGGAAGAGGTTTCGATTTCCAAGAATCTGTAATTGGGTTTAATTATGAACAATAATTGGTTAATTTATTGTTAAAAGAAAAAAGGGTAGGTTAAGAATACCATAAAAAAAGCATGACTACCTGAAGATACAAACCACAAAATAATCCTCTATTTTCTCTTCTACTCTCAGAAATATTTCTATTGAATTTAGTAAAATTGTTATTTCTTGTATTCTCTTTGATATGATCATTAAATCCAAACAACTGGATTATAATTATATTTAAAACAATTTAAAAATAAAATTTTCATTTTCGATAAAAATCTAGTAAAAGTCTCCCTATAAATCATTTATACAAAAAATAGCTCTTCCACCATGAATGGAGTGCTGCCGAGAAAAATAAGATACAAAATGTTATAGTTATTAATTAAAATGCTTTCTATTTCAGTATTTAGAAAAAAGTGTTCACTAATACTCGTTCTTCCAAATTTTGCAAAAAAAATTTTCCCAAACATTTTTCAAATATTTAGAAGAATTGCTACAGGTCTGTAGTCACTTACTTCAGTTACATTTTAAAAAAGGAAATGCATCTGAAGTAAGTTACTACAAACCTATAGCAATTCTTCTCAATTTTGGAAAAATTTTTGAGAAAGTTATATTTAATTCCATCTTTACTAACACTGAGAAATATATTTCTCAATTTCAACACGGTTTCATGCCTAAAAGATCTACAAGCACCAACCGTGCATCTATTACTCAGTTTATTTCTGAATCTCTTGATAATGGCGATCAAGTGGATGTTATCTATACAGATTTCTCTAAAGCATTTGATGTTATTGATCATAAGATTCTTCTTCAGAAACTCGACCTCTTTGGATTGTCCCCATCTTTTCTTGCATTAATTAGGTCCTAACTTATGCACAGAATAAACTATGTTTTTTTCAACGGCTTGAAATCATCACAATTTATAGCAACATCAGGCGTTACTCAAGGATCAAACTCGGGACCACTACTTTTTAACCGATTTATCAATGATCTCATTGAAACCTTTACTTGTAATTGTCTTGCTTATCCCGACGACATTAAAATCTAAAAATGTGTTACAAACTTCTTACAGAAAAATTTAAATTTAAATAAACTTGTTGAATGGTGCAATTTAAACAAATTAAAACTTAATACATCAAAATATATTTTTATGACTTATAGTCGTAAAAAAACATCTACCAGTCTTCTTATTATATTTCTAATTCTTATCTTACAAGAGTTCTGACTGTGCGAGATCTTGGCGTCATATTTGATTGTAAATTAACTTTCATAGACCATCTGACTGAATTAGTTAGCAGCTGCTTTAAAATGCTCGGATTTATATTTCGGACTATTGGTAAACCGGCGGACACTGATGCACTAAAAACATTTTATTATAACATGAGATCGAAAACATACTCAATTAGAGCAAGCCTTGAAAGTGAAGTGTATCATTAGCCACATCATATGCTGTGTAAAATCAACATAAGACAACATAAATTCAAACGTGCGGCCGTAAATAAACGGCTAAAATGTGGCTAAAGTGTAAATAAACGGCTAAAATATGGCTAAAGTTCTGCAGGCACAGCTTGCTCTAATTGAGTTTATTTTCGTTCTCACGTTATCTAAACTGGAATATGCATCGGTTGTTTGGTATCCATATTATGCATGCCATCAATTGTCTATTGAAAACGTACAAAAACGTTTTGTAAAATATGTCTCATTTGTGGAAGATGGAGTATATCCTGAGAGTGGTTCAAATTACACCGAACTCTTGCAACGTCATAATCTGACAAACTTTAATTTAAAACGTGAACAAATTAGTGCAAAATTTCTAGTGAAACTATTATCTTCAAAGATTGATTGTTCTTATCTTCTTTCCTAGGTTAATATTTTAGTGCCAAGATTATCTGCAAAAGATTCAAATAGTTTTTTAACACCTAGAGCCCCTACAAACTTAATGCTAAAAGCACCGATCTCGCATATGTAAAAAAATGTTAACAAATATTGTGATGATCCTTTTCATATTGACTAGATTTTTTAGATTCTGTTCCAGTTCTCTCTATGTAATTTCTTCTGTACTGTATTTGTGTCTGCTAGTTCTACATGTAATAAGCTACTTTTTTCTTTTTATTTTTTTTTTGTTGTTACTCACACAATTATGATTTTGAGTTGTTGCCCTATAATTGGATACTTCTGTTGGGCATTATTATTATTACAGAATAAGATTTATCATTTAAGTACAGATTAAATTCGTCTTATTATTTAATGATTGTATGTTCAGATGCGATACAGTTACACTTGCACTTTTAGACTGAATCTCAAATATTCGGACAATTCACTCTTAAAATTTATTGGTGTTAGAAAAGATAAATAAAACTCCAAGAGAAGTTTAAGTGCTTTATTTCTCGTTTCAAACGAGACTGCTCTGGCGAAGGTTGAACAAAACTAGGGCATACGAAACAGCGAGTTGTAACATCTGTTAAAATGTAAGAATTAAACGTAAAATTCGTAAGTCAAAATGTACGCACGGAAATACACATTTGGTAATCTAGACAAATCCCTGCCAAAACAATACATTCATTTTTGGTGCAATTGGTTAGAAATATCAAAAGAATTTTAACGTTTTTGAGATTCCAGTAGTACCAAGGAGCACCGCCCAAAGAAAAAAAAATATCACTCGTCTAAAATGAAATGAAATCATTGGAAGGCAAATAAAATATTAACTTTTTTACAAACCACATTTATAAGTTGTTGACCGATCCACGACAACAGCATTGTAATGCTCACCATGGCGATGGCAGAGATAAACATTCGTATCTTTAAAATTGTGGTCATGGTGTCCACAAACTACAACATATTTTTACCTTTTTTCTTAAACTGTATTTTAATAAACATACATTAATGATGAAAGCGAAGGCACTGATGAGAAGTAAACTTCCAAATAGCAGAAAAAACGGCATTGCTGTGTCTGTAATATTCACCACCATTTTGAACAACCTATAAAAATTGGTTCAAAGATATTCATTTTATTAAGCTGAGCAAAACATTTTTAAAACATTGTGGTGTGCAATACAAAGGCGCAATGATTTTCCTATTTCTTCTTGATAACGAGTGTCTTGTAAATACTCCCAACTTTTCAGATTGTCAGTGTGATAAATTTCACACAAGTACGCTTCAAGCATGAGGAACTGTAATTGTGCTTCTAAAATGGCATACACAAAAGCCATCCAACCTTTAAAAAAATTATAATACAAAAACGGATATCCGAAGAAATAAAAGTAGTAAGGAATAAACGACCATTTGCCAAAATATTCTTCAAACACTTGAACACAAATGAATATTTCTCTCTGACTTCCAAAATATGGCGCATTGATAATTAACATTGCCACAATAACCAGCAGAACAAATAATATGGAAATATTTATAATAAGACACTTTCTTTTTAACATGTTTTGAGCATCTTCCGATATCATGTTAAAAGACCAACGAGTTTTATGAAAAACTCTGTCTATTTCCAGAGCATCCTTTTCTTTAAAGACAGAAAAAACTGCACCAATAATCGCCTCCAAAAAAAAAACAAATCATCACACTGAAAGCTAAGTTTCATCTCACTCACCAGTATAGACAATAACATTGCTGGACTATATCTAATCACAAGGTTTATGTTAACATTTTTGAACATGTAGTAAATCAGTAAACAGTGAATGAGTGAGTAAAGTACAATAAGTAAAACATTACACGCTTTTAGTACTTTGTAACTGTTCATATTTACAAAAAGTATTGTTTTCAACATGATGAAAGGATCTGAAAACTAATAAATTTAGTTATAATTTGGTCCCTGTTACTACCTTTGTATTCGGCCATCTTGCTGTATTGAAAGCTGTATTATACTGAATTCTACGTTTTTCGTCTAAGTAGGTAGACAATCGAAAACTCAATAAAAATCATATTATGGCTAATGTATTAAATTAAGTAAAACATTAAGTCTGTATTTAACTGAGATAATTACACCGAATGGAAATGGTTTCGATTTCCGAGAATCTGGAATTGGGTATATAATTATGTACAACAACTGCGTAATTACTGTTACAGCAAGTTACCTGCTGGTGGAATACCATGACTATCTAAAAATGCAAACTATAAAATAATCCTCTATTTTCTCTTCTACTGTCAGAAATATTTCTTAAATTTCAGTTTTTTTGTCTGTTTTTGCTGTTGCTCTCCTTACTCCTTCTTTTGTTATTTCCTACTTTATCTTGTATTGTTTAGTTTAGGTCATAAACTGCAATTAAGACTTTTTATGTCAACACAAAGGCACCGATGACCAACTCAAATTCAAATGAATTGAATTTTTACTTAAGTATATCTCGAAAATTATCTGTTTTGCATGAATATGGAAAGTCAACAGTCTAAAATGCAAGTTCGAACCCTCATGTTATAAATTTCAAAAGTAGATACTCGCGATATGCCTAATATTTATAAATTAAAAGCATAATCAAAAAAATTATGATCAACAATAATGTTCAACGCCTTTAGAAAAGCAAGAGCTTTTATTTTGTTAATAAAAAAAAACAATTTCAATTCAATTTCAGACTTTCAAGTGCTTTATTCTGGTTATTTTAAGCGATACTACTTTTGCAAAGATTGAATAAAACAAGAGCATATGAGACGGAATTCGTAACATCTGAAATTAAGTGAGGAATTACTAGTTACTAGGATATGATGGTAGCAGATTCTGAAACTATTTTAAATAAACTTACATTTATGATAAATGCAAACAAAACAATGAGAAGCAGAACCCCAAGCAGAACAAAAATGGCATTTCTGTCGTTGTAATCTTCAGAATCATTTTCACCAACCTTTAAATATATTTTTTTAAATACATTTAAGAACTTGTGAACGTTTTTAGTCAATACGTTCCGAGTTAAAGAATGAACCGGCGCATCCACCAAAATGAACATTTTTGCAATCTTGTGATCTGTACCAAATTAACCCCAATTTCATTCCGATTTACTTTCGTATTCGTATCTACACAAATAGGTATTTGCAATTTACTTAATTTAGACAAGGTGACTCCAAAGGTACTGCAGAAGTTATACTAGAAGTTTAAAAAAGCATCTCGCTACTTTTTAAAATCTACATCACAGTTTTTATTTTACAAAAAAAAATTAAAAATTCATCATTTTGTTAAATGTGCGTATTTGAGACAGGATCGTTAGGAATTTGCAATTACAATATTCTAAGAAATAATATAAAATTAGGAAGCAAAAAATATCAAAACAAAAAGTAAAAATGCAAGAGGTAATCAAGGCAAGACCAAAGTTTCTTCGTGTCCTTTTTTGTACACCAGATTTTCTTCTTTACTTTCATTCTCCCTGAAGTCCAATGCAGAAATTTTATTATCAATCCATAAATCAGCTCATATTGTATATACTGCAATATTTATATATATTTTTCTACTGAATTAGACTAATAAGTTATCTTATTTTATCAATTAATTACAAAATTTGAAATTACTTGGTCAGTCATCACATTTCGCCTTTGTGTTGAAGTTAAGAATGTTACAGTCCGACTTTAGCTCTAGGATATAAATAAAACTGCCACAAAACATTCAAACGTTTTATTAATTATTCATTCAAACAAGACTGCTTTGACGAAGATTGAACAAAACTAGAGCATAATGAAAACTCCAGTTTTATTTCACCCACCAGTGTGAGAAATATTATCGTTGGGGTGTACCGAACCAAAAGATGTATGTCCAAATTTTTGAACATGTAGTATACCAGCAAACAGTGTATGAGTGAGTAAATTGTAATGAGCAAAATGTTTCAAAATTTTATACTTTTGTGGTCATTGAACTTAACACAAACTATAGTTCTCAGTATGATGAAAGGACCTGAAAATCAATTGATTTCATTATAATTTAGCTTCTGTTCCTACCATTAAATACGGTCATCTTGCTGTGTTGGAAACTCCCCAATAAACGTAATTCTACGTTTTCGTATCGAAAATTCATTAAAGATCGTATTATGAATAAAATATATAGATTAAGCAACACTCATTAAGCTTATTTTTATCTGGAACAATACATAGCTAATTACAGAATAGCAGAATGTACTAGGCATCAGAAACTGAAATAAGGAAAAATTGTGGTTAATTACTTTAAACAACAAAAATAACCAAGCGCTTTTAGGCAATCAGTAAGGGTTGAAACTCTTTTGTTGAAAATGTAACTTGCAACATAAAAATCTCAATTTTTTTTCGAGCAAAATAGCGTTGTGTACTTTGACACACATGTATTGTGTAATTTTTCAACTTTGTGACATGGCTAATTTAAGCAGAAATATAAATAATCCTTATTACCACCAAAGATTTTTAGAATACAACTTGTAACCAACTTGCAATGACTTACATTACAACTTATAATGAAAGTGTTGGGCCGGATTACCTATTAGGCTACCTAGGCTAAAGCCTAGGGGCGCCATCTAAAATGGGGCGCCAACGAAAACAATTTTTTTTAATAAATTAAAAATAAAATTAACTTAAGTAAAACAAAAAAAAACTTCTAAAGTTGAGGCGCCTTTTTACAGCCGTTCTCAATGATTTGAACGTGCTTGATAAAAAATAAAATATCAAGTTACTGATACAGTTATTCATAAACACCCTAAACATTCTTTTCTCGATATATAATCTTTTGATATGCATTTTTCAAGCCAAATTTTAGTATCAAATGAAACATGACGAAATTACATTCAGTTGTGTATCGGTCGTCTACGATCGTTTTCGAGTTTAAATTAATGAAAACTTATGCAAAATCAACACGAAGTCAAAATTTGGATAATAAAAGCTTGTGTGTAAGGATTATGGAAAGAAAAGAAAATTAGTTTCTAAATTCTATACAATAAGTTACTAGGTGAGTCCCCTAAAAATAATTTTTACTATTGTAGGATTTATATCTCGCGCCACTGGCTGGGGTCCTCCGCGACTAGGTTGGTAGCAATGAGAGAGAAGAAGCTCTCCTCAGTCAGCTGCCGAACGATCAACATGATTTTGTTCTAATCTATCGACATCTTAATAATAAATCATCTAAATGGTGTTTAAAGTGCTTATGTTCATCCTGACAACGCCCCCCTACACTATACCTATCTTAAAAATTAATAATCATTATTCACACAGATATCAGTGTTCTACGAGTATTATATACTTTGTTTTTTCTATACGTATAACTTTTTTTAGAAATTTTTTTTTAGAGAAATTCTTCGTAAAATTAATTAATTAAAAATATTTTAATATTAGTAGATAAACACTGCAATATTCACTAATCGGAATTTTGTAATTTCTAGTGTCATTCCAATAAAACAAAGTCTCAAAATTACGTATATTTCAATTTTTATTTTTGTTTAATTATTAAATTTTAGGGCTAGCGACACTTTTTTTAACATTTTCTTCATACAAACCAATATTTAAGCATCACTTAAAGTATGTACCTATATGAACAAAATAGGATGCCTACTTATTTTTTATTAACTCGAATAATTTGCTTGAAAGTTTAACATTTATAAAAAAAAATTTAGAGTGCACAAAAAAATTCTACGGAGCGGCAAAACTACAATCTGCTACTCTGGTATCAGTAGGTTAACAGAAATTGAAAAACCGTTAAAAAACTGAAAGGACACACTTTTTAAACCTATTTAGTTTTGTGTAATAGGAGTCATACTTTTTTCAGTTAAAAATTGTAATTGCAATGATGGTATTATTGAATTTTCTTGAATGAAATCTCGTAAAATTCGATTTTGGAGAAGGTAAGAAAGACATTGTTTTTTTTGCGATCGTTATTTATAACTTGTTTTAAGTTATTTACTGTTTATTTTTTACATGACTGTGTTTACCTTGGTTAAAAAACTACAATAATTAATAAATCATATAAAATTAAAAATTAGTAAAAAGGGGCGCCGTGTCAGATTAGCCTAGGGACTCCCAAAACTATAATACGGTCCTGTAACACTAGGTTGCCCGAAAACAAACAAAAACAAAAAAAGATTATATTGAACTATTAGCTGTTTCAAAACTATGTAAACGCCAACGTCGCATTTTACCGAATTATTTTTTTTAATAAGATTTATAAAATTCTAAAATAGTTATTAATCGTTAGGTCTCTCATTGAAAGTATGAATTACATTAGCTATAGATATAGATGAAATAGATGAAATTCCACGGAATCTAATCACAGCAGTTAAAGAATTTATTTAATAGAAGCAAAATTGTGGTATTAAACAATCGTAAGTCAGAACTAGTGATCATAAATATTGGTGTTTCGCAGGGGTCTACTTTGGAATCCCTTCTTTTTATGTTATTTATTACTTACCTTCATCTGTGTCAATAAAAGAAATGCTCATTTATGCAGATAAAACCAATGCTGTAATAATTGTTTTAATAAAACTTGCATAATTAAATATTTACAGTTTTGAATCATCAATTCATCATGTATGTATTCATGTAAATCACAAAATTTCATTACGTTTCTTGATCTTGCCAAGAAAAGGGTTAAGACGGTTGAGAGAGCCAGAAAAGGGGCTTGCAAGAAAACTGTTAGCAAAAGTGGTTTAAAAATTAAACTGCAAGAAAAACTTCAAATGCTTTATTTGTGGCTGTTTTAAACCAAACTACTTTTGTGCAATTTGAACAAAACTACAGCATATGAAACTGTAAGTCGGGCCACCTGAAATAAACATTAGACAAAAAATCACATTCTAAAATACTCCCACCGAAACAAATAGTTTGTAATCTAAACAAATTCCGGCCAAAACAACACTCTCATTTTTGGTACAATTCGTAAGAAACATCAAAAGAATTTTAATATTTTCAAGATTCCAAAAGTACCAAGGAGCTCCGCTCAAGGACCAAAAAATTTCGTCCGTCTGAAAGAAAAACAAGTCATTGGAAAGTAAAGAAAATATTGATCTTTACACAAACCACGTCTATGAGTTGTTGGCCAATCCAACATAAGAGGATAGTGATGGACACAGTGCTAGTAGCAAACATGAATATTCGTATTTTTAAAATGTTGCTCATTGTGTCCGCAAACTACAATTTATTTTTGACCAGATCTTCTATTTTCGATAAACTTACATTCATGATGAAAGCGAACGAACTGGTGAGAAGTAAAACCCCAAGAACTAGGAAAAACGGCATGCCTATCAATGTAAGGCTTAAAGTCCTTTTCAGGAACCTAGAAATAATTTATTAGAAGATACATTTCAAAAACGGTCAGTTTGAGACTTTTTTAAAGCAATGTGGTGTGTAATACACAAATATAGCGATTTTTCTATTTTTTGTTGGTACCGAGTGTCTTGCAAATATTTCCAACGTTTCGAAGAATTAGTTTGATACGTTTCAAACAAATATTCCTCAATAAGCAAGTATTGCAACTGCGCTTCCAGAATGTCATAAACAAAGACGAAACAAATTCTGAAGAAATGATAAAATAAAAATGGAGCTGCTGCGAAATAAAAGAAGTAAGGAATAAACGACCATTCGCCAAAATATTCCTCAAAAACTTCTATGCAAATGAAAAAGTCTTTCTGACTTCCAAAATATGGATAATTGATAACTATTGAAATTAAAATTATCAAGAGAATGCACAGTAAACAGATATTTATGGTCTGGCATTTGCGCTTAAGCTTTATTTGAGCACCTTTTCTTATCATATTAAGGGGCCAACAAGATTTAATAAAAAGTGTTGTGATCACAAAAATTTCCCTTTCTAAAGCCAAAGAAAGAACTGCTGTAACAGTTACCTTAAAACGAGCATCATCGCGCTGAACATAACAGATTTATTTTACTTACAAGTGTGAAAAGTACTGTTACTGGACCATATCTAATTAGTAGATTTAGATCGAAATTTTTTATCAGGTAGCATATCTGTAAACACAGAACTTGTGAGTAAAATGAAATAAGCAAAATATTAAGAAAAAATGTTAGTTTGGAGTTGTTAAACTTAATAAAAAATATCTTTCGCAACATGATAAAAGGGTCTGAAAATTAATAAATTAATAATTTACTTAGAATTTTCCTCAAGTTATTACCTTTGAAATCAACCATCGTGTGTTGTTGAAAGAAACCTCTACATTATACTGTAATTCTACATTTTAGTAACCACAAGTATCGAAAAGTCATTACAAACATCTTAAAATAAAATATTTAAGATTAACATTTATTAAATCATTAATACGAGTATTAATATAACTATAGGTTTCTACAGTTTACGCTTTATCAGAAGCTAAAATGACCATTTATTTTCGTTAAAAAGTAGTTTAAATAGTTTTAAACAAATTCTCGTTTATATTGGAACTCCTCTGAGAACTACTAGAGGATAGGCAGAAAGAATTAAGAAATTCTTCAATTTATGTACCTACCAGACTTAGGTATTTCTATCCCATTTATTTTAGGGCACTTCTAAAGAAATGCATTCTCTCATAATTGTTTTACAGTTTAGAAGAAAGAAAAACTATTTTCGCTCAATAATCGTTTTAAGAATAAAACAATAATTATTAAATGTGATGTAATCAACAACCCTTCGATTTCCTTTAATGATTTTTAAATTGCTACCTCAAGTGCAACTTAGCAATTATTTTTAAACGATTTCCGATCCTCACAAAATTTTCGATAAAAATATGAATTTTTTCTCATATAAATAATAAATATAAAGAATGGATTTAAACCACTTGTTTTTACAATTTCAAGTAACAATAATACTAAAAATTCCACTACTAAAAGTTCACTTTGCCCACGTAAAATTACGTACGATAGTTTAAATATTGTTTCCCTTGATTTTGAGGTGAAAGGTGGTTTGTAGTTCTTACTTTTATATTAGATGAGACACTAGAAATAAAAAATAAAACTACAATAAAAAAATCAGGTGCTTTATTTCTGGTTGTTTCAAACTGGACTATCTTTGCAAAAAAGGGTTTAAAAATTTGTAAGTTATTATTTTAATTACAATTTAGTTCCAGTTTTTACCATCGAGCTTATCCTTCGTGCTAGGTGTGTTGGAACTCTTCACTAAACTGAACTTTTATTTATTTTCATCTAACAGTATCGAATAGTAATTAAAGAACATCTTATGAACAAAATATTTGAGATTAAACAAAACTGACTGAGTCCCCGATATCTGACATAATTACAAAAGGGCACAATTTTCAATTTACTACAAGCTTAATTTGCTAAGTAAATCTGGCTGAACGCAATAGGCACCTACAACAAACAATAATGACCATTATTTTTTAGTAAAGAAAATTAAAACAATCTGTACTGGACTGGTTTATGTAAACAAATTGAGTTCATGCAACATGCTGTGCAAAAACTCACGAAAGGACTAGGTAAAGTCTGACATACAGGGTGTCCCAACTACAACTTGCACCCCCTAAAATCTCCGGTTTTGTTCAAGATTGGAGAAAATGCTAAAACAGGTCAATTTTAGTTTAAAGGGGGACTAAATTTTATCTTAGTTGGAAAGTTGTTTCTGCATTCTTCTTGAGTCCAGAGCTACCCCTTCAACCCCTGACTTTTATTGTCCATGCAACCACATATTTTTTTCAATTTTGAATTATTTGTTGTTAAGAATTTAGAATTGTTTATGTCTCAGTGAAATGATCCAAAATGTCAATTTGAAATACTTTCGCTTAAATTTTGAAGAAGTTTTTGTGTATAGATAGTTTATAAAAAATGGTATCGTATATGGACTACAGTTAAAACTGTAAAATTAATTTTATTACAGTAGAAGTTATTTTTAGAACATAATCTTTTATCAAAAAAAATGGCCGTAGTAATGCCATTAAAAATAATCTTGTGTCTATCTTTACAGTCATGATTAAGAGTAAATTCATACTCGAAACGTCGACTTGAAACAAAATTGTTATAAAAAGTCCGGATTTCTTCAATTTTAATCTAACCTTTTTATCCATGAAAAAAAATATTTTTTTGAATAACTTGGAAACCAAAATAATTTTGAAAAAATTTATTCTTGAAAAATGGTCACATTTTTAAAGGAGTTGATTAGTTTTTTCGTAAGGTACATAGTTTAGGCACAAAACGCTTGGTTCCATACTTTTGCCCAACGCTGTATATAATATTTGATACGAATAATTTAACGAAGTGAGTAATTTATTTAATTTTCTGACACTTTACAGTTTAAAGGAATAAGTAAATTCCGATTCCACTGTAATTCAGAGTTCATTTCTAATAAATACAAACTTTTACTTAAAGTAAAAAACATCTAGAATAGATGAAATTCCACGGAATCTAATCACAGCAGTTAAGAACTTATTTAATGAAAGAAAAATTGTGGTATTAAACAACCGTAAGTCAAAACTAGTGATCATAAATATTGGTGTTTCGCAGGGGTCTACCTTGGGATCCCTTCTTTTTATGTTATTTATTAATAGTTTACCTTCATCTGTGTCAATAAAAAAATGCTCATTTATGCTGATGAAACCAATGCTTTAATAATTGTTTTAAGAAAACTTACATAATTAAATGTTTATAGTTTTGAATCATCAATTCATCATGTATGTATTTATGTAAATCACTAAGTTTTATTATGTTTTTTTGATCTTGCCAAGAAAAGGGTTAAGACGGTTGAGAGAGCCAGAAGAGGGACTTGCAAGAAAACTGTTGCTTCAACAGTTAGCAAAAGTGGTTTAAAAATAAAACTGCAAGAAAAACTTCAAATGCTTTATTTGTGGCTGTTTTAAACCAATCTACTTTTGTGGAGTTTGAACAAAACTACAGCATATGAAACTGTAAGTCGGGCCACCTGAAATAAACATTAGACAAAAAATCACATTCTAAAATACTCCCACCGAAACAAATAGTTTGTAATCTAAACAAATTCCGGCCAAAACAACACTCTCATTTTTGGTACAATTCGTAAGAAACATCAAGAGAATTTTAATATTTTCAAGATTCCAAAAGTACCAAGGAGCTCCGCTCAAGGACCAAAAAATTTCGCTCGTCTGAAAGAAAAACAAGTCATTGGAAAGTAAAGAAAATATTGATCTTTACACAAACCACGTCTATGAGTTGTTGGCCAATCCAACATAAGAGGATAGTGATGGACACAGTGCTAGTAGCAAACATGAATATTCGTATTTTTAAAATGTTGCTCATTGTGTCCGCAAACTACAATTTATCTTTGACCAGATCTTCTATTTTCGATAAACTTACATTCATGATGAAAGCGAACGAACTGGTGAGAAGTAAAACCCCAAGAACTAGGAAAAACGGCATGCCTATCAATGTAAGGCTTAAAGTCCTTTTCAGGAACCTAGAAATAATTTATTAGAAGATACATTTCAAAAACGGTCAGTTTGAGACTTTTTTAAAGCAATGTGGTGTGTAATACACAAATATAGCGATTTTTCTATTTTTCGTTGGTACCGAGTGTCTTGCAAATATTTCCAACGTTTCGAAGAATTAATTTGATACGTTTCAAACAAATATTCCTCAATAAGGAAGTATTGCAACTGCGCTTCTAGAATGGCATAAACAAAGATAAAACAAATTCTGAAGAAATGATAAAATAAAAATGGAGCTGCTGCAAAATAAAAGTAGTAAGGAATAAACGACCATTCGCCAAAATATCCCTCAAAAACTTCCTTGCAAACGAAAAAGTCTTTCTGACTTCCAAAATATGGATAATTGATAACTATTGAAATTAAAATTATCAACAGAATGCACAGTAAACAGATATTTATGGTCTGGCATTTGTGCTTAAGCTTTATTTGAGCACCTTTTCTTATCATATTAAGGGGCCAACAAGATTTAAAAAAAAGTGTTGTGATCACAAAAATTTCCCTTTCTAAAGCCAAAGAAAGAACTGCTGTAACAGTTACCTTAAAACGAGCATTATGGCGCTGAACATAACAGATTTATTTTACTTACAAGTGTGAAAAGTACTGTTACTGGACCATATTTAATTAGTAGATTTAGATCGAAATTTTTTATCAGGTAGCATATCTGTAAACACAGAACTTGTAAGTAAAATGAAATAAGCAAAATATTAAGAAAAAATGTTAGTTTGGAGTTGTTAAATTTAATAAAAAATATCTTTCGCAACATGATAAAAGGGTCTGAAAATTAATAAATTAATAATTTACTTAGAATTTTC
Source organism: Tribolium freemani (assembly GCA_939628115.1). Classification (NCBI taxonomy): domain Eukaryota; kingdom Metazoa; phylum Arthropoda; class Insecta; order Coleoptera; family Tenebrionidae; genus Tribolium; species Tribolium freemani. The sequence goes on from OW626785.1 coordinate 35,170,836, forward strand.
CTCAAGTTATTACCTTTGAATTCAACCATCGTGTGTTGTTGAAAGAAACCTCTACATTATACTGTAATTCTGCATTTTAGTAACCACAGGTATCGAAAAGTCATTACAAACATCTTAAAATAAAATATTTAAGATTAACATTTATTAAATCATTAATACGAGTATTGACATAATTATAGGTTTCTTCATATATTTTCCATTTATTTTCGTTAGTTGCAAAAAAAATAAAATAAGAATTTGTGAAAAAGTAGTTTAAAATGTTATAAACAAATTCTTGTTTATATTGGAACTCCTCTAAGAACTACTAGAGAATAGGCAGAAAGAATTAAAAAATGCTTCAATTTATGTACCTACCAGACTTAGGTATTTCCATCCCATTTATTTTAAGGCACTTCTAAAGAAATGCATTCTCTCATGATTGTTTTACAGTTTAGAAGAAAGAAAAACTATTTTCGCTCAATAATCGTTTTAAGAATAAAACAATAATTATTAAATGTGATGTAATCAACAACCATTCGATTTCCTTTAATGATTTTTAAATTGCTACCTCAAGTGCAACTTAGCAATTATTTTCAAAGGATTTCCGATCCTCACAAAATTTTCGATGAAAATATGAGTTTTTTCTCATATAAATAATAAATACAAAGAATGAATTTAAACCACTTGTTTTTACAATTTCAAGTAACAATAATACTAAAAATTCTACTACTGAAAGTTCACTTTGGACACGTAAAATTACGTACGATGGCAGTTTATATATTGTTTCCCTTGATTTAGAGGTGAAAGGTGGTTTGTAGTTCTTACTTTTATATTAGATGAGACACTAGAAATAATAAATAAAACTGCAATAAAAAACTTCAGGTGCTTTATTTCTGATTGTTTCAAACTAGACTACCTTTGCAAAAGTTGAACAATGCCCTTGAAATTTACAAATTGCACTGTTAAATGTGTGTTTAAAATAACGTCTGTATGCCAAATTTTATAAAAATTGGATAAGTATTATAAGAGATAAAACTTATAATCTGTATTTTTGGGGCAATTTTGGGGATTAATAATTCCACATTTTTTTTTGAAAAAAATAAAAAAAATTGGGTCCATTTAATTTTATTGCTCAATCTATGGTTAAAGTAAGTATAAAGGGTGTTCCGTCTAAATCCCACATTAGAAGTATTGAAAGTTCTAATAAAGATATTTATCTGAGAGTTGGTACTCAGGCATAATCCGTTGAGTTATGTTCAATGAAAATATTTTCAAGATGGTAGCACTTCCGGTTATACCGGAAGTCGCTATTAACTTTCTTATTTTAAATATAAAGCTATGTTTTTCACTGCGTTTTTGGATTAGTTGAGTTATTTTAAGGGACTTTTTATCAGCTTTCCCTATACCCAAGTTTAACCGTTTTCCCGATATTTAGGATTTTTTAAAATTTTTGAATTTGCACCTGTCCCATAGAAAATCGGTAACTCGCTTAGTTTTAGAGATTTCGAAATCATGTTTGGAGAATTGAAAGAGAAAGCCTATATCTGTTGTTCAGTGTGATCAAAATTGGAATTGAAGTTAATAAACCCAAAAATTTTAAGGTTAAGTTTGGACAACTTCAAGTACCCAAAACTTAATTTTTTCAAATAGGATGTCCCAATTTTTATTCTACTAGATGGAGGAGAATTTTTTTCTACATCTATTTGTATTAGCATTCCCTATCCCTATCTGTGATAATTTTCAAGTTATGTTGGTTTTTTTGTTATTGTAGGAAATTTCTTACTAACCACAGCTATTTTTGCATAGTTTGTCATAAAAACACTTCTGATTAAACTTAAACGACAATCTCTGTTCAAAATTGTGTTATCAGACTGTGAAAACAAAATAAATTCATTGGGTGTTGGTTTGAAAAACTTTAATTTCTCACCTTTTTTCATTCGTTTCCATGGCAACCTATGAGAAAAGGCCCATGACTAATAAATTTCTCAATCCCAACAAAAAGGTATTGTAACTTGAAAACTATTAAACATAAGTATAGGGAATGTTAACACAGATCGAAGCAGAATTAAATTGTCTACCATCTAGTGAAATAAAACTTTTGTCATTTCATTTTAAAAAAATTAGTTATGGGTGCTTAAAGTTTTGCAAACTTAATTTTAAAAATTTGGAGTTTGTTATTCTTTTTTAGAAATTTGAAAACATCAAAGGAATGATCTAGGCTTCCTCTTTCAAATGAGCTCAAAAATATTTCCAAATTTTTAAAAATCGCAGAGTTACCGATTTTTGAACTGGAAAGTGCAAATCCAAAAAATTTTAAAAACCATAAATATTTCGTAAACGGCTAAATTTAGGTATAGGAACAGCTTATGAAAACTACCTTAAAATAACTCTAGTAATTAAAAAACGCATTAAAAAATATAGCACTCCATTTAAAATAAGGAAGTTGATACCGAATCCGGTATAACCGGAACTCTGCTACTTTGAGAATATTTTCATTGAGCAGGACCTAAAAGATTATAGTTGTACACAAATTTTCAGATGACTATGATTATTAGAACTCCCAATACTTCTAATGTGGGGTTTAGACAAAACAGCCTGTATGCACTACAAGAAAAATTTCAAGTGCTTTATTTCCGGTTGTTTTAGATGAGACTGCTTTTGCGAAGGTTGTACAAAACTAGCGTATAAGAAACGGTAAGTCGTACGATCTGAAAAAAAATTGGAGTAAAAAATCACAAGTCAAAATGCTCGCACCGAAAGAAATAGTTGGTAGTTTAAACAAATCCCCGCCAAAACAACGCTATCATTTTTGGTACAATTCGTTAAAAACATCAAAAGAATTTTCATGTTATCACGATTCCAAAAATACCAAGGAGCTCCACCCAAAGACAAAGAGATTTCGCCCGTCTGAAATGAAATCAAACATCAAACTCTATAATTAATATTATTCTTTTTACCAACCGCATTTATGAGTTGCTGACCAATCCAACACAACACCATTGTAATACACACAGCACAAGCAGCAATTATCATTATTCGTATTTTTAAAATGTTGCTCATGGTGTCCGCAAACTACAACATATTTATTAACAAATTGTTAACTATTTTCAACCAAATCACATTTATGATAAATGCGAATAAACTAATGAGAAGTAAAACACCAAACACTAGAAAAAACGGCATTCCTATCAGAACAAGGTTCAGAGTCTTTTTCACGAACCTATAAATAGTTTATTTAAAAAAATTGATTTCATAAATATGGGTAATTTGAGACTTCTTTAAGGCAATGTGGTGTTCAATACACAAACGTAACGATTTCCCTATTTCTTGTTGGTAGCAAGTGTCCTGCAAATATTTCCAATCTTTCGATTCATCAGTTTGATATGTTTCAAACAGATATTCTTCAATGAGAAAGTATTGTAACTGGGCTTGTAGAAATGCATAAATAGTAACGAAAGAAACTCTAAAGAAATGATAAAATAAAAATGGACATGCTGCGAAATAAAAGTAGTAAGGAATAAACGACCATTCGCCAAAATATGCCTCAAAAACTTCAACACAAATGAAAATGTCTCTCTGACTTCCAAAACATGGAAAAGTGCTAATAATTGCAATTAAGAAAAGTAGCAGACTGCATGATAGACCGCTATTTATAATCTGACATTTTTTCTTGAGTTTAATTTGAGCATGTTTCTTTACGATATTCATAGGCCAACGAATTTTACAACAAACTGTGTATGCTTCGACAATTTCCTTTTCCATACCCACAGAAATAACCGCTGTGGAAATTACCTTAAGAAAGACAAATCATCACACTGACGATAACAGTTCTATTTCACTTACCAAGAGGAACATAAGCGTAACTGGTGCAAATCTGATTAAAAGGCTAATATTGAAATTGTTAGACATGTAGTATATGTCTAAAAACTGAGCAAGTGAGTAAAATATAATAAGCAAAACATCACAAAATTTTGCTATCTTGCGGTTTTTGGCTTCAATGAAAATCATCTTTCGCAACACGATGAAAGGGTCTGAAAATTTTTAAATTATTATTTGAATTACCACTAGTTCCTATTTTTACCATCGTGTTTATCCATCGTGCTATGTGTTAAAAACTCTTCACTAAATTGAACTTTTACATAATTTCATGCAAAAATATCGAATAGTAATTATACAAATTAAAGAACGTCTATGAATAAAGTATTTGGGATTAATCAAAACTCACTGACTCACCAATATCTTACATAATTATAAGATGGAGCAGTTTTCAATTTACCACTAGCTAAAATTATTAAGAAAAATCTGGTTGAATGCAATAGGTGCAATAAACAATAATGGACTTATTTTTAGATTCAGAAAATTAAAACAATCTGTACTTAACTGCTTTAGTAAATAAATTGAGTTCATCCAACATGCTGTGCAAAAATTCACGAAACGACTAGATAAAAGTTACAAGATGGCGCAGTTTTTGTTGAAATGTAGCAACACTATTGATTTCCGTTCTTGAATAAAACAAAAACGCTCCAAGCGGGATATAATTTCTAATCTAATTTATTTAATGAATAAATTCAGTAATGGTTATAATATGAATAAGTTAACAAAATAACGTAATGTGGGCAAAATAACTGGGAATGTTGATGTAAAAACAAGTCTAAATCCCATTTCATTTCATAGTAGAATCCAACAGCGCATTTGAATTTTTTGCAGTTAAAAATAAAGCACAAATTGAGAGAGAATAACTAAATCCCAGCGACACACTTTGAGCTAAGAAAACCCACCAGAAACTTTCAATTTCTGTGTGACGGGCGGTTTGAGTTTTGAATTAAAGTCGGATCACTCTTGTAATATTGGGAGATTAGAGATTTTTATTCTGTTATATTCGGACCAAGGTTTGTTACTAAATTTGACAGTTGGCAATGCTCTCATTATTGTCATGAAAATTTGAAGTTTGTCTTTGGCATTGTCAAAATTAACGAATTTAAAAGAATTAAGCAAGCAGCAACGAACTAGCCCCTTATTCTGTTTGTGTAACCCTATCGAATTGGCATGGGGGCCCGCCAAGACGCTTTGCAACCACTGACAAAGTTTATTTTCAATATTATGGCGAGAGAGTTTAAATCAATCTGCGGCTCACAAAACAACGTAAAACACGCCGAAATGTCTTCTCTACTTACTTCTCGCAAGGGTTTTTGTCAATTTCTAACGAACAATAACTAATTATTTATCTAAAATAACTTGTAAGGTAGGTTTAACCGGTCTCCTTTTTTTGTCCGCTCATATTTTCAACACACAAGTTTGTTTGATTAGTTATCCATTAATTTATTTAGGTTTGTTATTACAATCTAATATATTTGATAGTTTTCGTCACTTTTTGACTGTTAATAAGCTTGAGTGGAGCAGTTTTATGATTCGCTGAATGTCCCTTTTTGGCGGCTAAAAGTGTAAATAATGTACTCAGATATCTTTAAAATGACTAAAAAATGCTACTTACTAGCAGAAAACTGAACTGACTTAAGGTATTTTGCAGGATTTCCACTTAAAGAATTCAATAATTAGACACTGACATATAACGTAACCTATTTTTCAAAGCCTAAATTCGCGGTAAATGACGCAACTTACAATGCTAAAATTTTCAAGTTGATGCGATTTTGTTTAATATTACAAAAGTGATCCGAGTATATTTTAATTGAATTTTGATGGTGTGGTCGATCACAGAGAAAATTATTTATTTTGCGTAGGAAATCCCCGGCCATGTTGGGGGGTCAACCATTTTCGGAGAGGGTGTGCAGTCATAAAAACTCAGTTGTTAAATTATTGACAATGTATTGATAAAAATATTAAAAGATAAGAATATTAGGGTTGTTTACAAATCATTTAACCGAACAAAATATAATTGCTATTAGCAAATAAAACAATGTATGTCTTAATTTATGACTTACTATTAAAATATGAAAAAGGCTTAGTTTTACACATGATTAATCTACACAAAGTTAAAAATAAAAATTGTTAAAAATACATTTTTAAAAGTATTTAAATACAAATACAAATACTTTTCCGGCAAACTAATTAAATGTAATTCAATTACATTAGCAATGTATTTAAAGGTATTTAAATACTAATTAAGGATGATTAATACCGCCATTAAATTTTAATGCGTTGTTAAAAGTTAATAACGCGGATAAACCAATCATATTGGTCCAATTTAGTCACGTGATCAGTTAATCACGCATTTAATTAATGCGTGTTACTTAATGTAATTAATTAATCCCATTAATTATTTTAATTCCATTTAATTCATGGGATTCAATTAAAGATGCTTCTAAAAAATCGACCCTTAACGTGGATTGTATTTTTTTATGACCTGTTAATTATTGAAGATCACAGTATAACAGCTGAAAGTCTCTGGTAGCATAATCTAGTCCCAATATTTTGCCTGCTACGTCACAACTTCGTTTGTCATGATTTTACTTCAGGTTAAAGACAACTTTGGAATTTACCCTTACTTTTTGGTCGTATCCCTCTTATTAATGTAATCCTGGATGAATTGAGTTCCTGTTCAACAATTTCTTAATCTCTTAATGACAGTGAGAGTGAAAAATATTTTTTCCCAGAAATAACTTTAGTTAATGCAGGAAAAGTCCACGCTCCCGACAATGCCTGACTCACTCTGACTACCTGTCTGGGGTTAGGGTAAGTGGTGTCGGTGTTGGGCATACCATACTGCAGATACCCCCCAAACCGATAAAAGTATTTTAATTTTAATTACAAGTATTTAAAATTTCGAGGACAATTGTAATTAAATTACATTTAAATTACAAAAAAAGAAATGTATTTAATTACGTATTATCTGTTTCAAAACTATAAAAACGCCAACGTCGCATTTTACCGAATTATTTTTTTTAAATAAGATTGATAAAATTGTAAAATAGTTATTAATGATTAGATCTCTCATTGAAAGTATAAATTACATTAGCTATTATTTTTTTGAAGTGGATGAATAATTTATAACAGCTAATTTTGAGAGAAAATGCGACGTTGGCGTTTTTATAGTTTTGAAACAGCTAATATTTAAATACAACCTATGTATACATAGGTTTATTATTATTTATTAATTTATTTATTAATTAAATAATTATTTTGAAATACATTTCAAATACTTTTTTAAATGCATGTAATTAAATACTTAACAACACTGCCTACAAGAAACTAAGAACTTAACATATTTAAATATATATTCCTATCGACGTTAAATGTATCAATAAAGAATACTGATTAAGCCAGTTTATTCTGTTTTTATGGGCGTTTGATTATTACGATAATAATAATAATAATAATAATAATAATAATAATAATAATAATAATTATTATTATTATTATTATTATTATATTATTATATTATATATATTATATTATATTATATATTATTATTATTATTATTATTATTATTATTATAATTATTATTATTAAATGCAGTCGGGCTGAGGCATCATATTTTGTCTTAAAAGTCACAATAAAATTACTTAAAACAACCTCAGGAGGCAAGGAGTTCATCTATTGGAAATAAACGACTGTCTAACCCTGGTTTGAAATTTACCCTTGGCAAGTTTTAAGCAGTGTCCTCTGGTGCGACCAGTTGTGTTAAGTGGAACAATGTACCTAATAGGTGAACACGAATTATTAAGCGCTTGAAACACAGTAATCAAAGAACATAAAGGTTAAGAAGTGACAGCGCCGTGTTATTTTGAGGAAACAAATTAATGCTGATAGCGCTATGTGCGGTCGGGTGAGAAACTAAATCCACCATATTGGAAATTGAAAAACCGCGCGCAATTTGAATATTTACGTATTTTATGTATTAACTGTTTCAAAACTATAAAAACGCCAACGTCGCATTTTACCAAATTATTTTATTAAATAAGGTTGATAAAAATGTAAAATAGTCACTAATAAATAGATCTCTCATTGAAACTATAAATTACATTAGCTATTAATTTTTTGAAGTGCATGAACAATTTATAAGAACTAATTTTAAGAGAAAATGGCAGAACATCACAAAATTTGGCAATTTTGTGATTTTTCATAAAAATCAGCTTTCTCAACATGAAAAAAGAGTCTGAAAATTTAGATTAATTCAAGTAGTTCTTAATTCAGCTTCAGGTATTGCCAATGTATTCAGTCATGTTGTAAGCTGAAAATTCTTCACTAAACTGTAAGTTTTCAATGGTTTTATGCATAAATATCGAAATGTAATTAAAAAACGTTTTACGAATAAAATATTTGAAATTAAATAAAACCCAATGAATCATTAATATCTGAAACAATGACAACTTAAGCAACATCTGGCATTACTTGTGAACGTTTTTTGTCAATAAATTGTTCCGAGTTAAAGAATGAACCGGCGCATCCACCAAAATAAACATTTTACAATCTTGTGTTCTGTACCAAATTAACCCTAATTTCATTCCGATTTGTTTTCTTATTTGCATCTACACAAATAGGTATTTGCAATTTGCTTAATTAGACAGGGTGACTCCAAAAGTACTGCAGAAGTTTTACTAGAAGTTTAAATAAATATATTTAAAAAATGTTTTTTTAAAAAAGCTTTTATTTAAAAGATGCACTAAAAAGTAAAAAATAATGTATTTCAATCACAAAAGAATATTTTTTCTTACAGGTTAAAACCCTAAAATTTATAAAAGCATTGGGAGTTGTCAACTGAACAAAGTAATTCTGTAATGCCGTAGTTTTATAACTCCCAAAGCTTTTTTAAAATTTAGAATTTTAATCTGTAAGAAAAAATATTCTCCTGTGATTGAAATACATTATTTTTTACTTTTTAGTGCATCTTGTAAAAAATAAAATCTTTTTTAAAAAACATTTTTTATATATTTTTATTTTTTGCTTTTTAGTCTTTATTTATTGCATAGATTTATTGTTATTACACTGTGCATCTACCGTGACGTCAAAATGACCAACATACCGTCTATGTCGGTATAAGTTACGGTATGTACAAATCGAAAACCCTTTTGTAAAATTTTAAAACCCCATTTAACACCTATTAACTATATAGAATTGTCACGCAGATTACGTAAGCATGTTAAATTTGATTTCAATGCAACTACAGGAACCCTCTCAAATTTACAAATTGAGAACACCTTTGTAAACATAACCTTAAACTCCAAAACCCCATTTAACCCCTTTAGGGGGTATTTAATTACATAGGATTGCGTTGTCACGCAGATTAAGTAAGTATGCAAAATTTCAATTCAGTGGGACAACGGGAACCCTTTCAAATTTGGCTCCGAAAAAATAACCGACAGACAGATAACATTGTGAGTTAAATAAAAGCTTTTAAAAAGCATTTGCATCTCTCATACTTTTCAAAATCTACATCACAGTTTTAATTTTACAAAAAAAAAATTCAATATTCTGAGAAATAATATAAAATTAGGAACCAAAAAATATCAAAACAAAAAGTAAAAATGCAAGATGTAATCAAGCCAAGACCAAATTTTCTTCTTGTCTTCTTTTGTACACCAGATTTTTTTTTGTACTTTCCAATGCAGAAATTTTATTATCAATCCATAAATCAGCTCATGATGTATGCAAGGTGTCCGTTTTTCGAGCTCCACCATGGGGATCTCAGTTATTGTAAGGGATACGAGTTCGGTTAAATTAGGGACAAAGTTGCGTATTTTTATGCTGAACAATTATTTGAAAGAAAATTTGATGTATCATTTTCAGTTTTTAAATTATTATTTATTATTTTTTTAAGCGAAAACTAAAAGAACTAGACGTTTTTAAGTAGAACATTCTTCAGGCACTTTTTTACAAGAAATCTAAATCTGTCATCGCCTTTTCCATGGCGTTCTTACATGCTGATCAAAATGGAGAAAAAAGCGTTTTTGCAAAGAGCGTTTCGGCAAAAAACGCCAAAAATTTCGTTTAACAAATTAACTTTTGACAGGTCTATTAAATATGTGAGAAGAATTGTTATAACTTTGTCTTGTTTTGTTTTGCAAAAAATAAGCTTCTAGCTTATCATGTCGTTTAGTTTTTAAATAAGTAATCTTGGCGGAAATGTGAACCTTCCAGATCCAAATTCAATTAAACTTCCAGAATCTAGTTTGTTTAAACCAAAATTGTTGGCGTTTTTTCAAAAGCACTCTTCACAAAAATGCTTTTTTTCCATTTTAATCAGTATGTAAAATTCGATCATATCATGTGATACATCGTTGTAATCAGAAATAATAAAAAAAAATTAAAAAAATATTTTTTTAGAAAAGATCTTTTATTTAAAAGATGTACTAAAAAGTAAAAAATAATGTTTTTCTATGAGAGGAGAATATTCTTGCCCACAAATTAGTGCAAATTCAATTAGTGAGATCCCCATGGTGGAGCTCGAAAAACGGACACCTTGTATACATCATGAGCTGATTTATGGATTGATAATAAAATTTCTGCATTGGAAAGTACAAAAAAAATCTGGTGTACAAAAGAAGACAAGAAGAAAATTTGGTCTTGGCTTGATTACATGTAGATTTTGAAAAGTATGAGAGATGCAAATGCTTTTTAAAAGCTTTTATTTAACTCACAATGTTATCTGTCTGTCGGTTATTTTTTCGGAGCCAAATTTGAAAGGGTTCCCGTTGTCCCACTGAATTGAAATTTTGCATACTTACTTAATCTGCGTGACAACGCAATCCTATGTAGTTAAATACCCCCTAAAGGGGTTAAATGGGGTTTTGGAGAAATTGCTTTCTAAATAACGGCCCTAGTAGATAATGAAAATATTAGATAAACAAGTTACCTATTGTAATACCAATTATAATGACTTGAAACCCCTAAATTATTAAGCGGCTAATCCCTTTTCTAGTTACATGGTTTAACTTTCTCTGATTTGGTTGCCAATCCCGACCAAATTCCTTTTTCAACGGAAACAAAAGTCATTATAGTTTCAATGAACAAGACCACCAAGAAAGTGAGACATGACAAATCTAATCATTTTTAGCAGGTACCTGCTCTTGGGTCTGTTACTCAGACCCTCCGATCCCATTGTAAATCTTTCTGCGGATTTGCCTAGCCATCTGCTATAAATCATCGCCCGAGAAATTTTGTGCTTCCAGTGAATTAGAATTGTTGCGATATCAAGCTTATTATTAATAATAAAAAAAAACTAAAAATGCCAAGCTGTTTGAAATAAAAATCTCTATCGACTACCTTTTTAGTTTTTTCAATTTGAAGCCTTGGTGTCTTTATAAGTGTTTTAGTCCGAAAACGTGTTTATTTAAGTGGTCATAATTTATTAAGTACTAGATTTTTTAAAATTTTCTAAAAGCCATTTTGTAGATATCATTTCTAAGATACATTGAGTTTTGAAACGACGTTGATACCTTTTCAAATGACTTAGTTATAGCCACAATTCTTTTACATTGGAAACGTCATAAGACGAATACGTTTAACCTAGCCTTAAGGGGCCAGTAAGCATTAACTAAAAATGCATCTGCTTCAAAGATATCCTTTTCAATAGCGACAGAAAAAACTGCACCAACAATGACCTCACAAAAAATAAATCATCACACTGAAAACTCCAGTTTTATTTCACACACCAGTGTGCGTTGGGGTATACCGAACCAAAAGGTTTATGTCGAAATTTTTAAACATGTAGTAAACCAGCAAACAGAATGAGTGAGTAAATTGTAATGAGCAAAATGTTGCAAAATTTTATTATTTATTGTCGAATTTAACAAAAATAAGAGTCCTCAACATGATGAAAGGATCTAAAAATCAATTGGTTTCATCATAATTTAGCTTCTGTTCCTACCGTTAAATTCGGTCATTTTGCTGTGATAAAAACTCTCCAATATACTACAGTATATGTTTTTATATCGAAAATTCATTAAAGTCGTATTATGAATAAAATATTTAGATTAAACACCACTCATTAAGTTTATTTTTAACTTATATATAATTACGAAACAGTATGCTGTACTACGCAGCAGAAACTGAAATAAGGGAAAATTATCGGTAACTGCTTTAACAACAAACAATAATAATCCAAGCGCTTTTAGCCAAACAGAGAGAACGAAAGATGCCGACAGTGAGGCTTGAAACATTTTTCTTGAAAATGTATCATTGCTGCAAGAAAGACAAAAAGATAATATTGAAATCTATCTATATACAGGATGTAAGCGAAATAAGTACATTAACTTTAACCAGTGGTAGAATTCATCAAGACAAACACTTTTTCTATGTAGCATTTTTTCAAAATCGCATTTTTTTAAATCATGTTTTTCCCCCTACAAATTGACGATCCTTTTATGAAATGCTCCAACAAAGAAAAGTAACAATAAATAACAGCCGCAACCAAGGTAACCGTTTCAAACGGTAATCTTGTCGACTAGGTAACTTTGCTTCCAGTGGCGTGTAAGAAAATTGTGTAAGATTTTATAATAATCTTAACTCAAAAACTAAAACGTTTTGAAAAAAAAGTTATTAGGAAAAATTGTTTGTCTTGACGAGTTCTATTCCCAGTTAAAATTAATGTACTTATTTCATTTACAGCCTGTATATAAAATTGTTTGGCCTGACTGACCAATCAACGCACAGCCTAGACGGCTAAGGATAGAAACTTGAAATTTTTACAGTAGATAGCTTTTGTAACGTAGGGGTGTACTAAGAAAGGATTTTTCGAAAATCACCCCCTAAGAGGGTTAAATAGGGTGTTAAAATTTGAATAAAAATCCGTCATTTTTTAAGTTATATCTTTGAAAATTAGTATTTGGGCTTTCGGTTAAAAATAAAGAAAGACGTGTTTCAGGATTTTTGGAAAATCAACCCCTAAAGGGGTTAAATGGAGAGTTGAATTTAGAATTAGAGTTTAGAAAATCTGTCATTTTTAAAGTTACATTGAACTTACATACTTGAAAATTAGTATTTGGGCTTTTGGTTAAAAATGAAGAAACACGTGTTTCCGGATTTTCGAAAAATCAACCCCTATGAGGGTTAAACGGCGTAATAAAATTTGTATAAATATTTGTAACTTTTGAATATACATTATTTGAAGCTGGTATTTGGGCTTTAAGTGAAAAGTGAAGAAACACGTGTTTTAGTTAAAAATACCAACCCCAAGGGGGTTGAACACGGGGTAGAATTTGTATAAAAATCCGTAATTTTTAATTTGTATCCATGCAAATGGTACTTGAGCTTTCGGTTAAAGATGAAAAACCTGTGTTTAAGAACATTTGGAATTTCCACCCCTAAGGGAGTTAAACATAAAAATCCGTAATTTTTGAACTTATATTTATAAAAATTGGTATTTGGGCATTCGGTGAAAAATAAAGAAACAGGTGTTTTATTATTTTTAGAAATTCAACCCCAAAAGAGGGTTAAACATAAAAATAGTCGTTTTTGAAGCTATATTAATGAAAAATGGCATTTGATCTTTCGGTTAAAAATGAAAAAAGACGTGTTTCTGGATTTTGAAAGTTCCACCCCCAAGAAGGTTGAATATAAAAATATGTCATTTTCGAAGTTATAACCAAGAGAATTGGTATTTGGGCATTCGTCTAAATATAAAAAACGCGTGTTTCAGGTTTGTTGAAAACTCCACTCCAAGGGGGTTAAACAAAAAATCCTTCATTGTTGAAGTTATACATATAAAAAATTCTTTATTGTTGAAGTTATCAATTGATATCTTAGACATTCGGTTAAAAAGGAAGAGGCGTATTTTTCAGGATTTTTAGAAATTCCACCCCCAAAAGAGTTCAACGCAAAACTCCAGCATTTTCGAAGTCATATCCAAGAAAATTGGCAATTGGACTTCCCGTAAAAAATAAAGAAAATGTGTTTCAGGATTTTTAAAAATTACATCCACAAGAGGGTTTAAACAGGAAATGAGTTGAGAACAAGCAAAATTTACTCGGGTTCGCATTGGGTCACGATTTTAAAGTTCACAATAAAATTTTGTGTTAATACTTTTTGTTATATTATAAGAAATAAAGACTTTTTTGTACCCTTAATGGAAAACTGCCATTTGATTAGTTAGAATTCAAAAAGAAAATATTTTACTTTACTAACTAGTAAAGACCGGATTTAATTAACACACAATTTTTAAAGTCTTTTCTTAAAACACGTTTTATCCACACTCACATTATAATTGGAGTTTTATACACACTTATGGAGCATATAAAGAGACCTATTATCGACTAGTAGAATAAAATGACATTATTCCACTAGTGAAATAAAATTGAATTTCGATTAATTCTTAATTATCACTCTTTCAGTCACCTAGATCTACAGAATTTTAATCTTGCTGTTTTTTACTTTTTGTGAATTCCAGTTTTTAAGTTTTGTAACTTTTCAGTCTTTTAGTGTAATGGTTTTTTATTCAGAATGTAATGTTTTAATTTGTTAGTGTTTCTCTTTTCCAGTTCTATAGTTTTTTCAGTTACTCAGTTTTTCAGTCGCTTAGTTCTCCAGAATTTCAGTCTCGATATATTTTTTTTCTCACCGTTAAAATTCCTTAGTCATTGTTTGAACTTTTAATTTTTGAAAATATGCAACTCTAATTCTATATTAAATTACTTTTTAATTTTAAGCAATTTTTGTATCAGCTTCGATTTTGGAATAAAAAAATTATTTACGTAGAAGTGCCAAAATTGTAGTGTTCGCCAATTGTTTATTTTGATTTTAAAAATTTATTTATTGAATTTATTTAACTATAATAGTATTTAACTATTTTTCCCAATCGACAGTGTAGATTTTCTTATTAAAAAAAAATGTGTTTTCGTCAAAAAAAATTAACTTGTTTCAAAAAAAAAGTCGACCATTTTATTTGCATTTAGGGCACAAATTGACCAATAAAAATATAAAAATCACCTCCTACTTGTTTATCTGGTGCACAAAAAATTGCAAAACGATTGTTATTGGATATGGGTGGGATATTGCACTCCCAACTGTATAAAACAGATCAATCATAAGGCGTTCCAAACAGAACAAAAAATTGTTGTTTAATTATTTTGTAAATGTCGGCCAAACCATTTGGAAATTCGCTGTTTTCTAAGACAATTTCAACTTTCTATTACACTTCGGTTCAAAAATCGTGGATAAATTGTGGATCGATTTGTTTTTGATTAAGGTAGATTTTCGCAATTAGTTCGTGTTCAAACTCAAACACTTCGCAAGTTTTTCAGCAAAAATTCAATTGTTTAGCAAGATTCCCTCACAAAGTCAAAAATGTACCAAATTTATATCTTTTTACTTATTAACTTGGACATTTGAAATTTATGAGTTATGTTTTTATTTGGACAATTTCATGATTTTTGAGAAGAAAAAACAAAAAATTGGGTGTTTCATTTAACTTTTTTAACAAACTTCTTATTTACTGGTGTTCTCAGGCTTCCATTCTTTCAATCTCATAGTTTCATAATGTTTTAGTCACACAGTTTTTAAGTTTATCTCAGTATTAGCAGTTGCCCACGGCTTCGCACGCATGTCCACAACCATTTTGAAACACAGACAAACAATGCAAAACTTAGTATAACAAAAAGTAGAAACACAAAATTTTATTGTAAACTTTAAAACCGTGACCCAATGCGATCCCGAGTAAATTTTGCTTGTTCTCAACTCATTCCCTGTTTAACCCTTTTGTGGATGTAATTTTCAAAAATCCTGAAACACATTTTCTTTATTTTTAACCGGAAGTCCAAATGCCAATTTTCTTGGATATGACTTCAAAAATGCAGGAGTTTTGCGTTGAACTCTTTTGGGGGTGGAATTTCTAAAAATCCTGAAATATACGCCTCTTCCATTTTAACCGAATGTCTAAGATATCAATTGATAACTTCAACAATAAAGAATTTTTTATACAGCGTGATTCTTAAATAGACCGACAAAATTCTACCCATGGTAGTGTCAAATGAGTACATGCTGGGAAAAATAGTAAAAAAATTCCTTGTATAACCGTTTTCGAAATAATTTTTTTTAAAGTTATGTTGGGGATAAAGCGTACGCCACTGATTTGTTTGTAAGTAGTATTAGCACACTTAGTGGAAGCATGATAATCATCTGATGACAATGTACTTGATCAATACACCAATGATCACCGTGTATTATCGATATTCATGATGAAAACGAGCACATTTTTTCCAAAACAACTAATTTGAACTCATGAGCGTCGTAAGTGGCACGGATTAAGGGATTTCTACCTCTATGGAATAAAAACGTAAATATGGTACAGATCGTCTCTACTTATCCTTGGAAGACTGTGATAAAATTTTGTCGGTCTATTTAAGAATCACCCTGTATGTATAACTTCAGCAATGAACGATTTTTTGTTTAACCCCCTTGGAGTGGAGTTTTCAACAAACCTGAAACACGCGTTTTTTATATTTAGACGAATGCCCAAATACCAATTCTCTTGGTTATAACTTCGAAAATGACATATTTTTATATTCAACCGTCTTGGGGGTGGAACTTTCAAAATCCAGAAACATGTCTTTTTTCATTTTTAACCGAAAGATCAAATACCATTTTTCATTAATATAGCTTCAAAAATGACGATTTTTTATGTTTAACCCTTTTTGGGGGTGGAATTTCTAAAAATAATAAAATACCTGTTTCTTTATTTTTCACCGAATGCTCAAATATCAATTTTTATAAATATAAGTTCAAGAATTACGGATTTTTATATTTAATTTTAATTTTCAAAGATATAACTTAAAAAATAACGAATTTTTATTCAAATTTTAACACCCTATTTAACCCTCTTAGGGGGTGATTTTCGAAAAATCCTTTCTTAGTACACCCCTACGTAACAAAAGTTATCTACTGTAAAAATTTCAAGTTTCTATCCTTAGCCGTCTGTGCGTTGATTTGTCAGTCAAGCCAAGCAATTTCATATTATATAGATTTCAGCTTTTTAGTTTCTTAATTTCCAATATTTCTTCTTCATTTCGTAAATCTTTCAGTTTTTCGATGTTTCACTGTCTTATTATTTCAGTTTTCCAATTTCCTAATGTTCATACTTTGCAGTTTTACAGTTTTTTAGTTTATCACTCTTTCATTCACTTAGATCAACGGTGTTTTAATCTTACTGTTTTATTTATTTATTTAATTTTTTGTGTATCAGTTTTTAATATTTTTAGCTTTTGAGTCTCTTAGTGTAGGTATTGTTTTTTTAATCAGAATTTATTAGCCTTTCATTTCAAATACAAAGCATTATTTTCATGCCACTGTGAAAAATGACTTTCTGACTGAAATTTTAGTACGTAAATAACATAACAAAATTAGAAACAGCACACCAGTTACTTCTTGAAGCAATTAAACTCGTGGATAAACTGTAAACTTTTGCAAAATGTACCCCAGGAGTTTGGAAAAATTAATTATTCACAAACTATAACAAAATAATCTGAAAATAAAAATCTACTGAAAATAAAAATGTCGATTGTATGAAGAAATATTGATAATGCAGAGGTGCCTGACTTTCAGGCAGGTTTTCTAGGTTGAGATGAATTCTTATGGGAAAACGAATTAATTTTACAACAGCAAATATTTAGGTTCAACAGTTAATTAATTTCTTTATACCTTTTTTTGTGTAATAGACAATTTTAAAGGCATTAGCAACTTAAAAAACAACTTTGTCTTAAATGATAGTCCTGAAAACGTTTATTACAGTAGTGAAAACCGTTTCGCTGTATCGGCTCTCTAACTCAAGTTATTTCGATTTAAAGTTGGAATTATGACGTCCTAACCGCCTCTTGATATTGATTATTATAACTACAGTTTAATTTATATGTTATAATTACACTAGTTTACAACGTTTTTACCCAACAGATGAAATCAATGTGTATCGGTAAAATAATTAACCCTAAATCTGATACTGAAGTCGAAAAAAAATTAGGACGTCAAGGGCTCGAAAATGTCGAGATTTTTCTCAACGAACGAAAGATGCTTATCATGTGCAAAATTATGTTTGTGAAACGCAATCTTTATTTATTCCATAGATTATTATTTTAATGTGTGTATATTAAAAAATAAAAAATTCTACTTTTCTCCAAGTCGTTATGTTAGGAACAATAATTTTTGAATTACTGTCGTATACGTGTTGGGAATAATAAATTAGACACGACTACCATTGCGAAGGTTATACAAAACTAGAGTATATGAAAGGGTAAGCCGTACGACCTAAAACAAAAATTGGCGTAAAAAATCAGTAGTTAAAATGCTCGCACCGAAAGAAATAGTTGGTAATCTAAACAAATTCCGGCCAAAACAACGCTCTCATTTTTGGTGCAATTCGTTAAAAACATCAAGAGAATTTTATTGTTATCACGGTTCCAAAGGTACCAAGGAGCTCCGCCCAGAGAGAAAAAGATTTCGCTTGTCTAAAATAAACTGAAATCAAAATTTATTTTTAATACTATTCTCTTTACAAACCACATTTATGAGTTTTTGACCAGTCCAACACAACATCAATGTGAGACACATACCACAAGCAACAAATATGCATATTCGTATTTTTAAAATATTGTTCATGGTGTCCGCGAACTACAATTTAAATTTAACAGATTGTTAACAATTTTCAATCACTTACATTTGCGATAAATGCGAATGAACTGATGAGAAGTAAAATCCCAAACACCAGAAAAAACGGCAGTGCTAACAAAACAAGGTTTACCGTCATTTTCACGAACCTATAAATAGTTTATTCAAAAATATTGATTTCATAAATATGGGTAGTTTTAGACTTCTTTAAAGCAATGTGGTGAGAAACACACAAACGTAATGCTTTCCCTATTTCTTGTTGGTAGCAAGTATCCTGCAAATATTTCCAACATTTTACATCATCAGTTTGATATGTTTCAAACAAATATTCTTCAATGAGGAGGTATTGTAACTGTGCATGTTGAAATGCATAAATAAAAAGGAAAGAAATTCTAAAGAAATTATAGTATAGAAATGGAGATGCTGCGAAATAAAAGTAGTAAGGAATAAACGACCATTCCCCAAAATATTCCTCAAAAACTTCAACACAAATGAAAAAGTCTCTCTGACTTCCAAAACATGGAAAATTGCTAATCACTGTAATTAGGACAAGTAGCAGACTGTATGATATATAACGGTTTATCATCTGACAGTTTCGCTTAAGTTTAATTTGAGCTTCTTTTCTCAGGAAATTCAAAGGCCAACCAATTTTACAACCAAATGTAAATGCTTCGAAAATTTCCTTTTCCAAACCCACAGAAATAACCGATGTAGCAATTGCCTTAAGAAAGACAAATCATCACACTGACGATAACAGTTTTATTTCACTTACCAAAAGGAAAAATATTAATACTGGGCCGTATCTAATTAAAAGGTTTAAATTGAAATGGTGATACATGTAGTATATGGTTAAACACTGAACGAGTGAGTACAATACAATAAGCAAAACATCACAAAATCTGGCTAGTTTGCTATTTTTGGCTTCAATGAAAATCATCTTTCGCAATATGATAAAAGGGTCTGAAAATTTGTAAAATTTGTAAATTAAATTAATTGAATTCCAGTTTTTACCAGCGAGTTCATCCATCGTGCTGTGTGTTGAAAACTCTTTACTAAACTGAACTTTTAAAAAATATTATGTATAAATATCGAACAGCAATTAAAGAACGTCTTATGAATAAAATATTTAGATTAAACAAAACTCACTGAGTCACCAGTATCTGACATAATTACAAGATGGGGCAGTTTTCAATTTACCACAAGCTTAAATTATATTAAGAAAAATCTGGTTGAATGCAATAGGTACAATAAACAATAATGGACTTATTTTTAGATTCAGAAAATTAAAACAATCTGTACTGAATTGGTTTATCCAAATAAATTGAGTTCGGCCAACATGATGTGCAAAAACTCACGAAACGACTTAGTAAAAGTTACAAGATGGCGCAGTTTTTGTTGAAATGTAGCAACACTATTG
This sequence comes from Tribolium freemani, assembly GCA_939628115.1. NCBI lineage: Eukaryota > Metazoa > Arthropoda > Insecta > Coleoptera > Tenebrionidae > Tribolium > Tribolium freemani. The sequence goes on from OW626785.1 coordinate 35,190,778, forward strand.
ATTTCCGTTCTTGAATAAAACAAAAATGCTCCAAGCGGGGCCTTGGGTATAATTTGTAATCTAATTTATTTTAATGAATAAATTGAATAATGGTTATAATATGAATAAATAAACAAAATAAGTTTGTCTTGACAGTTTTGCCTATATATGGACTATTATTATTTAAAAGATAAAAAACCAATGTTGATTCAGTTAATGTTTTTAAAAATTAAACGAAGTATCTAAGTGGTAAGTGCAATTAGTATTTTTAGTTGCATCTTAGGACATGTCAGAAATAACCCAATATTGACTCACCCTGTAATTATAGTTATTTATTGTATAAGGGTCTTACAGTAAGGGTCTTATAATAATTGTGTTTTGTTAAAATTTTGTTTAAATAAAAGTTATAAACATATTCTCGTTATACCACACCATACTATACTAGTAAGAGACTAAACTTAAGTATATGGATATACCACTTATTTTTTAACGTTTCTGAAATAAGTAAGATATTGGGTGATATTTATAAAAAGTAGTACATGCTTATACTTATATTTTTTTAAGTAGATGCTTACATCCACCTTCATAAAATTATAAGTATTTACTTTTGTAGCAATAAGTAGGTGCGAATACTTATGGTGCAGTTACATCTGGTCACTTATTGCACGATAGTTATGTCCGATATTGAACTGTCATGATGTAAACAAGGTGGAATTTGTGTCTGGCATAAATATTCCAATTGTCAACAAAATGTATCAGACAGTTTTAGTGACAGGTGTAAACACTACGGATATGAAAGTTCATACATACTCGTAGTTCAGACGTGTTTCACAGAAATTGCGAGAGTTGATGAGTCGTATACCTTTGTGGAAGTATTGACTAGAAGAATGACTAGAAAAAGTGGTTGAAAAACGTACATTTATTGCTCAAAACCCATTTTGAAAAGTGTCTGACAAAACTCCATTAAAGAAATTGCAAGAAATATATGTCGGAATGTAAATAGCTGCGGAAATTTTGTGTCCGACATTTGACACAAATGTCTAAAGAGACACGTACCATTATGTAGTAGGGCTCAGAAAATATGCACTTAAAAACTCTTAAAATATGCATGCAAATATGCACAAAAACTGTCAAAATATGCACTAAAAATATGCTATTATGATTATGCTTCTTAATATACATATATGCGTTTATGAAACAAGAAAATATGCAGTTTTTCTGACGTCATACATAACATTTAATTTCAAGGACCATAAAAATACACAGAACCAAATTCTAATAATTTATTTACAACATTAAACATAACTGGCTGATTCTTTTAGGGGCTACATTTGAAACTTTTTAACTTCGAGTATAGCTACAGATTTAAAATTTTGTATACGATCCAAATCGACCATTCTGAGTTCATATCAATTATTTTCAAAATTATTTTCGGAACGATAAGAAATTGGCGCCAACTTTGAAATTTTAAGCAGTAACCACCTATTTTTATTGCATTTTTGAATTCGCCTTTTGAAACTCATTAAAATTTACTCAGTTGTTAATACATACTTATTAGGTGTTTCAAAATTATAAAAACGCCAACGTCGCATTTTATCTTTATCTTATCTTATTACCTGTTATAAATTATTCATGCACTTCAAAAAATTAATAGCTAATGTAATTTATACTTTCAATGAGAGATCTAATCATTAATAACTATTTTATATTTTTATCAACCTTATTTAAAAAATAATTCGGTAAATTGCGACGTTGGCGTTTTTATAGCTTTGAAACAGCTAATATCTGTCATAGTTTTTGACGTATGTCATTTTTTTATGCAAATTTTTATTTACACGGGTTCATTTAAAATATCACAGCTCTTGAACCCTTTACAGTAAGTGAATAATTCTTTTCGCATTTGATTACCAAAGGTTCGAAGGGTCTTCTGAAATATTCAAAATAGTCAATTGTCAAATTCCAAGGTTACTATGATTTTTTGAAAATGATGATAATTCAAATGGAATGACCCTATTTTTTCAATGGCAATCAAAAGAACATCGATTTTTATAGAGACTTTTATCAACATTTTCTATATCTATCTTTTACAGTTTTTGAAAGAATCGCAAAAAACGGAATTTTAGCTCATTATTTTCATTTTTAATCGATTAAAATTTCGAAAAATACGAGAAAGTTGTACTATTGACTGATTGAGTTACTTTACATAATTCACTAAGTTATAATAAACCATAAATATTATTGTTTTACTGTTTATTCCATAATGAACCAGCTAAAACTAAATAAAATGTTGAAGTTTGACAATTGTTGACCATTTTGCAAGGCCTACTTGATTAACGATGAAAATTACAAAGTAAAATCCGTTTTTTGTGATTATTTCGAAAACTGTAAGAGATAGGTATAAGACATGTTGATAATAGTCACCATAAATGTCGATGTTCTTTCGATTGCCGTTAAGAAAATAGAGTCGTTCCATTTGAAAAAACTGAGTTATAACCGTTTTTTGCTAACCATTTAAAAAAAAACATACTAGCCTTGAATTTTGACAGTTGACAATTTTGAAAATTCTAGAAGAATCTTCAAACCTTCAGTTATCGAATGTAAAAAAATTATTCACTTCTTGCAAAGAGTTCAAGAACTATGATATTTTAAATAAACCCCTTCAAGTAAAAATTTTAACAAAAAAATTGACATATGTTAAAATCTATGACAGATAAGTACTAACAACTTGGGTAAATTTTTTTCAGTTTAAAAAGGTGAATTCAAAAATGCAATAAAAATGTGTTGTTACTATTTAAAATTTCAAAGTTGGCGCCAATTTCTCGTAGTTCCACAAGTTCAAAAATTTTGAAAATAATTTAGTTAAACTCAGAATGGTCGATTTGGATAGTATACAAAATTTTAAAGCTCTAGCGATATTATAAGTTAAAAAGTTTCTAATGTAGGCCCTAAAAGAATCACCCTGTATATTAGCTGTTTCAAAAGTATGTAAACGCCAACGTCGCATTTTACCAAATTATTTTTTTAAATAAGGTTGATAAAAATGTAAAATAGTTATTAATGAATAGATTTCTCATTGAAACTATAAATTACATTAGCTATTAATTTTTTGAGGGGCCTAAATAATTTATAACAACTAATTTTTAATTTTTTACTAATTTTATTAGAAACAATTATTTAAGTGAGATGCAAAAATGGTGGATGCGCCGGGGTATTACAATACGTGAAAAATTAATAAAACTATAAGAAATTCTTTAAATGTTTCATTTCTGGTTGTTTCAAATAAATCTGTAAAAATATAGAACCCCTCAAATGGATCTAAGATGGAATATTAGTTATTAAATCTGTAATCAAAAAAGCTTCAGTTTACATTTTTCACCATTCGAAAGTTTAAAACAAAATCTTTTAGTTTGTTAAAATAATTTGATCTCATGCTCTGAAGTTAAAAAATAATTAATAAAACAACAAAAAACTTTACTTCTGGTTATTTTAGAGGAGACTACATTTACGAAGCTTTAATAAAACTAGAGCATACGATGCGGAAAACCTGAAATACAAATTAAACTACAAAAATTATCTTTCATAATGTGCGCACGGAAACAATCAGTCTGTAGTCTGTCTGTAGTCACGTATTCCGGCCAAAACAATACTCTCATTTTTGGTACAATTCGTTATAAACATCAACAGAAGTTTGATGTTATCAAGATTCCAGTTGTACCAAGGAGATCCGACCAAAGTAAAAAAAATATCGCTCGTCTGAAATAAAATGAAACTATTGGAAAGCAAATAACATATTAATCTTTCAACAAACCACATCTATGAGTTGTTGACCAATCCTGCAGCAGGAACGCAGCTATAATCTAAAAGAAGAAAAGGTCAATATCTGTAATAATAAACAAGTTATGGAGCTTTTTCGGATCGTTGGGTCAGCCTGTATTTATGCAATTGTGTTCATAGTCGTAATGGGTACAAATCACCTCGATAAACTTTATCCTCGTGTACCTATTATAGCTACATTTTCAGCTTATGTACTAAATAATGTATTATTAACATATATTTCATTAAACTCAAACTAGACAACGTGAATTACTAGTAATTTTACCTCGGATAAACATAAATCTATATGGCTTCATAAATTAATCATTTTTTGTGCCTAATTACCTAATACCGGTGGAGTGAAATGAGTTTTCAGAATAATAGTACACCATGGCTGATTTTAAAGGTAATACAACACTGTGTTCGCTTTTTGTTATTAACTTATCAACTTTTAGACCCGTTTATCATGTTGAGAAGGGTATTCATTGATGTCAATAGATACAAGCTAACAAAACTTTGCGACTTTTCTGTTGTCACCTTTCATTCGCTCGTTCTTTGTATACAGCTATATTACATGATCAAAAATTTCAACGTAAATCTTCTGATCAGATATGGCCCGACAACAATTGCCTTCCTCCTTGTAAATAGAATAAATCTGATCTTTGCTGACTAGTCTTTTTTGAGATGATTGTGTCTGCAGTTCTTTCAGAGGCTTTGGCGAAGGATATATTGAGAGGACTAACATTTTATCAGAAGGTTTATTGGTCACTTGAAGTTATAGGAAAAGATGCTCAAATGAAGCTCGAGAGAAAATGTCAGATGATAAATATCTGCATATCATGCATTCTGCTGTTTTTCTCAATTACAGTAGTTATCAACATGCCATTACTCGGAGACCAGAGACATTTTTTTATTTCTATTCAAGTTTTTGAGAAATACTTTGGCGAATGGTCGCATTTCTTAAATGTATTATATTTCGCAGGACTGCCATATTTAGGCTACCATGCCGTCAAGCTATGTTTTGTTTTTGTTTACGGAATAGTAGAAATCGAGCTACAATTCTCCATTATTGAAGGATACTTGCTTCAAATGTACGAGGTGGATCATTTGAAAAGTTATGAATATTTACAAGACGCTCGGTATCAGCAAGAAATAGGAAATTCCTTACGCCGTTGCACAACACACCACATTGCTTTGAAAACGTCTTAAATCGCTTATATTATTACACTCATTTCTCTAATTAATTTATTTAAAGGATGGTGAAAATAATGGTTGATGTTGTCCTGAAATGCATGCCATTTTATTTAGTACTGGGTGTGCTACTTTTGATTACTTGCTTTGCGTTCATCATAAATGTAAAGTAACTACTTTTAAAGAAATACAAGCTAAGCATGTTTTAGTTTGCGGACACTATGACTAACACTACAATAATACAAATTTTCATGTTTGTCGCAAGTACTTTGTGCATCACTATACTGTTTTGTTGGAACGGTCAACAACTGATAGATGTGGTTTGTTAAAAACTTAATACTTCGGCTACTTTCCAATTATTTCATTTTATTTTAGACGAACAGTATTTTTTTTACTTTGGGCGGAGCTCCTTGGTACTTTTGGAATCTTGAAAACATGAAAATCCTATTGATGTTTCTAACAAATTCTACCAACAATGACAGAATCGTTCTGGCCGGAGTTTGTTTAGATTACAAAATGTTTGTTTCAGTGCGTACATTCTAACTTGTGACTTGTTACTTTAATTTTTATTTCAGGTCTTGCGAATCTCTGTCTCATATGCTCTAGTTTTGTTTAATCTTCGCAATCGCAGTCTCGGTTGAAGCAACAGGAAGGAAAATACTTGTAGTGTTTCTTGTATTCTTATATGGGAAACTTTGCATTCTACAATTCTTCTAAATGTACTTTTGTTTTAGTATTTAGATAAATATTTATTATTATTATGTAAGATGTAACTCTATTTTCACAAGTAAAAAGAAGTTCATGAATAAGATTTGATTCATTTCCAAACTTTCTCTTGAAATTGCCAAAAAACTAAAAGTGGTACAATATACGCTAGCAAGGCTACTTTTCCCATCTCTTTAAATCTAAATAATTGTAAAAAAATTCTGAAAAATATAAATTATTATAATAGCAAACGCTATTATTATTATTGTGATTATTACTTTTCGAGATACAGTAAGAATATACTTTTAGCAAACACACCTATACAGAATGTTCTGCATCTTTTATCAATTCTGGTGAATTAAACATCAATATAAAATTTTCTAAATTGATCGAAGCTATGCAAAATAATTATTAATTAGGTACCTACATTATTGTCTTTTCAGAATAATATTTAAGAAAGAAAAGTGCAACAAACGGTATCCAAAACTTTAAGCACTCTGGAAAGCAAAAAAATTTTTTATGCAACGATAATGAAACGTTAATAATGTGTTGAAAATTTGGGTGCCAATTGGTCTTATTCCAAAAATAATTTGTAATTTTTAGCTATACTAGCAGTTGCCCACGGCTTCGCACGCATGTCCACAACCACTTTGAAACACAAAAAAACAATGCAAAACTTAGTATAACAAAAAGTAGAAACACAAAATTTTATTGTGAACTTTAAAACCGTGACCCAATGCAAACCCAAGTAAATTTTGAATTTTGCTTGTTCTCAACTCATTCCCTGTTAACCCTCTTGTGGATGTAATTTTCAAAAATCTTTATTTTTAACCGGAAGTCCAAATGCCAATTTTCTTGGATATGACTTCAAAAATGCAGGAGTTTTGCGTTGAACTCTTTTGGGGGTGGAATTTCTAAAAATCCTGAAATATACTTTTTAACCGAATGTCTAAGATATCAATTGATAACTTCAACAATAAAGAATTTTTTCTATGTATAACTTCAACAAAGAAGGATTTTTTGTTTAACCCCCTTGGAGTGGAGTTTTCAACAAACCTGAAACACGCGTTTTTTATATTTAGACGAATGCCCAAATACCAATTCTCTTGGTTATATCTTCGAAAATGACATATTTTTATATTCAACCCTCTTGGGGGTGGAACTTTCAAAATCCAGAAACACGTCTTTTTTCATTTTTAACCGAAGGATCAAATACCATTTTTCATTAATATAGCTTCAAAAATGACCATTTTTTATGTTTAACCCTCTTTGGGAGTGGAATTTCTAAAAATAATAAAATACCTGTTTCTTTATTTTTCACCGAATGCCCAAATACCAATTTTTATAAATATAAGTTCAAAAATTACGGATTTTTATATTTAACCCCCTTAGGGGTGGAAATTCCAATTGTTCTTAAACACACGTTTTTCATCTTTAACCGAAAGCTCAAGTACCATTTGCATGGATACAAATTAAAAGTTACGGATTTTTATACAAATTCTAACCGGTGTTTAACCCTCTTGGGGTTGGTATTTCCAACTACAACACGTGTTTCTTCACTTTTCACTGAAAGCCCAAATACCAGCTTCAATTAATGTAAATTTAAAAGTTACGAATATTTATACAAATTTTATTACGCCATTTAACCTTTTTAGGGGTTGCTTTTTTGAAAATCCGGAAACACGTGATTCTTTTTTAATTTTTAACCAAAAGCCCAAATACTAATTTTCAAGGATGTAAGTTCAATGTAACTTTAAAAATTACAGATTTTCTAAACTCTAATTCTAAATTCAACTCTCCATTTAACTCCTTTAGGGGTTGATTTTCCAAAAATCCTGAAACACGTCTTTCTTTATTTTTAACCGAAAGCCCAAATACTAATTTTCAAAGATATAACTTAAAAAATGACGGATTTTTATTTAAATTTTAACACCCTATTTAACCCTCTTAGGGGGTGATTTTCGAAAAATCCTTTTTTAGTACACCCCTACGTTACAAAAGCTATCCACTGTAAAAATTTCAAGTTTCTATCCTTAGCCGTCTAGGCTGTGCGTTGATTGGTCAGTCAGGCCAAGCAATTTTATATATACAGGGTGATTCACATAACTTTACGACCCTGACGAGTTTTAAATGCAACCAGTAATACACTACTCAATTATAATTTGATTCAAAACCACTAATAATTATAAATTTGTTTGTGATTTGGATATTCCTTGCAAACCTTACAAAATTAGGTTCTTATTGCAGTCTCTGGCGTTTTTGTTTTGGCCAATTTAAGCGTAATTCAACCTCCAATGTATAATGGGTTGCATTTAAAGTTTGTCAGGGTCGTAAAGTTATATGAATCACCCTGTATAGATGATGTACCAAGCTTAATTTGGTAAGCATACAAAGCATAAAAAGATCACTTAATAAAATCAAGAATTCGTTCTTTTTAACTTACTTTTCTCTTTTTCTTTTTCTTATTGTATTTTCAATTTTATTACATTATCTTTTCTTTTCTTAATATTAGGTAAGTATTATTATAATTATTTTTATTTTTCTTGCATTTTGTTTTCGATAATGTTTTGTACTGGATTATAAGTTGGTTAAACTTCGCCCAAATAGATTAATAAATACGAATATTATGTTAAGAGGGATCCCCCAAGACCGTGTTAGTTTCTGCGGGGTCCAGCGGAAGAGGGTGAGGTAGCTCTGTAGGTGGAGCATCGTTTGCCATTTCCACTCACTTTTTACAAATGTACACTCTTATAAAGAAGTCGCTTTGAGATCAGTCAGGAGTCATGACTCATACTTGCAGTTTTCGTTGTTCCAAGTAATTGACGATGATAACTTTAAATTTCTTACAATTATATAAATCATTTTAAAACTTTGGCCAAATAATTCTGGATAAATAATATTATTGTTACATTATCAAATATCTAATAATTTATTATTATTATTATTATTTTCTCAATGTATGTGTGGTTTTATTAAAGGAATGATAAAAAGCTACTTACTTAATTATTATTGGGAAGACAGACAAGCTAGTTTGGTATATAATTTATTCGTCAACTTTTTTAGGTCTTTTTCAGGACAATATATAGGTAACCATTCGTGTAGTGTGAAGGGGTACCATTTTGTTAAATATTAATAATAATGAATAATGCGGAGTTTTAAAAAACCCGACAAAGGATCAGTGATAAACGATTATATTGAACGACGAACAACGATAAATTAAAATATAACATGAAATAATAAATTAAACAAAACAAACGTTAGTTTGCGGGAAAGACGAGAGTCGAACTTGACATTTCACGTAGATGGCCTGGACGGGGTGGTTGTACCGCAGGCCTTGCAACGAACGAAGATACGTCGAAATCAAAATTTACAGGGTGTTGGGAAATGGCTTAGCCATATTTTTTTCATTATCAGACGAGTTGAAAATCTTTCATTTTTTCCAATGTTTGATTCGATTTCTTTAAATTTAAATCACCTTTAAATTTTCGTTAAACGATTCCCTAATACTGTGTATAATAGATATCTACTAGCGTATTTAATTTGCCGGTTGCTTTTTTATTTTTGATAGCCTCGACTATATAGTCTGGATCTCGTATTGCCATGTTTCGTGTCTTTCGAGGGTCAACCAATTCAGGCAATAAACAATCCATGTAAAATTGTAATAATTTTGGCTCCATATTAGTTTTCCAGAAGTCGTCATCTTTGTATATCATTTCCGTTTTTAGCGGATAATTTGGCGATGTCCACACAGCCAGTAGACATTTATTTTTGTCAGTAACCCTTAGTTGGCCCTGAATTTGATAGTACCAACTATTCTCCTTATTTAGTAAGCCGGTTGTTGTCCATATTGTAATTAATCGCTTTTTGATTGCGTCTTCTACTGGCATATTGAAAGCGGAAAATGGACATTTAATTTCAAGGATTGTGTCACTGTCAATAATGCCATCAGGCGAAGCACCAAAAAATGGATACTCACCATCTATAAAAAGTCCACATGTTTTTATTGTGCTCCCTAATTCTCTGCTTAGTTGGCTTCGTGCTTGATCTTCATGATTTTTCCCATGCTTCATTGCTGGTACATTGTCCAAAATTCCAGAAGGGCTGTATAATAATCTTTGTACCAGTTTTACACAACTTGTGGTACGTCGTCTAGTACAAATACTATAAAAATTTGAAGCCGTAAGAATTTTTCTTCGTTCTTCCATCCACTGACTACTTCCTGATTGCAGTATAGTTTCCCCTTCTAATTTTTTTTTCTCATCTTTTGTTTTGTGTAGCTTTTTTAAAAATTCATTTTTTTCTTGCTCAAACAATCCTGCTTCCATATCAGGTTGTTGGCAGTTAACACCGTAGTCTGGATCACCATTGCTCAATCTTACTTTACTGCTTCTCTTGTAAAAAAGTTTTCTGCGACACTTTCTTTCCCTCCTTGCTGCAAATTTTGATTTTGCTTTATAAGGACTTCTTCCTACCACAGTTTTATGAAACAAATAATGTGGACGTTTTGTATTATGTGACAGTGCTGCAATATAACACCTTGATTGGTGCGTCCTTTAGCATAGTTTGGTCGTTTACGTCCTATAAATTTACACACTTTGGAATTCATTTGTTCTACAATATTACTGTCAACATCGTAGATAAGACTTCTCGCATGTTATGATAATTGTCTTACAATTGTCATAAGACGATTATAAAAATCATTTGCCGTTTTAATAATTTCGATTAAATTATCTTCTTCTCTATCTCTTGAACAAAAATAGTCCGCGCATTTATCATGATAACCAAAAACATGGAAAACACTATTGTCAATGTCTTTTTGTAGCATCTCAATTTTTGTCGACAAATTTTCCTCGGTGTTTTTTCTATATTTTATAACACTCCTTACAGCAGTCCGTAATTTAAATATTTTACTATCTGTCAAGAGTTTTCTTTGTTTCAGAGAATGTTTGGTGTCTGAAGCCAGTGCTTTTAGCTTGTTGCAATAGTTGCGCAATAAATGGTTGCGTACTACTGTCTCCGTCTGCGATCATTTTTGTGTACTTTAAACCGTACATATTCATATTTATTTTGGAAACCTTCGACAATTATTGCAGACTCCATACTTGCAGAAGAACCAGAATAGTTTTTAAAACAAATGTGTTCTTGTGCTTCACCTTTGGACGCAACACAAATTGCGCAATATTTATTCTTCACCCCCAAATATAAAACAAGTCCGGTTTCGAATCCAATAATTGCCGCAGTGCCAGAAAGAGCATTGTAGTTAGTTTTATAACTTCTTTTTGACCAGCACCCATCAACAACAACCGTAATACATGGTATTCCGTCCTTATCAACGTTGCCCATTTGGATGGCAATTTCTTTTTCTTTTTGAGCAGCTTCTTCCATTTGTTTTTTAGCCACGTTCTCCCAAGCTTAACATGCAGCCTTGTGGTGTTTATCATATGTTTTTGTATCCATACATGAAATATCCATAGAAGACATAAATTCTTCTAAGTTATAATAACCACATCCAATACTCATAATGCCTTCCACAGCAGCCATGTTAATATCCATTGTGTCCTCATATTGATTTGTAGAAATCTTGAACTCTCTTTTGCACATGTTACATTTAAATGTTATCAAAGAGTTAAACCCATTGCGGTTTTCTATCGTTATTTCCAAATTATTCATTGAACATCCAAATTCTTTCCCATGATTACTGACAATCTTCAAATTTTGAAGGAAATATCCCAGATCAACTATCCGTCTGCCGAGTATTTTATAATCATCCAATTTTTGTTCTGCGTCAATGTCGCCATCCAAGTATTCATTTTCAACAAAAGCTTCAAAAATTTTCCATGCGGTTTTCAGACAAACTGTATGAAAGTGTCACTAATTATGTAAAAAAAACTAAGATAATAAAAAGACTTACTTTGGTACGGTATCTTCTGTTGGTATAACACTCACATTTGATGTGGTGATATTTACGTGAGGTAAGTCATTTTTTTTACAACTTTTAAGTAAATTAATAAAGAAAATTTTGTTATTGTTATAGTTATAATTTTTTATTTACCTATTGTATTCTGTTAAATTTGAACATTTTTTTCGTTTCGCCGATAAAAAAAGTCTTTTCTTCTGACTTCTTCTTTTGGTCATAACGAAAAGAAGACTTTATTGTATTGTATTGTATTGTATTGAAAGTTCTAATAAAGATATTTATCTGAGAGTTGGTACTCAGGCATAATCCGTTGAGTTATGCTCAATGAAAATATTTTCAAGATGGCAGCACTTCCGGTTATACCGGAAGTCGCTATAAAGTTTCTTATTATAAATAGAAAGCTATGTTTTTTACTGCGTTTTTGGATTAGTTGAGTTATTTTAAGGGAGTTTTTATCAGCTTTCCCTATACCCAAGTTTAACCGTTTTTAAGATATTTAGGATTTTTGAAAATTTTTGAATTTGCACCTGTCCCTTAAAAAATCGATAACTCGCTTAGTTTTAGAGATTTTTAATTTTAAAAGTTAAGTTTTAAAGTTAAGTTTGGACCACTTCAAGTACCCAAAACTTAATTTTTTCAAATGTCCTAATTTTTATTCTACTAGATGGAGGAGAATTTTTTTCTGCATCAATCTGTATTAGCGTTCCCTATACCTATCTGTGATAATTTTCAAGTTATGTTGTTTTTTTTGTTATTGTAGGAAATTTCTTACTAACCACTGCTATTTTTGCATAGTTTGCCATTAAAACATTTTTGATTAAACTTAAACGACAAACTCTGTTCAAAATTGTGTTATCAGACTGTGAAAACAAAATAAATTCATTGGGTGTTGGTTTGAAAAACTTTAATTTCTCACCTTTTTTCATTCGTTTCCATGGCAACCTATGAGAAAAGGCCTATGGCTAATGAATTTCTCAATCCCAACAAAAAGGTATTGTAACTTGAAAACTATTAAACATAAGTATAGGGAATGTTAACACAGATCGAAGCATCATCTAGTGAAATAAAACTTTTGTCATTTCATTTGAAAAAAATAAGTTATGGGTGCTTAAAGTTTTGCAAACTTAATTTTAAAAATTTGGAGTTTGTTATTCTTTTTTTAGAAATTTTAAAACACCAAAGAAAAGATCTAGGCTTCCTCTTTCAAATGAGCTCAAAAATATTTCCAAGTTTTAAAAATCGCAGAGTTATCGATTTTTGAACTGGAAAGTGCAAATCCAAAAAAAATTTAAAAACCATAAATATTTCGTAAACGGCTAAATTTAGGTATAGGAACAGCTTATGAAAACTACCTTAAAATAACTCTAGTAATTCAAAAACGCATTAAAAAATATAGCATTCCATTTAAAATAAGGAAGTTGATAGCGACTTCCCGTATAACAGGAAGTGCTGCATCTTGAGAATATTTTCATTGAGCAGGACCTAAAAGATTATGGTTGTACACAAATTTTCAGATGACTATGATTATTAGAACTCCCAGTACTTCTTATGTGGGGTTTAGACAAAACAGCCTGTATTGTACACAATAAAAAATCCCATGCGAACTCGTAAGGCCGATAGGCACTGGAATGGATCTAAAAATGTATTAACAGCTCACGCGCGCGCTTGCAAGTGAAGAAAAAAAAGAACAAAACAAGTCCAAACTTCCTAGAATTAAAAAAAATACAATTTCTAGAAATATAACTAGATTCCTAAAAATTCTGTGAGATTTGAGAATACACTGAGAGATTTATACACTGAGGTTTTTATTTTACTGAACATATCATAACACCCATAACACTATTGCTCCTTGTGTTCAATTTAAAAATATCACCTCAATGCATTACTAGAGTTTTTAGATCTTCTGTACTGAATGTTAAAGAGTTTATTTTGCTGAACATTACATAACACACACAATACTTAAATAATTATACGGACTGTTTATAAAAGAATGTAGGATCTTAGGTGGTTTTGGAATTTGAATTTTCCGCATTTAATTATTTTATTTCTACGAAATTTCTGAAATGTACCAATTTTTATCTACTCAGGCAACCAGTAGAACCAAATTTTTCATATACTAACATTGTTCGTTTTTTCTTGAAAGTAATACCTACTACTATCCTACATTCATTTATAGACAGATTGTATTCTACTATGTGAAAATACGAATTTTTCAGTTCGCATGTTTACTGTGATCTAGGTACATATGTACCGATATTAAAATAATAATTTTTACTTTGAATGTACAAAGCCTAACTTAAACGGTTATACGGCAGGTGGCGCATTTCTACAGTCTGCAGTTCACAGCAAATTTTTCTGGTGCACTGCTTCCGTTGTACCCACAGATTTTTCTTTAAACGCTTTGATTTTGCAATATAATGTATACCATCTGAAAGAGAAAACTTCAAAGCAGGTTTCTCTAGTGTTAGATTTGTAATTTTTTTCGATTTTTTACAAGAAAATGGCACTTCAAATGAGACATATTTTGTTGTTTTTGATTGCAGAAATTATCTGTTTCCCAATAAATTTTCAAAAATCTAACACTAGACGGACACAAAATGAACCTTTCTGAACCCAAAACATTTTTCATTTTAAAAAATTGGGTTCATTTAGATTTTTTTTTGTGGGTACAACGGAGTCATGTTTTCCCATCCGTATACAAGCATGGGGGATCCCTCTTAAGTTTTTAACTAAAAGACGTGAGAAAATTGCGAAAAAAAGAGTTTGTTTTACACTTTTATTTTATTTTTTAACTTTTCATAAATTATTCTTTGTCTAATAACTACAAGTATTTTCCCTATTTTTCCATAAATAAATATATTCAATGATGGAAAAAAGGCGTAAAAAATTAGTATATTTTTCTAATCATTTCGCCAAAGAAAAATTTCGTATTCTTCCTTATTAACATTTTCTTTAAACGCTAAATTCGGAGCCAATTTTAATCAACGAAGCAAAACTGGTTGTAATATTTTTTTAGTTTCATTATTTCGTTTGAAAAATATTATCCAAAATAACTGGAGCTGAATTCCCCTAAAACTATTAATAATAAATTGTAACTGACTTTTATGCAACTAGGTACTTAATTCAAATGATTTTTTTTTAAAACAATGATTTAATTGCGATACAAAAATGGTGGATGCGCCGGAGTATTACAATCCGTGAAAAATTAAAAACTACAAGAAATTCTTTAAATGTTTAATTTCTGGTTGTTTCAAATAAATCTGTAAAAACATAGAGACCCTCAAATTTACAGTTTACATTTTTCACCATTTGAAGTTTAAAAAAAATCTTTTAGTTTGTTAAAATAATTTGATCTCAAGCTCTGGTGTTCAAAAATAATTAGTAAAACTACAAAAAACTTTACTTCTGGTTATTTTAAACGAGACTACATTTACGAAGCTTCAATAATACTAGAGCATACGATGCGGAAATTCGTAAAATCTGAAATACAAACAAAACTACAAAAATTATTTTTTATAATGTGCGCACGGAAACAATCAGTCTGTAGTCAGCACGTATTCCGGCCAAAACAATACTCTCATTTTTGGTACAATTCGTTATAAACATCAACAGAAGTTTGATGTTATCAAGATTCCAGTTGTACCAAGGAGATCCGACCAAAGTAAAAAAAATATCGCTCGTCTGAAATAAAATGGAACTATTGGAAAGCAAATAACATATTAATCTTTCAACAAACCACGTCTATGAGTTGTTGACCAATCCAACATAACAGTATAGTGATGGACACAGAACTAGCTGCAAACAAGATTACTTGTATTTTTAAAACGTTGCTCATTGTGTCCGCAAACTACAATTTATTATATTTACCAGATTCTTAAACCACTTTCAAACTTACGTATATGATGAACGTGAAAGAACTGACGAGGAGTAAAACCCCAAATACCAGAAAAAAAGGCATAGCTATCACTGTAAGACTCACTATCGTTTTGACCAACCTATAAATAATGTATTTAATAATACTGACTTGCCAAATTTGAATGCTTTAAGACTTTTTTAGGGCAATGTGGTGCTTAATGCAAAAGCGTAACGATTTTCCTATTTCTTGTTGGTAGCGAGTATCTTGTAAATATTTACAACGTTTCAAACAAACCGTTTGATACGTTTGCAACAAATATTCTTCGATGAGCAAGAATTGTAATTGTGCTTCTAAAATTGCATAAACAAACATATAACAAATTTTGAAGAAATGATAATATAAAAATGGAGTTCCTGTCAAATATAAATAGTAAGGAATAGACGACCAATCGCCAAAATATTCCTCAAACATTTCAATACAAATAAAAAAATCTCTCTGACTTCCAAAACATGGATAATTAATGATTATGGCACTTAAGAAAAGCAGAAGAGTGCAGGCTACATAGATATTTATGGTCCCACATTTTCTCTCAACCTTTACTTGACCATCTTTCTTTATCACATTAAGAGGCCAGCAAGTTTTACGAAGAAATGTGTTCCCTTTAAAAATTTCTTTTTGCAAAACCATAGAAATAACCGTTGCAACAATCATCTGAAAAAAGACAATTTACTACACTGAAGACACCGCTTTTACTTCACCCACAAACAGCTGTAATGTTGTTGTAGGGCCATATCTGATTAGAAGATTTAGGTCTAAATTATTGAACATGTAGTGTATCTGTAGGCACAGAACGAGCGAATAAATCGTCGTAAGCAAAATATTACAGTTTTTCGTTATGTTATTATTACTGGCATCAATTAAAAGTGTCCGTCTCAACATAATAAAAGGGTCTGGAAATTTATCAATTAATAATTTTATTATAATTTAGCTCCAATTATTACCACCAGATTTGGACATCGTGCTGTGTGTCCACTGCACTCACACTAAGCCAAATATCGAAAAAGCATTAAAACATCGTAAAATAAAATATTAAAGACGAAACGAAGCTCATTAAATCCGACCTGATTGCAGCATTATTCTGATACGTTGAAATAACAAGCAATAATGTTTTTTAAACAAAAAATTAAAAAATCTTTTAGTTTGTTAAAATAATTTGTTCTCATTCCCTCAAGTTAAAAAATAATTAATAAAACTACAAAAAAACTTAAAAAATTTTACTTCTGATTGAGACTACATTTACGAAGATGTAACAAACTAGAGAATATGATGCGGAAATTCGTAAAATGCGACATAAAAATTAAACTAAAAAATTTATTTTACATAATGTGACTAAGATGACGTGAGAAAACTGCGAAAAAAATAGTACAAAACGTTTGATTTATAATTTTATGCTTCTTCAATAAAAGTATGGTATTTTACTAATTTGAAATATATTTATTAATTCAGTAAGATTCATGAATTCATGTTTAAAATGTATGAACCAATGATGTGTTTGTGTTTGTGATTCACTTTAGTTTGTACAGTAAACCAATCTGAAGATGTCGTCTCTGACCCCAACCATTGCCAGCAATAAATCATTATCGCTTCTTAAACTTGAAAATACTCTCGGAGAAATTTGCCGAGTTTTATAATCACAAATATTTGATTGCGATTTTACGAAATTAACTATTTAGTGAATTAGTGATTGTTAAAAAAAAACAATCAATAAACTGTCATGGAAGTATTATTGATCATAACTAAAATATTTAATAAAGTGTTTAAAACAGTGTTTTTTTTAATTCTTCTGAAAAATAAGTATTAATTAATTAAAAAATAGTAGGTGTTTTATAAAATAAAAAATATTAAAACTTAATTAATTGAAATTTTATTAATTCTGCAGTGTCTTTTTGAATCGACGGTATATAATGCTTTAAGTAAAACATTCTTAATAAAAACTTTTTTTGGACTTTTTGCACCAAACATTTAAACATTAGGTGTTCTAAAATGACATAAGAAATAATAATTTTGCAGCGTCTTAATATTATAGTATATTATATTATAAGTGATAGAAATGCATCATTATATGCAAGTGAGAATTTTGACTCACGAGTGCGCTTGCGCTCGAGTGGGACACTTTTCACGAGCTTTATAATGGCATTTCGATCACGTGTGATATACGACATTTTATCTTATCTTACCTTATTTTATCTCATACCATTCTACATTATACCACTGTTTTCGGTGAGATAAATTAAATTTCTCTCATAAGAGAGATAAAGCTGTCAGATTTACTCACTTGTGAGTATAAAAACAGCTTTATCTCTCTTGTGAGAAAAATTTAATTTATCTCACCGAAAACAGTGGTATAATGTACCTAAAAAACTGCACCTGTATGATAAAATAATTTTATTGCGATTTTATGTAATTAATGAATTACTAATAATTGTTAAAAGAAAACAATTAATAAACTGTCATGGAAGTATTATGATGTTAACAAAAATGTTTAATAAAGTGTTCAAAAAAATATTTTAATTCTACTGATCAAATATTAACTTTTTAATATTAATATAATAAGAATTACTAATTATTTAATCAAAATTTTATTAATACTACAGTTTCTATGCTTTAAGGTGGCGCTCTGCGAAAAAGTGCTGATTTTGGTCAACTTCAACTACCAATATCTACTAAACTATAAGAGATACGACTTTGATTTTTGTATATGTTACTGTTAACATCTTTCACTAAATTTCAATAATGTACATAAAAAAACAATTGACATAAAAAATCACAAAATATCCATGTTTTCAACACTTCATCGAGATAATCTTAAGAACCATAATACGTAGATAAATCGGACTGGCACCATTTGAAAACACACAAAAATATCTAGTGACATTACCCAGTTCCGAAAAAAAATGACTTTTAATTAAAAAAATACGTTTGATATCTCTGTGAAAGAAACGAAATTTGTTGTACAAAGTTGGTAATCTCACTAGATACAGGGTGTTTACGGTCTACGAGTCGAAATTTTAACTGGTAATAGAATAGTGCAGAAATAGTGTAACCGAAAAAGAAAACTCGGGAAAATGTTATTTATATCAATGTTATTTAATTTTTAAATATAGGCCGAAAGTTTGATGGCCACTAGATTTATTTTGGTGTATTTATACAGCGTGTTAGGGAATGATTTAGCATAAATTGAAAGGTAGATAGAGAATGGCAAAACGAATCGATAAAGTTAAATTTTTGTAGATCGAAAATGCACAGTTTTCCCAAAAAATCGTTCTGAAATTAAAGTCCCAAATTTTGAGAACCGCTGAACTAGAATGATAAAAATTAGAGTAAATTTTAATATTATTGACAAAACAGCAGAGGTAAATTAACTTCTTGATCCACTTCGTAATTCTTCCATTTCATTTTGTGTTTTGTGATCAAAATTTCTAAAAACAAAAAGAAATTTTTGCCAGAACGGGGGTTCGAACCTCCCACACAAATGACCATGCAATCTACAATTTTGAAAAATTCTCAAAACGTCCATGCGCCACTATGTCCACTTTGTTTAAAGAAAAAATTAACCGCTAATAAACTACCATAAACGACACAGTGGCTCTCAACAGGTGGATTGATAAAAAAATTTGAAGAAAGTATGCACTTTTTGGAAAAATGGAATAAGGCTTTTTAACTCGTCTGATCATGACAAATTCACTTACGAAATATTGCTAAACCATTCCCTAACACCCTGTATAAGGAAACAAAATTTCATTGTAACAAATAAGCAAATTGTTTCCATGGAAATGAAAAAAAAAGCTCGTCGTTCGTTACTAAGACGCGTCCAACTTTGCCTTCAATGCAATGGAGCCAACTTCGAACATTTACTTTGACAGCAGTTCCCAAACAAATTGTATAAAATAAATGTTTTTCCTTTACTTTCCGTAAATTTTCGTTTTATCTACGACATTACTGTTCTTATATCGTGCAAATCATTTTCTTAAAGTTTCAACTCCAAGACCGTAAACACCCTGTATAGTCGATTAAAACGATTTGGCGTTTGCCGTTTTTAAAAATGTTTGTTCGTTCTCGAGATTATCAAAAAACAATTTTTTGTTAGTTCTGGCACCGGCCACCAGTTGTCGCTTCAAATTTGAGCTGTCTGAATTGTCGCCTAAAGCAAAATATCTCCTCGGGTCCCTTCAGGTAGTGGAGAGTCAACCCCTCGTTGTAAATTTTATTTGTCCTCATTGTTGTGGCAAAGTTGGAGCAAATAAGATGATTTCGGTACTCACTGCTTGATCTTTAGAAAAGGATTTACATTGATTTATAAAATCCTTTTCAAAATCATTATTAAAATTTTGATTCTGCCTGGGTCGGATTTAAAATCCATACGTGTTAAAATTAAATTTTAATTGAATTAAATTTTAATTTCACTTTGTATAAATTGATCGACCCCTAGTAGTAATTTTTTACTTAACAGATTATTATACCACTAATTTTTTGCTGTAACTATTGATTTTTTGGATTTTTGTGAAATTCGATTAGAAAATGTTTTTATACTCGTTTCAGTTAATAAAAAAATAACTCTTATAAAGTTGACAAATGTCAAAAATTAGTAAAAATGATAAGGAACTTCTTAGGAATATTTTTTTAATTAACGATGTTCAACCAAACCTACAAATTTTTGAAACATGGGTTGTACTATGACAAATTTAAAAAATCGAAAAAGTGTCTTATTGAAACAACAAAAAATTACTCATCAAATACTACACGAGAGTTGGACAAAGAAGAACATTATTTTCCAAAACATTTCTCAAACGGGTTGTCATTGGTCATTATAATTTGCTTGGAACCCTGCGGATACAACGTTTACAAAAAGTTTTATCAAATAAATTTTAATATATTCACACTCTTTTTTGTACGAAGTCTATCGATAAATAATAATAATTATTATTACTTTATCGATAATAATAATATGTAGTGTACCTAAAAAACTACCTGCTTTAAATTTAGAATGTTTAGGTCCTTGACAGACTAGACCTTCCCCTCAGGTTCTCCAACCCAACACAAGTGGTACGAACGTTGTCGTGAATGGACGTAAAGTACGACTAACAATATTCTGCGTTTACAACATAATCCTATGATTAACTTTTCCAAATTTTTACGACACACAACCGCAGTCCGCTGTAAAAGTATTTACCTGGTAGACCCTTCTCATAGGCATTACAGGATCGTACTGAAAATAATAAGTTTGTGTTTTCAAGCATTGTACAAATAAATAAACACAAAATACAACAATAAATACAAAGCTTTTTATTTAAAAAATATTTTGTTTACATTTTTCATGGTATTTTAATTACTTAACATAAAATCGCTGTCACTATCACTATCGTCGCCAAGTTCGATTATTAACTCCCCCACTAATCACTCCCTGTAAAAATTTTCTTCTTTTATAACATGCTCCACACAATTAGACCAACTACTTGCTGTAAGTTTAGAAACTTCATTTTGAATAATTTGGATAGTGCTATCTGCAAATTTTGGTGTGGTATTGTGTCTTCTTACATTACTTTTAAGTTTGTGCCAAATCATCTCGATCGGATTAAATATACAGTGATAGGGAGGTAACCGTAAAACTGTATGCCCACATTCCTTCGCTATATAATCAATTTTAAACAATTTATCAAAATGTTTTGTTTTTAAAACCTCTAGGAGTTGTTTTTTTGTATAGTCTTCTTCAAAATACATATCATTTTTTACAAGAAAGTCTATAATTGTTTCTTTATTTGAAGTATTTGGAATTTTTTCGATTTGTGCCGAATGGTACGATGCGTTGTCCAAAACAATTACTGTATTAGAGGGAAGTTGCGGCAGCAATTTATTTTCGAACCAATTTTCAAAAATTTGCGCCGTCATATTATTGTGATAATCTACCATTGCGTCCTTCATATTTTTGGCAGATAAAAATAAAGAATTTTCCACCCGTCCTTAGTACGGTCCATCTTAACAGATATTTCTCAAGCCTGTTGTAAACATCTGGTCGGCATTATTTTTATTGGGGTTTGGGGTCCAACTGTTATAAAGTACTTAAAGAGTCAAAGCAATAATCGCAGAATATTGTTAGTCGTACTATACCCACTCCGGGTGGTGCGATAAGTTCGTCAATTATTATTATTTTTATTTTTGCGTATTTATTAAACTATTAAAAATCCGTATGTGTCTTATTGTATAAGCACCCGCCACCACAAATAATACTTTAATTTGTATGGAAACGCTGATTGTCATAATTTATCAAGCTGAAAAGTCAAATAAAAACATTTCCACAGGTAGTATTTAGTTAGAATACATTTTTTCCACCAGTTTGCATTAGTTTATCATTCACAAAGAAAAAAAAATACAATTTTCTTAGGAATATTATAACAAATTTTGCCAACAGTTATCTTCTTCTTCTATTTGATTAAAAATTTAATAATAACAATTTAAAAATTAATAATTATAATTAACAAAAATTTGCATAAACTCTCAATATTTCGTAAGTACATGCATACGATGCCTCTCTGAATCAAACATTGCACAACGAAACGACCGATTCCTCGTGAAAGAACGATGAGTAATATTTTGAATATTTCGATTCAAAAACAGCCACTAGTCCTGTCCGAAGTACCTGCTTGAGATAAAGGTCCCAACGTTTATTGAAGTTGGAACCATGGGCTTACGAGGGGGTTGTAAATTATTAGACAGAGAAACTCAGCCCTGTTATAAATCATTTTAGGCCCAAACATTTTCGCTAATATTCCGATTTGAGCGACCCCTGTGCGGGAATAAGTGTCGTCCTCATCGACTTTCGCCACCTTAAGCAAAAAATTCTTAAGTAATAACAACATTTAAACACCGCCTGTCCTAAAATTTTTGCAGCGACTTAATATTAATAATTTTTTAAATTAATGAATTAATTTTAATTAAAAAAAAAATACGATATAATTCTTACATTTTTTCGTTACAGTTCACAGGAACATACCCTCTCTGTATAAAATTCATTAGTATTAAGTTGTTGCAAAATTATTATTTATGTCATTTTAAACAAGCGAGGCTTAAATGTTGTTTTGTGCAAAAGTTCGTAAAAATGGCATAAAAATTAATTAAGTAAAAATTCTACTTGAATTATTTGCCATTCTAAGAAAATACAGTGTTCGGAATTCTTTGTTTATTAATTAATGGCAAGTTTCATAATCACATTTAAAGAAGCATTAAATTAAATGTTGTTTAGAATGTGAAATGTTTGTCAACAAATCCGTAGTAACCAGCACATTATAAACAACATTTAACTTAATGCTTCTTTAAATTTAATACAAAGATTGACCCATAGATTTTTTTACAAAAATTAAACCATTTTTTGAACATTTTATTAAATATTTTTCTTAACATCAATAATACTTCCTTGTCAGTTTATTGATTGTTTTTTTAACATTCACTAATTCATTAATTACATTAAATCGCAATCAAATATTTATGATTACAAGACTCGCCAAATTTTTCCTAGAGTATTTGCAAGTTTACGAAGCGATAATGATTTATTGCTGGCAATGGTTGCGGTCAGAGGGACGACAGCAATAGCAGGGATTCGTTTTATGGAGATGACGACATTTTCAGATCGGTTTACTGTACAAGATCAGATCAGCATGATCATTGCACAGATTTGTACAGTTCAGTAAGAGAGATCTGGCAATGCTTCTTGAGAGTTAATGTTAATTAGTGCTTTAATAATTGGGTTACTAGTTGTTGACATAAATACTCAACAACCCTTTTTACTTCATTACAGAATGAAGTCTGAGCTGGTTGGTCTATCCGCTGGAACGGCCTGACAAGAGAACCTCCTGACTTGTGATTTTGAATTATTCTTGCCAATGTAATTAACGCCCCAAATAAAAATTTCTATTACAGTAAGAAGATAAAAATTGATAGGAGTGACCGTTTCCGAGGTATAAGCAAAAAACCAAAAATTTTCAACGTTTTATCCACAATCACCACATTAATAAACAAAAAATAGTTCATAACTGAATTAAATAAGTAACTAAACGAAAAACAAAGCTAAAGAGAAGACAAAAAAGCCAAGACAGAAGCTGAAACCAATGCTACTCGTAACGTTTTAGCTTTAACATGAAAAAGAGGTTAAATAAAAAGACGAAAAAAAAACTAAAGGAAATGCAAAGATGACAACATAACAAAAAATTGAAAAATGTGCAAAAAGAACCTAAAAAGAAACTAAAAAAAAGTTAAAGAAAAATCAGAAAACAAAGTTGGGGAGGAAGGCAAAATTAGCGTTAACATTGTAGTGTACATCTTAAAAATACTTATAAAAATATTCTAAATTGAATTTCATCATTCATTAATTCAGAACATCTTAAAAAATTAGTTTGATAATAATCAATTAAGCCAATCTGGCATTTTTCAAAAATATGTATACCTACAGGATGGGTCAACTATTAAGTAAATATTGAGAAAATATTTTGTCTCATAATTTCAAAATAAATCCTTAGAACTGGTATTCGGAAATATTAATTTATCACTAATTTTTTTGCCTTTTTCAAACACTTGGCATTAGTTTGGCCCTTTCACTAAAGATTTTTCGTCAGGGCCACCGAAATAAATTTATATATTTCACTGAATCGTTATTTGTTTTTTATACCTTGGAAACGAGATATATTAAGAAGGCTATATCGCCCTGCAGCGTATAAATCATACAGCTCGGTTATTATGCCCTCTCATTATGCCCTCTCATTATGCCCTCTCATTACGCCTTCTCATCGCAGTTATATATACAATTCAATTGTATTCTTTAAAATTTTATTTAAAGTTAAAGGTACAATTTGTAAACGAAGAACCACTAATTGAACAATTTCCTAAATCTACACTATGTTTAAATGAAGAAACATTCAGGTTGGAAGCATCAGTTTTATCAAGAATTCCATTTTTACCGGATATTTCATGGGAGGTTCCAGAGTGAATTTGGGCTGAATGACTCCGACTATAAAAGAAACACACTGTCCAAAATTATATAGAAATGTACCAAATACATACCAATTCTTGAAAATAGCCCATTAGGACTGTTTCACTGACTTGCGTTACTTTTAAGTTATTTTTTACCATCCAGTTCTCAAAATTGTGATATTCCTTATCATACAGCAAACGAGATTTACTGGGCAACAAGTTCTCATTTGCTTTATCGGCTCGCTCAAGTATGTTTTTCGGAATTTCTTCATCCATTCTCGATAAAACTGTCACTGCTTTTTTTTTCACAAATAATAAACAAGCAAATCGTCATAGAAACAAACGAGCCGCCCGATCCAAAATTTATATAATTTATTTTTTAAATGTTCAAGTAATTCATGTGCAGTGAAATATAAAATGTTGTATGCACCACGGGCATTACTCAATGTTTCTGTTCTCGGGCAACTTAAAAAGTCTCGGGCCTAGCGGCCCTCGACCTTTTAATTTGGTTGCCCTTGACATAAACATGGTCATAATGCCCTAAATGCATAAATAACTATTATGCCACGCCACTGTTTATCACAAATCGTTGTTCTTGAGTCGCTGCGTTCATTTGCTCCACTTAAAATAAAAATTATGAGCTATGAACTAATAATAAGGCCTTCTTAAATTTGGGATCCGAACGAATGAAAATCTCCAGCTGCTTTTTCTTAATTGTTACGGAAAACTGACAAGTCCGACGCGTTTTAGATTCATTAGATTTAAACATTTCGATAAGGCAGCACAACTACAGTAATTGATATTTCCGAAATCATTAATTTTGAACAGACGTTGCATGTGGAGGTTTAATTAGCAGAGATAATTGCGGACAAAGGTGGCCTTAATTGTAATGATGTCTGCAGCAACGAATTTAATTCTAAAATTAAGTGGGTTAATTTAACACAACAACATTGAACAGCAAATTTCAGAACGAATTTTTTTTGCCCTTGATTTATATGAGACCCTAATCATAACCATAAATATTATCAGAAGTCTTTTGTCCTCACAGAATGGCTCTTTAGCTTATATTGCCTCATTCCAGTGGGCTGTTACACAATTTTACAACACGCTTAAATTGTTTAGTGGTTAAAGATTTATTACCTTGTCCTTGTACCAGAAGCATATTTTCATTATTCTTGTCCTATCTTGTAAGTTGTGCTTAGTGAACGAAAACTCACGCAATCTTGGATTAGCACTAGAGCACTAAGTTCTAAGAGACAAAGTTGTAAACTAACTAAAACATCCTACCTCTAAGTTTGTAAACTCACTTTTGTTTTGCTTCGATATGCTCGTAAATATTGAAAATTAATTTTACTTGGAGCTCAAGGCTTAAACTTAAAAATGTAATAATAATTAAATAAGAGGTTTAGGTATATAACAGGAGTGTCAAGTTTTATCCACACCCTCAACACTTCGTCCTAGTTAAACTGAAATTTCAAGTAAATTCGTACATGATTTTTTCAAATAGAACATTTTGTACAATTTTATCTTGTTTTTTCACTTTTACTAAGTCATAATGGTTAATTAAATTTTCGAAAAAAAAGTTACTTTATTCCACTAGTGGATAATGGATTTCTTTATAAGCTTTATAAACTCCAATTAAGATGTGATTGTGCATAAATAAAATTTATTAATATTTTCTTTAAATGTTAATTTTATCCACAAAGCAAAAATGGTGGATGCGCCGGGATAATAAAATGCACACTTGATTTTTTTTATTATAACACGAAAACAATTTACCTTTGCTTTCAATATTTGAAAAAATCAATCAAACTATAAAAAATAAAAAAAAATAAAAATGTAAAGAGTATACATGAAAACATTGACAATTGTCCTGATGCTGTTGATTATTTATTTTTAGAAGTGAGTTTCAGTAAATTTTCATTTCTCCTGGGAGTTTTTTATCGTTGCCTTTCACAAAATTTTAACCTGTTCTCAGATCATCTTGAAGAGGTTTTACCATTTTTCTTACCTAAATTCGAGCATATCTTAATTTTAGGTGATCTAAATGTTGATCACAATTTTCAAAATAAAATCTCGGATATCTTTCATTCATATGATTTTGTTCAATTAATTAACGAGCCCACTCGAGTTACTAGTACTTCACAAAAAATTATTGATGTTATCTATACAAATTTTTCTGATAAAGTCTTGTCGTCTGGTACACTTGATGCAGATCTCTTTTCCGATCATAAAATTATATTTTGTGATCTCAAATTTTCAATTACTAAAACGTTATCTAAAATCATTACTTACAGAAACTTTAGATACTTTTCCCTTGAATATTTTTATAAAGATTTAACAAGTGTTAATTGGGATAACATTTTTTACATAAACGATATTAATCATAAGGTCGATTTTTTTAACAGCAACTTAACTATGCTTTTTGATAAACATGCGCCTTTTATTACGAGAAAAATTACCAAACCATTTGCCCCATGGTTAACCGATAACATTAGGCTTATTATGGTATTAAGAGATTCTGCACATCGTAAATTCAAATTGTCTAAAAATGCTGCTGATTGGGAATCTTACCGGCAGCTTCGTAATTACTGCGTAACTACAATCAAAAAGGAAAAAAGAGCCTATCTTACACAAATTAATAAAAATAACAACGATAAATTACTTTGGAAGACGTTGAATCATCTTAACATAAAAAACAAACAAAATACAGATATTCCGTCTAATCTTAGTGACGTTAATAAAATAAATTACTATTTCCTTTCTGTCTTTAATTCTTCTGAGCCGAGCAATGAAACCCTGAGTTACTACTTAGAAAATAGATATAAAGAAGGAATCTCTTTTACTTTTCACCTTCCAACTTGTGATGTTATATTAAATACAATTTCAAAACTTCAATCTAATGCAAACGGTGTTGATGGTATTAACGCTAAAATGATCAAGTTATGTTGTCCGTTTATTATTAAATATATCACTCATATTGTTAATTGTTGTCTTGAGTCTGGTTTCTTCCCGACTCAATGGAAAACCACACTTGTAACTCCCTTACCTAAATTGACTAACCCTAAAAAATACAGTGACCTCCGATTGATAAGTCTTATACCTACAATAACAAAGATTTTAGAAAAAGTTATTTATATCCAAATTAAAGTATATGTTAATAACAATCAAATTCTTTCTCCTACTCAGTCTGGCTTTCGAAACTCTTATAGCACCAATACATCCTTAACGTATATTTTAGACAACATCATTAGAAATAGAGATGAAGGCATGTATTCTGCTCTAGTTTTACTTGATTTTTCTAAAGCTTTTGACACGATCAACCACTCGCTGCTTTGTGCCAAACTTGTCGTCCTTGGATTTGATTATTTGTCAGTAAAGTTTTTTGCTTGTTATTTAAAGGATCGTTTTCAGAAAGTAATTTTTAATAACCATGTATCTCATTCAGGACTAGTCTCGTCTGGGGTTCCCCAAGGCTCGGTTCTGGGGCCTCTTTTATACTTATTATATACATTCGATATTTCCAATAGCATCAAACATTGTACTATTCATTCCTTTGCTGACGATACTCAGCTCGAATTTAAATTTAATATTCACACTGTCGATGCTGCCAATGACTATTTAAATCATGATTTTGATTCAATTGCTCATTATTCAGAAAAACACAATCTAAAACTTGACCCCGATAAATGCTCTATACTATGTTTCAGTTCTAAATACGACCTAACTTTACTAAAATCCACTATCAATATAAAAATGGTGTTATATTTGACAATGATTTACGATTTAAAAATCATGTTCACTTAATAATAAAGAAATGTTATTTTCGTTTGAGGCTTCTTTACCTAAATTATCACATAATGAATTACAAACTTCGTAAAAAACTCTCTGAAACTTTAGTTCTATCTGTAGTTCGATACTGCCTAAATGTTTATTTTCCCTGTTTAGATAGCAATTACAAAAATCGCCTCCAACGCATACAAAATATTTGTTGTAGATTTATATCCAAACTGCGTAAATATGATCATATATCCGCTAAGCTAAATGAGTTGCAATGGTTGAATCTTGATTTGTTATCTAAATATCAGTTAATTGTTAGTGTTCACGTTCTTCTTAAAACCACTTCTCCTTCCTACCTTTGTGATAAGCTATTATATAGGTATAATTTTCATAGCATAAACTTACGTCATACTCTCGTTTCCGAACTAGTTTGTTTACAAGATCTTTTACTTTTAATGGTGTCAAATTATATAATTCTGTTCCTTTTGCACTTAAATCAAAATCAGTAAGCAATTTTAAGAAACTTATTAAGGTACATTTACTACCATCAGTATAATGATTAATTTTCTAATTTTCTTTCCTACTTTTCTTTATTTGTTTCTTTTTCTAATTGAATAATATCTTCAATTCTTCTTTGTATTTTAATTTTTACTATTTTACTTTCAACAGAATGTTTGTTTATTTTAGATATTATGTTTATTTCAATTGCTTCTGCTATGGTTAAGTGGAGTAGCAGGAGCTAGACTTCGCCATAGCAGAATGCCAATATTGTTTGTATTAATTAATTAATTAATAAAGGCATTTATTATTATTATTAATATTATTATTAAATACAAAAAATACGTCAAATTAACAAAACTTCAGTTTACATTTTTCAGCATTCAAAAGCCAACAAATCAATACAAATCTTCTAGTTTGTTAAAACAATTGATCTCTGAAGTTAAAAATTAATTAAGAAAACTATACAAAAATTTGTCAATTTTACTTCTGCTTGTTTTAAACTAGACTACATTTACGAAGTTTCAACAAAACTAGAGCATATGATGCGGAAATTCGAAAAAGCTGAAATAAAAATTAAACTAAAAAATTAAAATTACATGATCTACGAACGGAAACAAATAGTTTGTAATCTGCACGTATTCCGGCCAAAACAATGCTCTCATTTTTGGTACAATTCATTGTAAACATTAAAAGAAGTTTGATGTTATCAAGATTCCAGTTGTACCAAGGGGCTCCGCCCAAAGTAAAAAAAATATTGCCCGTCTAAAATGAAATAAATTCATTGAAAAATAAATTAAATATTAATCTATTTACAAACCACATCTATGAGTTGTTGACCAATCCAACATAACAATATCATGTTGCACACAGTGCTAAGAGCAAACATGAATATTCGTATTTTTAAAATGTTGCTCATTGTGTCCGCAAACTACAATTTATTTTGTAAGTATCAGATTTTTAAGCTTTTTACAAACTCACATTTATGATGAACGTAAATGTACTGATGAGGAGTAGAACCCCAAATACCAGAAAAAAAGGCATAGCTATCATGGCAAGATTCACCATCATTTTGACCAACCTATAAATAATTTATTTAAAAATATTGACTTGACGAATTTAGCTGCTTAAAACTTTTTTAAGGCAATGTGGTGTTTAATACAGAAACGTAACGATTTTCCTATTTCTTGTTGGTAGCGAGTATCTTGTAAATATTTACAACGTTTCAAACAATCCGTTTGATACGTTTGCAACAAATATTCTTCAATGAGTGAGAATTGTAAATGAGCTTCTAAAATTCCATAAACAAACGTATAACTTGTTTGAAAGAAACGATAATACAAAAAGTGAGTTCCTATCAAATATAAATAGTAAAGAATAGACGACCATTCGCCAAAATATTCCTCAAACATTTCAATGCAAATAAAAAAATCTCTCTGACTTCCAAAACATGGATAATTAATGATCATGACACTAAAAAATATCAGAAAAGTGCAAGCTACGTAAATATTTAAGGTTCGACATTTTTTCTCAGCCCTTAATTGACCATTTTTCTTTATTATATTAAGAGGCCAGCAAGTTTTACGCAGAAATGTGTCCGCTTTAAAAATTTCATTATGAAAAACCATAGAAATAACTGCTACGGTAATCATCTGAAAAATACTATTCATTACCTTGAAGACACCGGTTTTATTTTACTTACAAACAACAACAATATTGTTATGGGGCCATATCTGATTAAAAGGTTTATGTTGAAATTTTTGAACATGTAGTATATCTGGAAGCACAGAACGAGCGAGTAAATTGTCGTGAGGCAAATATTACAATATTTCGTTATTTTGTTACTGCTGACATCAAGTAAAAGTATCCATCTCAGCATACTAAAAGGATCTGGAAGTTAATGATTTAATTATTTAATTTTGCCGAAATTTTATTATTACCACCAGATTCAACCATTATGCTATGTGTTCACTACACTGGAGATAATCTAAATGGAGAAATATCGAAAAGACATTAAAACACCTTAAAATAAAATATTTAAGAAGAAACGACTCATTAAATCTGACCTGATTTATTCTGATGCTTTGCATGAAATAACAGACAATAATAGATTTTTTTGTGTCACAAAACTAAAAATAGTTGGAAATACCAACCCCAAGGGGGTTGAACACGGGTTACAATTTGTATAAAAATCCGTAATTTTTAATTTGTATCCATGCAAATGGTACTTGAGCTTTCGGTTAAAGATGAAAAACGTGTGTTTAAGAACATTTGGAATTTCCACCCCTAAGGGGGTTAAATATAAAAATCCGTAATTTTTGAACTTATATTTATAAAAATTGGTATTTGGGCATTCGGTGAAAAATAAAGAAACAGGTATTTTATTATTTTTAGAAATTCCACCCCCAAAGAGGGTTAAACATAAAAAATCGTCATTTTTGAAGCTATATTAATGAAAAATGGTATTTGATCTTTCGGTTAAAAATGAAAAAAGACGTGTTTCTGGATTTTGAAAGTTCCACCCCCAAGAGGGTTGAATATAAAAATATGTCATTTTCGAAGTTATAACCAAGAGAATTGGTATTTGGGCATTCGTCTAAATATAAAAAGCGCGTGTTTCAGGTTTGTTGAAAACTCCACTCCAAGGGGGTTAAACAAAAAATCCTTCATTGTTGAAGTTATACATATTAAAAATTCTTTATTGTTGAAGTTATCAATTGATATCTTAGACATTCGGTTAAAAAGGAAGAGGCGTATATTTCAGGATTTTTAGAAATTCCACCCCCAAAAGAGTTCAACGCAAAACTCCTGCATTTTTTGAAGTCATATCCAAGAAAATTGGCATTTGGACTTCCGGTTAAAAATAAAGAAAATGTGTTTCAGGATTTTTGAAAATTACATCTACAAGAGGGTTAAAGAGGGAGTGAGTTGAGAACAAGCAAAATTTACTCGTGTTTGCATTCGGTCACGGTTTTAAAGTTCACAATAAAATGTTGTGTTTCTACTTTTTGTTATACTAAGTTTTGCATTGTTTTTCTGTGTTTCAAAGTGGTTGTGGACATGCGTGCGAAGCCGTGGGCAACTGCTAGTATTGTAATAAAACTATAATATACCGGAGTATATCTACAATGTGACTTTTTTTTGCAAAATTTTAAATTTCGTGAAAATCTGGTACGAGTATAATACGAGTCGTAGAATTTACTGGAACAAACCGTTTTGCTCTAGTACTTTTAGTTTTCGAGTTATGAATTTTTTAGTAAAAAAAGTAGAATGCCTCTGTAATCCCGGAGCAACTCAACCATTGATAGAAAATTTGAAGTTCATTCTGATGGTTTTTGGTTTGTGCCCTAGGTCCAATAATTTTCTAGGAAAACGCAAGAATTTCTTACAATTTTCACTTTTCAAAAGCCGATTACAGCGAAACCATTGGATCTATCTCCCAAAGAACGTTCAGTACCATTAAACCAGCGTTAAAAACTCTAGTAAGCGGCATTGGTTTCAAGGTGATATCATGTAAAAAATGATTTTTCAAACGCCGATTGAGAGAGCTAGGGGAAACAATCTTATTCCAATGTAAGCAAACGCTCATCAAAATCTACCTATAAGACGACAGGTACGTTTAGGCAAGAAAAATTAAATAAGTATTGTGATAAACTAGTGTAATACGTAAAATCGGAATTTGCGTTCGAGTTATGGCACCCTTCCGTCTGCAATAAAAACAAAAAACTAAACTAACCCTTAGTTTTTGGTGGGGAGAAATATTTTGGCAGCAATAGACAAAATAAAGAAAAATTACAGTATTATATTATTTCTTTAGCAAATCTCATTTATTTAGATTATTTTACCTAGCAAATTTTAATTATTATTTTATTATACCAAGCATTTCTATTTTCCATAGCGTTTACAATATTTTACTTAGAAAATGACTATTATTTACCTAGCAGTTCATTAGAATTGAAAAAAATCAAGTTGTAAACAGCCGCTTTCATAAAAAGACGAAATCGCTGTTCTTCGTTGACCAAAAAACTCAAAATTAAAACCTTTATTTTCTCCGCTTCAAACCCTACTAAGTGGCCTAAAATGTGTCGCAGTACTCAATAAAAAAATTAAAGTAGAATTCACCGTAATAGCAAAATGATTGTCGAAATTTGAGATATAATCAAACTTTCGTTTAGATTTTGTCCAGACACATCTTTTTTTCATATGGCAAAATCGTGCCCAACGTTTTAGTTTCCGACATTTAAACATACATTTTTGGCAGGCTTTTTTTTCTCTTACGCACGCGTGTATATACAGTTGCATACACTTGAGAGTACGAAAAATAATTTTGAGGATTGACAACGAGCATTGGTAAACAGGTCCTCAAAATAAATAAAATAAAATAATTTCTTCTTCTTAATTTCTTAAGTTTCTTAATAAATGTTATCAGGAAATTGGCCGTTGTTTGAACATTTTCTACCTAGATATCGTGTTTTAACACTTTTTAAACGTGTTCAAAGAAAAATATTAGCTGTTTCAAAACCATGTAAACGCCAACGTTGCATATTACCAAATTATTTTTTTAAATAAGGTTGGTAAAAATGTAAAATAGTAATGATTACTAATGACTAGATCTCTAATTGAAACTATAAATTACATTAGTTATTAATTGTTTGAAGTGCATAAATAATTTATAACAACTAATTTTGAGTGAAAAGGGGACGTTGTTGTTTACATAGTTTTGAAACAGCTACTATGTATAAATACGTAAGAATAAATTTAATAAATACAGGGTGATTCATATAACTTTACGACCCTGACGAGCCTTAAATGCAACCCATTATATATTGGAGGTTGAATTGCGCCGAAATTGGCCAAAACAAAAATGCCAGAGACTGCAATAAGAACCTAATTTTGTAAGGTTTGCAAGGAATATCCAAATCACAAACAAATTTGAAATTAATAGCGTTTCTAAATCAAGTTATAATTGAGTAATGTACTGGTTGCATTTAAAATTCGTCAGGGTCGTAAAGTTATGTGAATCACCCTGTATAGTCTTGTGCACCGAGAAATATATTGCTGATAAAAGTATTGAAACATATATTTTAAAATTAGATTACCTATACTTTTTTTATAAGGTTTTATAAGATTCTTTGAGCCTGTCTTAAAAATATTTTTAAAAACTTTATAAAGTTCTTAAATAGTAGACTTGACAACCTCCTGAAGAGGGCCTTTTTTGGTTTTAAGACACTCTTGTAGGTGTTATTAAGGCACAAATATTATTCTAATTGTAATTAGTTTTAAAAACTATTCTTATGGCATTCTTCCAAACTATCATGATACTTAAATTGTTACTTGGGTGATGATCGAAGAACAGTGATGTTTTTGCAAAAGCTAGATAATTACATTAGAATTAAGATTAAGTTTAAAACCGACAAAAATCGAAAGAATCAATTATTTAAAAATCGGAAAACCGAAACGGAAACGTTTTTAGAAAGAGTTTGAGAATTCTAAAGGTAGAGAAGGTAAAACCAAATGTAGTTATTGCAAAAAAAATTGCCTCTTTATGTTTATTTTGGGCGTAAAGTAAATTAATTAGTTTTTTCTAATTACACAGCATACATCAAACAGTATCAAACATATCGCGGAAATGTTGCAACAATTAAATTTCAATAAATTTTCACGTGGTTTGTCACTTTTATCTTTATCAAAACTGCTCATTTGTACTTACTTTATCTGATAAGGGAATAAACGATTTAGGAACTGAGAGCTAAGAGTATTACCACATGATAGTCTGTTATTATGTTTACTTCAGTGACCTACTAAATAAAAATGAACGAAACCAACAAAACCATTATTAATAAATCTCTGGCAAAACCTTTGGCTGTGACCGCCGGTTTTTTGGGACTGGTCTGTATTTCATAATTTTTGATAATAGAATAATCACTTATAATTGAAAACCAGATTCAAGGAATAGCTTGGACCATCCTTTCCGTGTTGTGTATTTGTTGTTACACCGGGTCAATACAACTCGATAAGAATGCAAGCTCGACTGAATATTACAAAGTCATTTACGTCATATTTTTACACGGTAGTAAGACTCCAAAATTTATTTTTGCACACAATAATTAATTGCAGAACCGAACACGACGACCAACAGTGAGTTGTTGATTCAACCAAAGGAGTTTCTCATTTTTATGTGCTTCTATGTGGCTTTCTCTGCCATTTGGTTGTGCATTTCTGGAGCTGTAATTTGGGGTAAGCTTATCACAATTAATCCCTTTCAATTCTTTATCTCAAAAATTTTTCAGCAATGATTCACAATCAGTGGCAGCTTACGAAATGTTTGTTTGGGGGTTGGTCAACCACTGCGTTCATTATCTGCATTGTTGACATTACCCTGACTAGTTTATTAGGGCGGGATTATGCCCGAATTGAGGACACATCTGACTTATTGGTAATTCTAATTTAAATTGTGGGATAATTAATTTCAATCGTTATTTTCAGATTCTTGTATGTTACGGAATTGTCATGTCACTAGCATGTCGAGGTTACGTCCTTTGGGTTGTAAATGTTGTTTTTGCAATTATTTTTCTGAAATTTACCATAAAAATCGTCTTGAAAGTAAAAAAAAAATAGTAAGGGTTTGATCCAATTATTTATTGATTTTTTTCAGGAAAATCAGGGATCAGCAATGCCAATTATTCACGGATATGAATCAAACAAGTAAGTAGTTATTATTTTTTCAAATAAAATTTTAATTAATTGTACAGCAACCCACCATGGTTTAATGATTCTGACAAAGACCTTTGGTCAAGTCCTGCCAAAGCTGAAGGATATGATAATCAGGGTTTCACAAGGAGCGAATCCTTTTTCCCTGCATCAGTGTCACAACAGGACGATATTTACAGTTCGCCGGTTAGTGAACCTGAATTTGATGCTGAAGATTTTTTTTCTGGGTTTACGCCGAATAAAACAGCAAAAACTGGCAAAAGTAGAGAACGCAAATTTAATTTGGATCATGTTGGAGGACCTATAATTCCTGATCCTGATTATACACCTCCTAATACGCCAAGGAGTATAAAGTCGGTCTTGAGATCGAAAAGTAATTATGAGTAAAGAAATGATTGTTTTCTATTAATAATGTTATTATATTGTATTAATTATATTTTTCTAATCTAAAAACTCGTATCATTTCTTATTAGTCCTCCAATTTTATTACTTCAAAAATTTCTTTAAAACAAGCTAACTAGCTAAATTATTGGAAAATTTAGTTCTAGTAACAAAACCAAAAAGGTCGTAACAAAAAAGTAAATGTAACATGAACAATTAAACGTACTTGCCTATTGTGTACATACATATCTGTGAGCTAACAACTCGGGAATTTTAAAATTTTGTTCAGAAAAGCCAAAAATTCGTATGTAAATTGTGATAATATTACTTGGTTTTTTTTTTTGTGATTTACAATTTTTTGGTCTATGAGTTGTTTTCAAGAAAATACATGAGGGAACAACAAAAAATGTTTTGATTTTATCTTCTTATGATAAATTTGCTTACCACATAAATCACATAATTGTATGCATAGGTAGTAAAAAATTAAATTCAATATTCTTACAACAAAAAAAGAATAAAAACTTTTCATTCCTTCTATCCTGTAGTGTTGTAGATTGTAGAGCATCGCTGTTAGAAAGATGGCCAGCAAGCACTTTTTTTTTATTTCGTTTTACAGAAGATTTCTTTGCAACAAGTCACAAAATTCTATAAATTACAAGAAAATTATGTTTTCAATATTTTCGAATGGTTTAAGTTGTTTCTGAACCAGAACCTTCTTGAGTCTGCAGAAGTAAAAATATTATAAAAAAATACTTTCTTTAAGTCTCTTGCCAAGTTTATACAGGGTGTTAAGTCTAAACCCCACATTAGAAGTATTGAAAGTTCTAATAAAGATATTTATCTGAGAGTTGGTATTCAGGCATAATCCGTTGAGTTATGCTCAATGAAAATATTTTCAAGATGGCAGCACTTCCGGTTATACCGGAAGTCGCTATTAACTTTTTTTTTTAAATGGAAAGCTATGTTTTTCACTGCGTTTTTGAATTAGTTGAGTTATTTTAAAGGAGTTTTTATCAGCTTTTCCTATACCCAAGATTAACCGTTTTCAAGATATTTAGGATTTTTGAAAATTTTTGAATTTGCACCTGTCCCTTAAAAAATCGGTAACTCGCTTAGTTTTAGAGATTTCGAAATCATGTTTAGAGAATTGAAAGAGAAAGCCTATATCTGTTGTTCAGTGTGATCAAAATTGGAATTGAAGTTATTAAACCCAAAAATTTTAAGGTTAAGTTTGGACAACTTCAAGTACCCAAAACTTAATTTTTTCAAGTGGGATGTCCCTATTTTTATTCTACTAGATGGAGGAGAATTTTTTTCTGCATCTATCTGTATTAGCATTCCCCATGTGATAATTTTCAAGTTATGTTGTTTTTTTTGTTATTGTAGGAAATTTCTTACTAACCACAGCTATTTTTGCATAGTTTGCCATAAAACATTTCTGATTAAACTTAAACGACAAACTCTGTTCAAAATTGTGTTATCAGACTGTGAAAACAAAATAAATTCATTGGGTGTTGGTTTGAAAAACTTTAATTTCTCACCTTTTTTCATTCGTTTCCATAGCAACCTATGAGAAAAGGCCTATGGCTAATGAATTTCTCAATCGCAACAAAAAGGTCTTGTAGCTTGAAAACTATTAAACATAAGTATAGGGAATGTTAACAGAGATCGAAGCAGAATTAAAATCTTTACCATCTAGTGAAATAAAACTTTTGTCATTTCATTTGAAAAAAATGAGTTATGGGTGCTTAAAGTTCTGCAAACTTAATTTTAAAAATTTGGAGTTTGTTATTCTTTTTTAGAAATTTAAAAACACCAAAGGAAAGATCTAGGTTTCCTCTTTCAAATGAGCTCAAAAATATTTCCAAATTTTTTAAAATGGCAGAGTTATCGATTTTTGAACTGGAAGGTGCAAATCCAAAAAAAATTTAAAAACCATAAATATTTCGTAAACGGCTAAATTTAGGTATAGGAACAGCTTATGAAAACTACCTTAAAATAACTCTAGTAATTCAAAAACG
Organism: Tribolium freemani; assembly: GCA_939628115.1. NCBI lineage: Eukaryota > Metazoa > Arthropoda > Insecta > Coleoptera > Tenebrionidae > Tribolium > Tribolium freemani. The sequence continues at coordinate 35,228,648 of OW626785.1, forward strand.
CATTAAAAAATATAGCATTCCATTTAAAATAAGGAAGTTGATAGCGACTTCCGGTATAACCGAAAGTGCTGCTATCTTCAGAATATTTTCATTGAGCAGGACCTAAAAGATTAAGGTTGTACACAAATTTTCAGATGACTATGATTATTAGAACTCCCAATACTTCTACTGTGGGGTTTAAACAAAACAGCCTGTATATCACACAAGTCACACATCACTCTATGCACACCTAATAAAAAATTATGTTATTTCAAACAACTTGTATGTAGCTTTTAAACCAGAAAGCAGCTGCCATTGAATTAATTTTTGAAATAATATCATTTTTGTGGTCTTGGCTTTTTAGCCCCCGAAATGTTTTTAAAAAATAATTAGGCCGCAAAAAATTTATTTATTTCGTCTTTTGGCAAGTTTAGTTAACATAAACATCACAATAATCGTATGCACAGAAAAAAGTTAAATTTTAACTTTGTAAAGAAATCTAAAAACTTCTCTTGGGAGCATCGCTGGCGAAATGACGATCCGCAAAGCAAAATTTTTTAAATTTTAATTCGTCCTGTGGAATAAGGCATAATTCACAAAATTACAAGAAAATAAAATTATAATACTAAACTATGTTATTTTGCAAGCGTTTAGGTTGTTTTGAATTAGAAACTTATTATTGTGCGACATTTTTTCAAAACAAACTAAAAAATTGTTAAAAAAGATGAACTTACTCGTACCTATGTGGATATACATAAATAATTAGAAAGATAACAGAATTAAAATTAAATACGTCGGTAAGAACTATAATTTTTCTTTTCTAATTTCTTCTTTGTTTATTTAATACTGACTTAATTTCAACTCATTTTAGCTAATTTATTATTCGTGAGCTAAAAAAACCTTATCGAGAAATTTTGCCAAAAAAAAAGTAAAAGAATCTCCAAATTAAGTCGAAATCACATTATTTCAACTTATTTTCATACGATGTACTTAGCCCAGGTAAAAACATTTTAAGTAATATTAGATAATCGTTTATTTTGCTATCTAGGCTTTCTTATTTTTTAAATATTTTAAATATTTCATTTATTTTATTTTATTTATATTTTAAATATTTTTAACCCCCCATATGTTTCCAAGAAAAAATTGACCCGCAGAGTAAAAATATAAGAATATTATAGGTCGTTTAACTACTTTACTTACCTACCACACAAATCATAATTCTATATCCACAGTAAAAAGTAGACCCAACAATAAAAAATCAAGAAACTTTTCAGTCCTTCTATCCTATCATATTGTTGTCCGAATGGCGGTCCGTAAAACACATAATTTTTATTTTTATGTATTTTTTTTGTACATTTTAAAAATCTTCCAAAGCAAGCCTAAATTCGCTAAATTACAAGCAATTTATTTTGTTTTCGATATTTTTTGAGATTTTGTCAAATCAAGCTATGCTGGACTAGGTTGAAAAAAACTCAATAATTCCTAGATATGATCAAAATTATTTCTTTTTTTCTTCAAGATCGTCCAATAAGCCACCAAATTAAATATGTATTTAACAAAATTTCAAGCAAATTTTTTGCAACAACCCTCCATGATTTTTTGATTCTGACAATGACCTTTGTCAAGTTTTGCAAAACCTGAGGGATATAAGTATGAAAGTATGACAATCAGGCGTTACCAATAACTAATTGACAACATTATATAACGTAGAGAAGAAGAGAGATAAATATTCAATGTCTTCACTCATACGTTGAATGAACTGTTGATTTAATTAATTTTTTATTATAAAAAATAGAAATCCTTTAAGTGGCATTACCTATGCGGAAAATTATCCGATAATGAATTTACTTTCTGAAGTGGTGATATTGCGTGAGAATGAAGTGAATCTTCATTTCGCCTAGGATCAATTAAAATGGTACATAAATCAGTTCAGCGTTGCTTTTTCCACAAATATAATCACAAGAGTGATTAACACTCATGCAAGCACTGCAAATAAGCAGAGCATTGCTTCTTGTATATAAACCCCTGAATAATTTATTACGTGCAGTTTGTAGTGCACCTCGTTGTAGTAAATATGAAAATTAATTTAATCGAACAATTGTTACTGCTTCTTTTGGTGTTCAACGTAATTGTGGCATTTAATCATTTGGAAAAAAGGGACGTTCATAGAATCATAATTCAGGAAGAAAGTCGAAGACCCAAAAGACAACATGGGCACAAAAAACACCACAGACACGTGAAACGAAGACCGAAACACAGTTTCGAAAATTTTAGTTTGGAGAGTTATGAGAGTAGTAACGAAAGTGGCAAAAAATATGGGGTTTGTCTCTATTTCTACGATTCAGTTTAATCAATTTTTTTTTTATTTCGCAGAGCCACTCATCGTTTAGTGCTAGACCTTACGGTCATTTTTACGAAAGCAATGAAGATTTTAAACGACAGAGACACAAACACAGGTCAAGTAGTGAATACAGAACTTTCGACAATGATAGGAGGAAAAATCTAATTGAAGTTTTGCTACCACCTTGGTCAGACTCCTCATACGGACATGTGGACAATTTTCCAGATTTCACAATTAATCAAAAATTTATCGATTTACCACAAGATTCTTTCAGAGATTTCAAGCTGGTCGCAGTACCTGAAAATACGTACGACGTTCGCGAAAATCCGAATGAAGGTGGAAATTTTTACCTCACAACTGAATCATCAATTTTTTTTGATAAGCCGTTTTCTGAAACTGTGAAGGAAACAAGGACTTCGAAGCGGGGACGTAAAAGGAAGCCCTCTGAGAGACACAGGAGCAAAAAACACGCGTTTATTAAATAATTTGTAACAAACTGTATTGGATTTGATATTATTTGTAACGATTTTGGTAAAAAATAAAAACAAACGATTATTTTTAGAATGAAGTTTTGGCCGATTTTTGTGTTTACTTTAACTCATTCTACCATTTACTACTACTCTAGAATCAGAAAATTGATTCATTAATATATGAAATACAACTTACAACTGCTGAGAAAGTTTTTGGCATAAATAATACGTATACATAATTCGATCCATCCTTTTACTAGGGTTTAATCGTGTACATATTATGATTATTATAAACTCGAATTATTAACAAAAGAGGAGAAACAGTTTTAATAGGAAAAAAAAAACAAATAGAAAAGAATATTTAATTTTTACAATGTACAAGATCAGAAAAAAATAAGCAATACAACTGAAAAATAAACGAAATTGAAAGGTAAGAACAAACAGTTAATTAAAAGATTTGGAAGCGATAGAACATTTGAATTAATTAAAATTTACAAATTGTTTTAATCTGCAGGTGTATAGCTGGTTGCCCGCCACCACTAAAAATTTAATACAATATTAAAAAAAAAATCTGCAGGTAAGGATACTTCTAGAACACAAGCGTGTACAATATGAAAAACTATTAGTCATTTTAGAATATTTTAATGATAATAAAATTAATAAATAAACTTGATTTGATTTTCGGGTTGACGCACAATCGGGACAGCGACCTCCGCCACCATTTTTCGATATGTCACCCATTTTGTTTTAACGAATTTGAGGTTATCAGTGATTCAACTAAAATTGTTAAACCGTTGATATCGTTAAGTAAACAATGTCTGAAGCGGCCGGAAACTGGTGTTTGATCGAAAGCGACCCCGGTGTCTTCACAGAATTAATCCGCGAATTCGGTAAACCAACACATCATTGTTAGTTTACACATCTTACAGCATTGTTTTTAGGTGTAAAAGGCGTCCAAGTGGAAGAACTGTGGAGTCTCGAGCCAGAGCAGTTCGAAAAATTGAAGTAAGAGATGTGAAATTACCAAAATTGGAAATAATAATTCGTCCACGACTATTTTTAATAAGTTTACTCATTATACAAAGTGGTCCAGTATAAGTGTATCAGTTGGCAATTCTGATTTTTGTTTTTTAAATCTTTCATTGAAACTACAATGTGTTTTTAAATGATTCTCATCTAGTTAACTTTGAAATTGGTTTACATGTAAAAAAATTTGTGCCGCTCTGCTCAATTGAATTCTCTGTCAATACATGCCAAAACTGTCACTTGTGAGATTCACAAATTATCAGTTAATTAATTTAAAAAATTCCGTTAAAATGCAACTAAATTGTTACACTGTGCAAGAAAACACTTATTATCGAAGCTTACTTCCGAATTGGGGACTTAATAAATGGAGAATGGTAATATTCGTTTTCTAAATGCATAACATTAGTTCTATAAAGCGGCATTTCTGATTTTACATGAGAAATTCACAGACGACTAGATGAGAATCATTTAAAAACACATTGTATAAATTACATTAGCTATAAATTTTCTGGCATGAATAATTTATTACAACTAATTTTGAGAGAAAATGCAACGTTGGCATTTTTATAATTTTGAAACAGCTAATACCTACGAATAAAAAAATTATCAAAATTACAATAACAGAAAATAAATATCAAAAGCAGCTCTATTTGACATAAAATTGTTTGAGGATTCCAAATCTACCTTCGACTTGTTCTTTTGGAAATATTTGTCAAAATTTGGTCGATTTTAATTTTTCTAATCTCAAAAATAAAAAAAAAATCAAATTGGCCTAAAACGACTTGTACCCTTTTTTTTACTGTTTCTGTACAAAATTTTGTGGCAATCGAGTCACAGTTACACAAATAATACGTTTAAAACAAGTTGGCCAAAATTTTTACTTGTCTACGTATACAACTAAAAAAATTATTGACATCACAATAACGTAAAATTATTTGAGAAATACTGATATATGACGTAAAATTACCTGAAGATTCCAAATCTACATTCTTTTTTGTTCTTTTGAAAATATTATATAAAATATGGTCGATATTTATTTTTACACTTCCAAAAATTCTATAAAAATGATCTAAAACGGTTTAATTAGTGTACTAACCAAAATTTTGAGGCAACTACGAGTAAGGTCACGGTAATAACTGAAAATTTGTACTAAATTTTGACTTTAAATTGTCTGAGGATTTCAAATCTGCCTTCATTTTTGTTTAACGATTCGTATTTTTGGAGGTAACGGAATATAGCTGTTTTTTTTAATTCTTCGAATTTCCTAAAAAAAAATAATGAAAAAATAAATAGGACCTGACCTGACCTGACCTCACCTAAAACGACTTGTAGCCCATTTTCCAGTTAATTATCCATTTTTGAGCAAAATTTTGTGGTAATCGAGTTCGGTTATTTAGTTGTCTATAAAAAATAGATCTTATTTTAATCAAACACAACTTAAATTAAATAATATTCAATATTCGAACATTTATTTTATAAAAAGCTCAACAAAAACTTTTTCAGTAGACGCTTTTTAGATAAACCATGGACTGTGTAATAGATAATTACAAAAATCCTAGAAAAACTAATCCAACAGTTTGAAAAATGTGCCATGTAATATTTTATTTTTCCTTCATGAAATTTACTTGCTTTAAAATGGTAATTTAAATCTAATTTAAATAGGAACTGTGCTTTGAAAGCCAACATTTTTCTTTGGTTGGCACCCCAAAAGTTTGACACCCAGAAGAAATCCAGTGATATTAGTGTAGCAAACCGCTTTCTTTGAGTTCTAATAGGTCATATGGTATAATTTTCATTAATATGATATTGCAAAAACCATGAAAAACTAAATTCTGATGTCTAAAAAATTTGATAAAATTAACAAGTTAGGACATTGCATTCTTCATAAAAAACATTTGCATGGAAATAATTATTTACATTTGTGTATTGTAACTCACATTTTACAGTACAAAATTAATTTGAGCTGAATATTTGTATTTAACTTTTTTGTCGACGATTTTTGGCAAAATACAAAAATAATTTTTTTATTAGACATCAGTATGAGAAATTGTGTAAAATATTGTATAAATGAGTTTTCCATATACAAAAGGATTTATTTTATAAATATTTTTAAAGGGCAGTTTTTGTCAGATAAATTTTTAAACGCTCATAAGAAAAGTGTTGAGGCTGTTTGTTTAACTTCAAATTGTACGTATGAATTTGAAATATCAATTAATCGAAATATTTAATAGTCGTGGACAAAGTATATAATGCTATTATTCACTCGCCTTCGGCTCGTTTTCCAAACTTCGTGAAAAATATCCATCATTATATGCTTGTTGAATAATGTGCCACTTTCCAGGCCCATCCACGGTCTCATATTCCTGTTCAAATGGACAAAAGACGACGAACCCAGCGGCTCGATCGTGCAAGACACCCGCCTAGAAAAGATTTTTTTCGCCAAACAAGTGATAGAAAATGCTTGTGCAACGCAGGCGATTTTGAGTGTTTTATTAAATTGTCGGCACGCGGATTTAAAGTTAGGTCACACTTTAACTGAACTCAAAGATTTCTGTCAAGGTTTTGATGCAAATATGAAAGGCTTAACTATAAGTAATTCGCCTGTTATTAGGTCGGTTCATAATTCTTTTGCTAGACAGCAAATTTTTGAATTTGACCCTTCTTTGGCTAACAAAAATGAGGATGTTTTTCATTTTGTTAGTTATGTGCCCATAGATGGGAGACTTTATGAACTTGACGGCCTCAAAACGGGGCCCATCGACCTGGGGCCGCTCACGGCCGACTCGGATTGGACGGACGTGGTCCGGCCCATCATCGAGAAGAGGATACAGAGGTAAAAAGTTGCAAAACTAAAACATTAATACTTTATCACGTCTCACACTGTTTTAATTTCAGGTATACGGAGGGCGAGATTCATTTCAATTTGATGGCGATAGTAAGCGACCGAAAAATGCTCTATCAAAGGCAAATAGACAATTTCCAAAAAAAACTGGAGGAGTCAGGGATGGAAACCGACTCGCAACAAGCCGAAATTGCGCGCCTGCGCTTGCTTATCGAAGACGAGGAGAATAAAAGGCGTCAGTATCGCGTCGAAAATATTAGGCGCAAACACAACTATTTGCCTTTGATAGTGGAGATTTTGAAAATTTTGGCCAAAGAAGGAAAACTAATGACGCTGTATGAACAAGCCAAACAAAAAACTTTGAAAAAACAAAAGGCAAAAATGTCGTCTTAACCACCGATTTTTCTACTAATAAATAATTTCGAATATGACTTGGTGTTCTGCAACATATTCCCTTGAACGAGTAAGAGTCCTAACAAGTAAATCCTTGGACAAAATTACAGATGGTAGAGAATTTAATTCTGCATCGATCTGTAGTAGTTACAATAACTTTTTGTTAGGATTGGGAAATTAAAGTTTTTCAAACCAACATTCAATTGATTTATTTTGTTTTCACGAACGAAAAATACAATTTTGAACAGAATTTGTCGTTTGTTTAATAAGAAATGTTTTTATGGCAAACTGCAAAAATAGCTATGATTAGTAAGAAATTTCCTACAATGTCAAAAAAATAACTTGAAACTTATCACAGGTAGGTATAGGGAATACTAATACAGGTCCATGGCAGAAAAAAATTCTCCTCCAGCTAGTAAAATAAAAATTGGGACATCCCATTTGAAAAAATTAAGTTATGGGTACTTGAAGTTGTCCAAACTTAACCTTAACATTTTTGGGTTTATTAACTTCTTTTCCAATTTTGAACACATTGGAGAACAGATGAAGGCTTTCTCTTTTAATTCTCCAAATATGATTTCGAAAACTAAGAGAGTTACCGATTTTTTAAGAGACAGGTGCAAATCCAAAAATTTTCAAAAAATCCTAAATATTTCGATAATAGTTAAACTTAGATATAAGGAAAGCTGATAAAAACTCCATTAAAATAACTCAACTAATCCAAAAACGCAGTTAAAAGCATAGCTTTCCATTTAAAATAAGAAAGTTGATAGCGACTTCCGGTATAACCGGAAGTGCCGCCATCTTGAAAATATTTTCATTGAGCAGAACTCAACGGATTATAGCTGAGTACCAACTTTCAGATAAATATCTTTATTAGAACTTTCAATAGTTCTAATGTGGGGTTTAGACGGAACAGCCTGTATGTATATAAAAAATTATGTCGAAATTGAAGAATTGAATGTGTGTAAGAAAAAAATCTAGGAAGATTTTTTAAATCGTAGAAATACTTTACACTCACTTGAATAAAGAATTCAGTAAAAATGGGTCCATAAATCTGGACAAGCCTTTTACAAATTGGGTACACATTTTTGTTTAGACCAAGGAAAAGCTACTTTTCAGGGAAAAACAAAAAAAAGAACAGTCATTCGTTTAAAAATCGGCGTTTTATAAAGACTTCGAAAAGTAATGAACTTTCCTAAGTCCTGATAAATGAATAAATGATAAATAAATTATCGTGTGGTTGGATTATTTCAGCAACCACTTGAAGAATGATTTGGTGAATATAATATAAATGTTTCAAATTGGACCTAAACAACCTATCAATCATCGAAACTCTTTGGCACGAAATAGCCATTTGAAAAACCACCCCAGTGTATGAAGGGAAAAAGTAATACAATAAATTGTCTTCTTTTTTCCCTCAAAAAAAAAAATAAATAAATAAATCATTTATCATCGTAAAAAATTCCAAATGTTTAAAATTTACTGTTATATTCTACATTATTTTTCAAATTATGCTCTCTAGCATACTTCTTATAAAAAAGTTATTAGTTATAAAATTTTACTCTACTTTTTTCAGTAACATTATTTGTCGGAACGTTTAGTTGTTTGGTCTCGAATTTCGAGTTAAAAAATCTCGTGATAAGTTCTTTTATTTATTCTGTGATTCCGTAGCAATAACTTTATTTAATAATGACTGTCTAATTTCATACAAAAAAATGGAGTGACAAAATTGATAGGACAAATACAATACTTATTTTGAAAAAATATTTACAACATGAAATTAATATATTACTCTACTACTAAAAATAACCTACTACACTGGCGTGTGAAATAAAAATAGAAATACAAGGCATATTTTCTACACTTGGGATTTTAACTCTTTGAATCATGTAACTTCAGTTCGATTTCGGAATCTCCAATACCCTATTTATTTGATATTTTTTTTTTTAATTTCATACCACACGCAAGTAGCCTAGATACTTATTTTAAACTTTATAGTCTTAAGCACTACCAAAGAAATTTTTTACGATCCCCTGTATGTGGAGTACCCATAAGGACTTAAAATGATGGGTACATGATAATTTTCACTGACGGCACGACAGTCGAAAACAACCTACAATAAAACCTCCAAAAAATAAAACACCAAAACAAAATTGTAATAATTTACCTCAATGAAGGGATACATGCTGTCCTGTTTCCTGGCTTCAAAATACCGATCAACGTCATAATGCAACTTGTACCTCCCTGTTGAAAAGTCCGAGCGATCAACAAACCCCGCAAATTTGCCATTCAAATTTGTTACACCTTCATTAATATAAGTCCATCGTCCATCAATCAATTTATAAAGACTAACTTGTAGTCCCGAAACTGGAACACCTCTTGTTGTATCAACAACGTGCGTAGAAATCGGAGATTTCCCCTGACTGCTTTGAAAATTTTGGTTATGCTACGAAAGAAAAAAGGAAAAATAAAAAAATAATAATAGAGAGAAAATATTTATTTTTAACAAAAAACAATTAATGAAAACAGAAAGCGCACCAACAGTGACAGTCACCAAACCTCCCTACCTTCTCAAAGGTGACTTGATGGAGTTCCATAGTGGATTCCTCTTCTTCTTCTTCCTCAACTATCTCCTGGTCGAAGCCATCTTTCTGCATGTTTTCTTCGTCTTCGACTTCTGACGCCACTTCGGTGTATTCGATCGTATCGCCGTCCTCATTGTCGATTTCTGTTTGGTTCAAGTCTGATTCTTGAAGAACAACGGTGTGGATTTCCTGCGCTTCCATGTTTTGAGTCTTATTCTGTAAAAATATTGACAAAAGTGGTGATTGTGATTATCACAAAAAGTTTAAATAATGAGGATGAAGTGCGTGAAATTGTGAAAGTATTTTTGTGTTTTCAAAATAAACATTCAGTTTTTAAAATAGACATCCTTAAAAATTATCATCGAATCAATTTATTCTCTAAAGGATCTGAAACCTTTTTTACCAATATACAATCTGTCTATAAATGAATGTAGGATCGTAGTAGGTATTAAAAGTTTGCCACTTCTTTCCAGAAAAAGCGAACAATGTTAGTATATGAAAAATATGGTTTTACTGGTTGCCGGAGACGATAAAAATTAGTACTTTTCAGAAATTTCATAGAAATAAAATAATTAAATGCGGCAAATTCAAATTCCAGAACCATCTGAGATCCTACACTCTTTTATAGACAGTCCGTATATTTATTAAAGAAAAAAAATTATTACAAAATGTTTGCTCAGGTTAAATAATCGTGCTTGTAACTGAAGTAACATTCTTCTGTGTTGTAAAAACCATTTCCAATCAACAGAGTTCGTAATAGAAAACTTAACTTGAAAGTTTGCGAGACTGTCTAACCTAATTGTTGCATCTTATTCTTTCTTATTAAAATAATATTCCTTGAGGACGTTAGGAACTTATTTTACCTGTTTTATGTTTTAACAGAAATTGAAAATATCGCTTGTCCTATACCAGTAATTGTTTTCAAAATTTCCTGCGATGAAAAATAAGCGAGATAATCGCTTCGTAAGAAAGAAATCGTGACGTCACAACAGCCTCTCACCATTGAACCCTCTCAATCTCCAAAAAACTGACAGATAATTTGAACATTTTTCACATCTTCAACAAAATCAAAAATTGACTACTTTCTGTTCTAAATTTGGTCTGAGAAATTTTGTCAAGTTTTCCTTAACTCTGTCAGTGTCACTTAGAAAGTAAAAAACCATTTGATCTTAAAATTGGACCAAATGCTCGATAGGTGGTTACGACGTCATAATTCCAACTTTAAATCGAAGTAACTTGAGTCAGAGAGCAGATACAGAGAAACGCTTTTCACTATTGTATGTAATAAGCGTTTTCAATATTATCATTTAAGAAAAAGTTGTTTTTTAAGTTGCCAACGCCTTTAATGAATGTAAAATATGGTACTTTTTCGAACAAAATATATACTACTATAGCCTTGGCTAGACTTCGCTCCTCATAATTGTTTTTTTTTTCAGAAATATTATTATTATTACCTACCTCTTTTAAAGTAAACAGTGCACCAAATAACCTCATTTGTTACAACGTCTGAGATTTCATTTTCTTTTTGATAATAAAGTTGTACCAATTACAATGCAAAAAGTCACTAGATATTCATGTTTTGTTACCAACTCAAACATCATTTTTTATTATAAAGGGTCACTATTAAAGACACCGAATATTAATTACCCAACATTTTTCTAATATAACTGACTAATTGTTCAAGCAATTAAATGGAACATTTTAAATTTTAATTGTACAATAAAAAAAGAACGATGTGTTGTTTTTTTTTAATTTTAAAATTAAAAACGTCTTTCCAAAGTGGCAAATTCGAGGTTTTCTACAATGTATTTGATCACGTGACTATTATAACTCCAAAAAAATTAGAGTAGAAATTTAAAAAATATTATTTTAGTCGAAGGAATTTAATAATATTTACATTTGTAATCATGTATCAAATTTCATGTATATTTCAAGTTGTAAATAGAGGCAGAAAACTATGCAGATGTTCATAAAAATCCAAATGATTTTTAAGTTCATATTTTTTAATTGTAAAAATAAATTTTATAATAATAAAAAAACAGTCACTCCACGAGTATAAAAAATCTAACTTACTGATTAAAACAATCTTTAATTTTGTACAAAAAGAACAATTAAATTAATTCATTAATTTTGCAAAATTACACTGCACATAAAAATTATCGTAACACCAAATGTTTTTTATTTTATTCTATCTATTTATTATTGTTATTTATTCGGATGCCTCGTTTTTTCTTACACACATCTGACAGAGGAGTACCAGTATACAGACGGTCCTGGACATTGCTTCTGAATCGTTTAAGAAAATTATCTGTGTTAAGATAATTTTTGTGCGCATTATTAAGTAACAAAATATTTTGTAAATTAATATTAAAACTGAACCAGATAGTACTGGGATGGAACTGTTCAAATGAAACTTTAACTAAAAAAAATTGCAATTGCATTTTTAATAAAAATGATTTACTTTCAATTTAATTAAACAATTACTTCACAGGTCAGATAGTCAGCGTTTGCTATTAAATACTTTATGTTTTTCTATGCATGTAAATTTTTTCGCAATTTTTCTACAGTTTCTTATGATCTAGTAAGTAATGATATTCTGCTTGAATATTGTTTAAGAATTACGTGTAAAAAGTGTCGTTGTGGAACTCACATGTAATTGTAACCAAATTCCAATTCGGATTTGCTAAGCAAATTAGTTTAATTGGTAATTAATTAATTCTTAGTGTTCAACAGAATTTATTTAGTTGCCATTCACTCTACGAAACTCAAATTAACAGCGAATTTAAAGTTTTATTTGAGCTACACATTGATTAAACTTAATTTACAATATTTTTTAGTGATCATTTTTTAACGTAATTTTTATACAAAACAACATTCAAGCTCATTACACATTAGAAAAAAATACTTAATATTAATTAATTTTAATTATAAGAAAAATTTTGGAAAAATTCGCATGTAGAGAAAAACAAATAAGTATAATTAATAGCAAACGATGATTCCTGTGTGCTTATTAGTTTTGAGATACAGTAAAAATATACTTTGATTACTCACCCTGTAGATAAATTTGGAAAAAAGTATCGTTTAAAAATGAAATAAAAATCCTCTATTTCTGGCCATTTTACTGTTTTCTAAGTACACAAAATTTTGTTGTTTTATTTTTGGCTCATTGTAGATGACCTACTTTATTTTCATGAGATTTGAACGTAAAGTTTTTTCACAAAAAAATAAAACTACTATAGAGTTGCTCAATAATAAAACTGCTAAAATAAGATAATAATAATTGAGTTGTGACTTGTGAGGTACTTGTTATTTTTACAAATTTAATATCTTTTTTTTTCATTCGAACGTTTCTTTTTACAGTATAATCAATTTTAAAACAACAAAGTTTACGAAACGAACGAAGCGAGTGCATACTAGCTATTACAAGGAATCAAAATAGTAATTACAATTTATCAACCACTTAAAAGCCAACATTTACAAGTTTTATACTTTTAGACGACCTTACAGCGTATTCATTTGAAGTTTAAAGACTTGTTCTGTATAAATGTAGTTTCACAAAATTAAAAAAAAGCTGTAACTGCATTTAGTAGTGTATTGGGGTCTTTTGTCAAGTGAAGTGTTGCCACTACTTTATCACAACGGCAGGAGATATAAACTAAATTTTAATCATAGTTAAGTTGTGAGTTAGCTAGCTAAGTTGGTGACACTGAAGTAGTATTGTGGCATTTGTATTTTTAGTCAATGCTGCCAAAATCACAACAATAATGACTACTTTACATTACTCAAGACTACCAACTTAATTTTAACAACACGGGCCCCATTGGTCACAAATTTAATAAACAAATTTTAATTTTATTTATCGGCTTTATTTAAATTTACTTTCTGAGGCCACTAAAACCCATTTGGGCTTGTTTTTTTAAACAATTTTCTAATAAAAGTGAATCAAGTGGTAACGGTAGCTACCTGCCAAATAAACCTAACTGTTTATTGTGATGATGTTGATGACTCACCCTGTGTATGGAACGTTTTCCTACCTTCCTATTGTTATGAATTTGCGCCGCTTTCTGGTGTCTGATCGTACACGTGTGTTTGAGGAGACTCAACCGATGGGCATGGAGCGTTTTCTGACAGTACGTGCAATAGGCCCGCGTGGGTTCCCCAACGACTCCTCTAAGCCAACCTTTGGAAAATTCGTCAAGTGCTCAACGAAACCCCCAATTCTTACCTTTAAAATCCGGCATCTGCTCCCATGCTGGGCGATACGTCTGTTTGTAATATTTTCCTCTAACGATATTCGAACTGCTGTTTGATAGACTCAAAGTGGCGTAAGAAACGGAAGAGTCGTCTAATTGTACCGGAATTTCGGCCAATTCTTGTGAATCTTGCGAATCTTCTTCAACTTCTTGAATTTGCTCACTCTCTTCGCTTTCCATTTCACGCGCCAACAGCAAACGGTTATTTTTCTAAGTTACTAAAAAGCCGAAATATAACTAACTGCAATATGGCCACGAGTTGTGATGCACCGGAAATACCTCACCCAAGTCCCACAAAACCACAACTAATCATTCCCCATTTAACGAAAAAAAGGCCCAACCTTAATAAAATTACAAAAAAATAATCACAAGTTTTAAAAAAATAACCGTAACCGATTCAAAATTACGATTAAACAGTTTAAACGGTTAAATAGTTGTTAAAGAGTCACCAAGTTCCGTTCGAAGTGGGGCGCGAAATTTGAACCGTCTGGTCATTGAAAATCAATCAGTGATGGGGTAAGCGTTCAAGAGCGAAAAAGTGTCTCACGCGAAAAACGGATTGATTTAAACAATTGTTCACTTAATTAATTGTTCACTGGTGTGCAAAATAAAATAAATCGAAAAATGAAATTGTTAACCCACAACATGCTAACCTCCAAATGCATGAAAGTCGTAACTGTGGGATACCCGCTCGGTATTAACGTGAGTACTTTACGTTTAATTCCATTTGGGCGAAACACGGCCCAAAATCGGGGCAAATCTAACTCGTGTTGTTTGAGGTTATGTCAACTTTTTCCAAATTTCAGGCTTCAGACGTGCGAGTGTCCGAAGTGGACTTCAACCCGGACTTCGTGGCCAAAATCATTCCCAAAGTGGACTGGAACGTGCTCTACAACGCGGCCCAGAGCATAGGTCAACTAGAGGGGCTCCCAAAGGACGTGGTGGAAAACTACGAAAACGACCACGAGTTCCTTAAAAAAGCCCATCACGCCCTGCTGGAGATCGATATAATCAACGGCGAGCTGATCTGTCCCGAAACCGGACGGAAGTTCCCCATAAATAACGGAATCCCGAATTTGTTGTTGAATGAGGACGAAGTGTAATTAGGTGGTGTAAGTGTAAATAAAACGATAATAACCATGAAGGCGTTTTATTTCGAGACACAGTACAATTTGAAAGCATTTGACATTGTATAGCTACCAAGAAAATACGAAAATTGCACAATTTCTCTAACACCGTGTAAATATGTCATTTTTACAGTACAAAAATATTTGGGGACTTGGGATAGGAGTGAGATTGTGATATAGCTGGATATGTGGGGGCACAGGTATTTCAAGTGGGCGGCATAAGTTACAAGCCACAGCCTTCCAAAAAATAGGATGCGTTTTTGGATCACTACATAAAAAAACGGAGTGCTGTGGTTTCAGGAACGTATGTCTTGCATTAATTATGTTTAATCAAACGTCAAGACATACGTTCAGTTTCCACAACACTCTTGATGCACATTCTTTCATCATCATTGTACAAGTAACAAAATCTTTGGTTTGTGAAATTGCAGATCGATCTGAATAATTCGATGCCAAATCTCCAAGCTTGCCGTTTTTTTTTAAACACTGCATGCACACTTATTTACATCGACTTAAATAATAGTACACATGAACTGCTACTTCCCGCGGGACTCGCCCCCAACTGCTACATTTTTCAATTGGGAGAAAATGCTGCCCTTGGCTAAGCCTTGTTTGGGGCCTTTACGTAGTTCTGGATTTGAACCACACGCTTGGTAGGTTCTTTGCGAGAGGAGGGAACGGTTAGGGCCTCTGCTTAGGGCTTGGGGGCCCTTGCGGTAGTTTGAGTTAGGCCCTTGCCAATTGACGTAGTCTTCCCTACAGGTGTATTAAAATGAAATAAAAGTATTTCAATGGAGAAAGAACTTACAAAAGGATTTTGCTATTTGGTCCTTTTATTAAATCCGCGTTAGGCCCTTGTGTGTTCATGATGTTTGCAGAGCGACGTTCCGGTGACATATTTTCAACAAGTCTAAAAGTAGTGATGAATAATTAAATAATTACGTACTATTTAACAAATTAAAAAAAACACTCAAATCTTAATTGGACTATGTCCATCAAAACCAATAATAATCATACAATAAAAATTAATTATGTATTTTAAATTTCTTACGAGTATAATGAACTTGGTTTCGTTGGTACAGGAAACAAAATAAAATAAATAAAAAATTAAGTAAAAAGTACAAGCGAATATTCTTGTTTTTGGTCAATTAAATCTTTTAAATCTTATCTAACGACTTGATACGTGATACGTTTTTAAGCGAAAAATTGTTATAAATCAACGCATTTCAGCAAAATAAGAAAACATTTTTGGCTAAAATAACGGTAAGGAGGATTTGAGTTATTTACAAGAGAATTTTCTGATTTTTTATCAAAATAAGACAACCTCTTGCTTTAAAGCTAGAAATCATTCCAGCTCAATGGATTCAGCAAAACAAATGGAAAACTCCTCATTTTAGAGGATTTTACTCGTTTGTAAGCAAGACATCGTTGAAAATCGACGTATTTCAGTGAAAGAATTGCTAAACTCAGCGTTAAAATTGTTGAAGATCGACGTATAGTATAAAAAAAAAGTATAACATAGTATAAAAGTAAAAAATATATAAAAGTATTTGACTCGTTTTTAAGTAAGAAATCATTGTAAAGCACCTAATTTCTGTGAAAAAAGTGCAAAAATGGTAGTTTTCTGACGAAAATCCAAGAGTTTTTGCTCGTATTAAAGCGATAAATCGTAGTAAATCGACTTATTTTAGCGAAATTAGTGTGAAATTAATTGTTTCGGTCGAACTAAAGCGATTTCAGCTATCCCTAAGCGATGTTGCTCATTTTAAAGTAAGAAATTAATTCATAAATCACCGAATTTCAGTGAAATAAATTTTCGGACGAAATAATAGGGATTTCCGGTTTTGAGCTATTTCCAAGAGATTTTACTCGTTTTATTAAAGCGATAACTCGTTGAAAATTGTCTTAATTCAGCCAAATCCCTGCGAAAATCGTAGTGTTTTTTTTACCAAAATGAGACAGTTTGACCTATTTTCAAGAGAGAAATTATTCTAAATCTAAATCAACGTATTTCACCCAAACAAATTCGTCGTTTTCGATCAAAATAGAGAGATTTTTACTCGTCTCAAAGCGAGAAATCGTTGAAAATTGACGTATTTCAGTCAGCGTTATTAACTAAAATATAAAACATAAAGCGATTTAAGCTATTTCCAAGTGGCTCTAGTCGTTTTTAAGCGAGAAAGAAATATATGTGGCTGAAAATCGACGTACTTAAGGAAGTAAAGTAAGTTCAAAACCCGTACGAAAATCGTCGTTTCTAAACAAAATGAGACAATTTGACTTATTTTAGAAAAATTTTGTTAGCTCAAAATAAAGTAACTTACCTACTGCCAAACGAGTTTTTAAGCAAGAAATTTTAATTATTAGAAAATTTACATCAAAATCATTTAAAATTTCCTTATAGAAAACTAAATTTCGACAGCATTTCATTTAAATCACTATGTAACTCACTTTTCAGTTCCGCAAAAAAGTGTATTATTTTAAAAAAAAAATTCAATTTTTAAAAGTTTAAAAATTTATTTTAAAAAAGTTTGAATAAATAAATGCAATATTTTTACACAAACGTGTAAATACTGACCTGGAATATGCGGTTTTATCCTTATCAATTTTATCGGCCTTCAAAAGCGATTTAATCGATTGGCGACTTTGCGAAGTTGGCATTTCAGTTACTTTCAGTTCAGATTTTGTTACAACTTCCCTAAAAATTCGAATTAAAATCGTAAAAACTCAACACAAAACTTACTCTTGTTGAACTTCGCTACTAGAAGTTGCAGCGCTTTCAGCCGC
Source organism: Tribolium freemani (assembly GCA_939628115.1). NCBI lineage: Eukaryota > Metazoa > Arthropoda > Insecta > Coleoptera > Tenebrionidae > Tribolium > Tribolium freemani. The sequence continues at coordinate 35,246,454 of OW626785.1, forward strand.
CTTCTTATCGGTATCTTCCTGTAGTATAATCTCGAGAATTTGATTGGCTCGACTTTCATTAAAATCAACACTCTCTAGCGCTATTTTAATCAAGTGTTCAGGTACGTCGGCATATTTCTTTTTCATTTCTTCCTTCACTAAAACATTTCACCATAAATCTTGTTAAAAAAAACGATAATAATAATTACGTGCCGCCTTTTCTTCCTTTGTTTTAATCTTGGGTGGAGGCGGCGGTGGTTCATTTTTCTTCACTTCTTCAATTCTCTTTTCTTCGATTTTTGTTTCCATTTTTTGTTGAGCCGCTTTTACGGTGTCTTTCCGGTTGAAACCCATATCGATCAAAATCTCGGACACTTTCTGTATGTTACTTTCGTTATTATACAGTACGTCCAAAATAACCGTCTCGTCAGCTTGTGGAAAAATTGATTTCATGTACCTGCAACTACATCAAGTCATTTCCTTTGTTCAGAGTACGGATTACTACAGATTCGGATACGAAATGATGTACAAATAAATCCCTAATTAACAAATAAAACGTTTTTGCCTGGATAATTCCGTTAATTTCGCCAGAGAACGCAGTAGTCCTAGTTTTAGGAGCAGTGAATTTTTAAAAAATGGTTGAATTTGTATAACGGTGAGCAAAACGCAAACAACACTATCAACACTGTTTAAAAAAAATGTTTTACTAATTTTTATTAATTTGCCTCTACCCCATATTCTTCAAAAGGCTGCGAATAAGATTAAAGTGGAAACTTAATTTTCTACAACTTTCTTTCTTACTCATTTTTGTATCTTCAACCGTATTCGCAGATAACAAATTGATTACTGCTTACAATTTTTTGCGTAACTACATGTAGGTACTCGTACTTCTTTTAAAATTCCAACTGTAATTTTTTCTCCGTGTGCTTTACATATTTGTATTTCCACTCATGCATTCCTAAATACACGTATACCTTAAAAGAACTACAAAAAGTTATTTTAAAATTACACTTTAAAATAGTTTTTTACTGAATCTAAAATTTAGATTCTTTTTTTAATTTTTTCTTTGTTTTGTTTGTAAAGTTTATCAAAAACTTTAGATTTGAGTTAAAATTAAAAAAATCTAATTACTGCTTCAGTTACTCTCACCAAGGATATGAAAACCAATTAAACATAAATTAATGTCTTCGAGATGCTGTGTTACTTCTAGCTCTAGTTACTCCTTTTGTTGTAACTACAGTTAAGAAAGCTGATTTCAATTTGCCATTAAAGTGATTTAAAGCATCTGATGAATAACCTTTTGATAAAAATTAAGTCTAAAAGTTATATAACTAAATTTTGTAAATTCCACTAAGCAAAGTGAAATTAATGTTCCTACCTGATTGCTAATTTAAAATTTTTGAATAATTGTATTTACTCACAACTTCACAAGCAGAAAAATAAAGGTTTATTTCGAATGCTTTAATTTTGTGGAGTAGAAGGATACATAACATTGAGTAAATAAACATCTTATTTTACTGTCAGACAAGTCTGTTAAAGTCAGTAATACCGAAAAAATATATTAATTATTTCATAAAATTTTAAAGTTTTATTTTGGAGGTAAAGAAATATTTGGAAGTAGTTCTAAACGGAAGATTCCGGAGCTAAGAATTTAACAGAAAATATTAAAGTATTAAAGTAAAGAGCTGGAATGGAAATGTAAGAGTTTTAAATTAAAAACTTAATATTAATACATAGTCAAAGACAAAGATAGTATCGAAAATAGAATAAAAAAAATTAATACATATTAGCAATTATCATTTTATTGTTCTATTTTATTATCAAATTCTGTTCAAACTATTTCCTCTTAATTTTCTTAATTATTCGGGCTTTACCAATAAACGACTTGACGCTGTTGACAGATCACACACTAAATTTCAGTGATGACTGATGACACCCAGCTCAGCACTGCCAATTCAACTCCTAAAAATTTACTAAAAGGGGTTGCACAAAAGTTCTCTTTGTGAAACTAATTTCGGTTTTACAATGAACAATTTGTGAAACCAAAGTAGAAGAACAAATTTAATTCTCCATTTCAATTTAATGTCGTCTTTAGCTCGAAACTCTATTTCATAATAACTTTAATAAATGTATATTTAAAAACAAATGCTCTTTTAAGTTTGGAACCACAATTTTTAACATACTATTAATTCTCCATTTAAATTATGTAAAAAAATTCCAAATCAACACGACAAACGAAATGTAATTAAAAGTAGCAGTTCATCTTCGAAAAGTGAAGATGGTGATGTATGATTGTTGTAATGACGAAAGAAAATACAATTTGTGAAAAAATTACTCCCAAATTTACAAGTTTTAGATCTAGAACTGCAATAAATCCAGTAGTTAGAACTTAGAAGAGGATGACTTAGAGAACAAAATTTTTTTTGAAGACAACGCAAATGTTATTAATTACAGTGCACTTTGCTGACTTATTATAAAAACGTTAATTACTAATTAGTATTATTATTCTTTAAAATTTGTTCTTTAATTTTTCTTCCAACTTCAGAAGCATTTTTTTTGGTGTACTCATCAATATCCGGCATTTTTTTTGTAAGATGACATGCTTTAACTTATTTTTTAGTGCTTGCGCCGTTATTTTCCTGCATTTTTTTCGAATTTCTAAACAGCATCAACTGCGGAATCCAAATCTCTGTTTTCAGGTAGATAATTATTATTGCCTGCAGTTATTATGCTGCCCTTATTTTGCAAATTGACGAATTTGGTTTTAATTTGAATTTTTCTTGCATCTTTAACCGTATTCGGAGCATTTTAAAAAATATGGAACTAATGTTTTTCTCGAAAATTTTAGTAGTCAGTTTCTCTCAACCTATTAGGAATGCAAAGCTCAACATTTCTGTATTTTTTCCAAGCAATTAGTGAATTGGCGATGTTGTATCTCATTTCGTCTCCTAATCTATGTTCAGAGTAATTAAATTAGCGCACATACGTATGTACAAAGCGGTTGGTTAATCGATAAATTTAATATGTTAAAAGTGTAGCATGCTTATTTAGTGATACGAGAAGGAGGCGGTGTTAAAAATATGTCAAAATTAGCAAACATGATGGACGCTGGTTAAAGCTATTAAACAAACACAACATAAATTAAAAATAAAATAATTATCCACAGTTTAAGATATTTCAAGGATATTTAAAATAAGGCACTGGCTAAACGACCGCCGGCGGTACTCTTAATTTAAACTAAAAAGACCGCCGTCCGGCGGCATTATCGCCTCACGTATAAAAAAGCCGCCGAAATTCTGAATTAAATCGTAAGTCTCGGCGGTTTGATATACATTTATCGGTAGATGCCGCCGGTCGACGGTTTTCTTTATTTAAAATACCAAATACCGCCGAAATTTTCTCATATACCTAACTCTAATTCTAATTCCAAATAAAAATTTCTTCTGACAAAAATTGAATTCAATTGAGGTTATAATGCTGTGATTCTATTCTTTGTGAAGAAAAATTGAACCTACTGTACAACAATACAACAGTCGTGTCCGACATACGGAAATGTAAAAATTAAAGTTAGGTACGTATATGTCATATTTTAAGCAGTATTGTAAAAATGTGATCGTTTTTCAATTTTTTTTTCGTTCTTGAGTTAGACTTAATTTTTCTGAATAGGAACCTACTGTAAAACATTTTTTTTGTCAATTCTGCAAACTACCTCACTTAAATTTAGTTTTGTCGCAAAACATTTTCATGCTGAGTTGTCATTTGAGAACAAAATGTGCATAACACAAAATCACAATAAAATTTCATTTTTAAGATATGTTTATATTATTTGTAGCCTTATATCTTTCACCAATTATAATTATAAAAACTTTCATTTTTCCATATTTTTTGTTCAGTCGCTAAACGCAAGTTGTGTACGTACCTACATGAAAAAATTAAGCTTGGCGACACTTGCGAAGAGTACAGGGTGTCCCACCGAAAAGGGCATCCTCCTCATAACTTTTTTATTTTTCAATTAATCTAGGCGAAATTAAAATTACACATGTTAGCAATGAAGGTCCACATTTTGGAGTAACTACTTTTTTGGGGGGTTTATCGTTTGTGAGATAAAAAATTAATAATTATGAAAAAAGGTATGAAACCTTTAACATTCATATTATTAGAAGAAGCCAGGTTACATTAACGTCTTGACAAACTTTGTTTTAACAGAAGTCATTCAGATACCCTCAAATCTTTTTTTAAAAATCTCGCCAAAAATCTTTTTTTAGTGCAAAATATCGTCGTCTATGGAGCGGTGTTGTGAAATTGTAAAAGCTATTTGTGAATTTATACTGCCACTGACATTGATATCTCAAAAAATGTTGTCTAATCAGGATTGTGTCTTTCAGGAAAATAAACCCTTTTAGGTTTAACTACTGAGCTTGTGTCTTCAAATAATTGGACGACTTTGCGGACTTTTTTCAAAGAGTAACGCACGTCTGGAAAGCGCTTTTCAAGGACTCGCGTTGTGAGTTGTAAATTTCTGCCACATTCACCGTAGACTAGAATGATTTCTCGCTTTTCTTGATTTGATAACATTTTTGTAATTAATTGTCAACAGGTTGTCAAAATCTTACAGGTAATTGTTTACAGCAATCTCACAACACCGCTTCATGGACAATGATTATTCACACAAAATTTTAATTTTTTTTGAGATTTTTAAAAAAGAATTTAAGAAAATCTGGATTACTTTTGTTGAAACAAAGTTTGCCAACACGGCAATATAACATAGCTTCTTTTAATAATATGCAATTTAAGAATTTTGCATCTTTTTTCACAATTTTTATTTTTTTATCTCACAAATAGTAAACTCTTTAAAAAACTGGTTACTTTAAACTGTGGACCTTTGGTCCAAACATGTGTAATTTAAATTTTGTTCGAATTGATTAATAAATAAAAAAGTTATGAGGGGGGTGCCCTTTTCGGTGGGACACCCTAGCAAAATAATTATTCCAAAAGAACGAAGATTGATTTGGATTACTTTTACCTTTTGCTTTTTTTATTTATTTCGAAATACTCCGTGAGTTGTACGTTTTATTCTGCAAACTAAATTTAAATACACATGTCCATAATATCAGGTGATCAACATGTAGACAGATACTATGAGAATGCTAGAATAACGTGTAAGGTTAGGTATGACAAATTTTTCGGCGGTATTTAACATTTTACATAGAGAATATCAAACCGCCGAGACTTACGATTTAATTCAGAATTTCGGCGGCTTTGTTATACGTCATAAATTAAGAGTACCGTCGGCGGTTGTTTAGCCAGTGCCTTAAAATAAATGATATAATTTCTACTGGAGAGAGACATTGAGGAATAATTCGGCCGTTTCGCCTCTTATTCTTCAACACCGAACGCAACATCGAGCCGAACGAACTGCTAAGGACCTTAGTTTTAATTTGGGAGAAGAATGCGGCCTCGGTGACCCCTTGAAGGCGTCTCCCACGCGTGGGGAGCCCGAGCTGTTGGTGCCCCCCGATCCAGGCCTTAAGACCGGACTGCCGCCCCTCGAGCTGGGGCGCAGCCCAAGGGGGGGCGTCATTTGCAAGGCGTGCACGCCAGGATGGTGGATGTTTCGCTGAGGAGGGGGAGTTGCGAAAGGTCCAGGCGTTGTAATTGGATTTTTTTCCACCTGCAACGCACTTATCACAAGAGCTTCCCGATTGTGATACCTAGAAAATGGTAGAAAAGCAGAATGAAAGGCGGCGTGTTAGTATGAGAAGCTATGTACAAAAGTGGTTTGTTAGTAGTTTTTTAACACCACACGACACGATCACGACGACCTATCGTAAAAAAGTACTTACTTCTTCATCAGGAGGCGGATGTGGGTTTCGGATACGGTGGGGAACATGGCGCTGATTTTTGAAACGGCATCGTCGGTCTCTGATTGGATGGTTAGGGAGCTGTCTTGGACTTTGGCCCCCCGGACTGTGAGGGGGCTCAGGCGGGAGCTGCTGCGAAGCTCCTAGCAAATGTGGTTTTGTAATAAATTCAAATTTGGCACATGCTCAGGGTAAGTCGTTTAAATAAGTTTCCAATGCTTTTTAGTCGACTCACCCTGTGTGGCATATACAGGGTGAGTCATTGATATGGGCGTGCTTGATCACACCTACACCGTCAATAATATCGAAATGGCACAGCAAATGGGAGGCTAAAATGCACTTTCTAAAATTATTTTGCTCTATACAGGGTGTTCCATTTTTACAGTGCAGCCTATAACATAGTTTTTTTAATGGCACCCCCTGTATACTTATACATATTTCAATTTGCATTTCTTTAAGCTTTAAAAATCCGTTTAGTTTTTTTAATTTGCTTTAACCGTTCACAAGTTATTAAATTTTTTCAACAATTAAGTGCGTCTGCAGGCACATTATTAAAAAATCGCAGTACCCTTGGTTTTCGCGATATCAGGTTGGGACTTTGTCCATATGTAAACAACTGTTTGAGGTATCTTTTGGTGGCAAAATCGTCCATTTTCATTGTAGCATCTCCTTGCTGTGACACATTCATTTTAGAAAACTTTGAAGGACCATAACTTGATTTTTTTAAATAGCACCCCCTGTATTTTATTATTAGGTCGGATTCAATGTCTCATCTTCCATCTTTTTAACCTCTTAAGCTTTTTTCTAAAAATTGATAGTTTGGGAGATAAATCGGTTTTTTTTGAAAAATACACACAAAATCTCTTGGATACTAATGAAGCGTGCTATGAAAAACAATACATTCTGATTTCTGACATACTAATGTCAAAATGGCATTTATAGTATGTCACGTTTTGATTTTCTTGTGAAAATGATTTTTTCGCGTAAAATGCAAATCTACAAATCTCATCGAGATATAAACTTTGACAAGAAATTATTAAATAAAAATGAAGGAAATTTACAATGGAGAAATAAAGAAATAAAAAAATATTTACTGAGGTATAACAAATCAATAGCGATAGCATTTTACTTGCAATTACAAAACTGTTTAAAATGACGGCTTTCTTAAGCAATAAAGCACTACAATCATCAATTCTTTTAAAAAATTCACCGCTTCTAATGTGGCATAATCCATTCTATGAAAAGCCTTTATAATTCTTTCTTGCATATTTTCTCTGGTAGAGCCGTCGTTTCTTTCATTTTGTTTAATAATTTCTTGTCAAAATTAGAGTTTATATCTCGATGAGATTGTATGAATTTTAATGAAAAATTCATTTTTACAACAAAATCAAAACGTGACGTACAATAAACGCCAGTTTGCAGACGCACTAAACTGTAGAAAAAATTAAATAACTTCTGAACGGTTAAAGCAAATTACAAAAACTAAATAGATTGGTAAAGCCTAAGAAAGTGCAAATTTAAATATGTATAAATATACAGGGGGTGCCATTAAAAAAAAACTATGTTGTAGGCTGCACTGTAAAAATGGAATACCCTGTATAGAGCAAAATAATTTTAGAAAATGCACTTTGGCCTCCCATTTGCTGTGCCATTTGACTCATTTCGATATCATTGACGGTGTAGGTGCAATCGAGCACGCCTAGATCAATGACTCACCCTGTACATATTATACAGGTGTCCCAATCTTGCGGAAATGGAAAATTATTTTTATTGAAAAATATAACATCCAGAACTGATTTTTGGTGTTCCTGAGCCTTGCTTAATCTACACTTTAAAATTATTTGGAATCTCATCGATACCTACAAGGAAAATTCTAAGTACTTACTTAGCAGCCAGCCATTCCAGGAATATTGCAACCTCACACCGAATTTTTTTTTCAAAATAACATGAGATCGAAAATATACTCAATTTGAGTAAGCCTTGAAAGTGAAGTGTAACTTTAGCCACATCATATGCTGTGTAAAGCCAACATAAGACAACAAAAAAGTGCGGCCGTAAATAAACAGCTAAAGTATGGCTAAAGTTCTGCAGACACAGCTTGCTCTAATTGAGTTTATTTTCGATCTCATGTTATTAATGTAAGGCACAGTGTAAAATTCCTTTTAAAATACACGATTTGGTTATATTTAAGTAATGTATTTTGTGCCAAGAGTTTTTTTTTATTGTGCATTTAAAATGGAAATCATTTAAATTGAAGTAACTAATTGAATTCTGAAATTTACATTGCCTTGTAGGCGAAAACATAATATACTGCCGACAGCTGACGAGTATTTTTCTAGTTTCAGAAAATGGAAATCGGTATGTAAATTGATTAGTAATATTACTTTTTTATCTTCGTAACTTCTGCTGTCCCGTCCATAATTGCAAACATATAAATATTGTACTTATTTCTTACGTCGTTAAACAAGGCCAAGAATTTAATTTTCACTTACTAATTTTAATATTGTTAAAGTCTTAAATAATAAAACCTGTCTGTATAAAGTTTTTTAGAGTTATTACACACGCATGATAATGTCCTGTCCGTTTTGTGTAAACAAAAAGTAAATTAATCAGAAGTCGTTGCACATTCCACATTTTACTTCAAAAATAATTGTTGGAATTAGTACCTTTTAAATTAGCAGCACTTTATAACGATTGTTTAACAATAAAATGTGTAGTCTTTTTGTGTCCCGTCCGTCATCGGTTTGTATTTCTTTTTCCTGCTCGTATTTCAAACTTTACGAATGTGGCTCTAATTGTAGGTTGCAAACAGTTTGACTGGGACTAAGTTGCTATAAGAAAAATTTACTTCTACTGATACTGTTCATAACAACTGGAAATAAAATCTTAAATCTGTAACGTGTCGCGTCCATTAAAATGGAATGGCTGTTATACTAATTTTTTACAAAATTAAAAATTTTGATTTTTATGTCAAACATTAATATGGCCATTTCATAGTTAATTTATCACTAAAAAAATTCATAACTCAAAAACCAAATTCCAGGAGCAAATAGAGCAAAACGATTTATTTCAGCGTATTCTACAGTTTACTTTATGTGTTATTTATTTTTATTTATTTAAAGCTGTTCAACTTGAAAAATGGTGGATGCGCCGGGTTATGTACTTATGTACGTACAATTTTATAACTCGAAAACTAAGTCCTGGAGCAAAACGGTTTGTTCCAGTGAATTCTACAGCTCATTTTACGTATTTATTGTACAAAAACAATAACCGTTTTACGAGTATTTCCAAGTCAAATAATCAATGTAAAGCCATGTGGTTAATAATCAAAACAGCTTCCTAAATCACATGATACAAATATCGATGCTGACAGTTTCGAACACTGCTAAAAATATTACTGATCGATTGGAAAAATCAAATGCAACTTTCGCTAGTAATTTGCAGGCGAATTTCCGAATTTAAACATTTTTCAATTAACGATTTCAAAGATGCTTCTATCAAATTTTAGAAAAAAAAAATAGCAATGATGCATATGGTATAAATTCCACTATCGTTCTAACTATCAAAAAACTCATAATTTGTTCCTTAATTAAGATTTTTGCTGCTTCTGCAGTTTGCTAGGTTTAACTAAGGCTTTTGATTGCATTACACAAAACATTCTCTTATTAGATAAACTGAAATGCTAATATCATTTTATCTTCGAGATCGCAAACAATTTGTTCAATATAAAGATAACGTTTCCAGCTGCCAATACAATGGATTTGGTATTACTCAAGGATCCGTATTAGGGCCTTTACTGTTTTTAATTTATGTAAATGATCTTCCCAAAGCGACACACGTTCTAGTATAATATTATTCGCCAATGATACCGCCAATTGTAAAGAATTATTACATAATTAACAATTACTAATTACATTTTCGTTACGAAATATCGATGAAACCTCAAAAGATATTACATTATTAGGACTTAATGTTGATAATAAATTAATAAACTTACTTGGGAGAATCATATAACATCAATAACATCATATAAATAAAACATCACAAAAAATATACTTGGATACTTATAAGACAATAACTAATAGATTTTCCTTGGCATTTAAGAAACTATTTGCGGTTTTTATAATATTTATTACAATCATTAGGTATACAAAGAAGTAAATTAAATTGTTAATAATTATGTTTAATGCTTTCGGTCTATAACATCTGTCTGGATTCAAAGGCTGGTAACATAAATATTTTATTTTTTTAATAAGTGATGTTTGTGGTTGCAAAAAATTTGGAATTACAGTATAGTGAAGAGTTTCCAATACATAAAAGGACGGCTGAATTAAATGGTAATAACTTGAGTAAAATTATAAATAAACTATGAATTTATTTGTTAACTTTAATAACGCTTTACTAGCTACATAATGGTATAGCATGGTAGTAAAATTATTTATTTAAAGCATCAAACCACGAATTGACTCTTCAAACAAAACCTTAATTTTGTTTAATGAATTTTATTTCATTTGAAATATTGTATTCATGGAACGTTCTTTAAATACTTTTCAAGTATTTACAGTTACAGTTACAGCGAAAAATTTTCAACCTACAGCACGATGGCTGAATTCAATGGTAATGACTGAAGCCTGGTTAACAACTAAAATCATTTAAATTTTCAGACCCTTTTATCATGATGAGGAAAATGATTTACACTGAAAGCAAAAAGTACAATATAGCAAAGCTTTGCCATGTGCTGCTTATTACAATTTATTCGTCCGTTCAATGTTTACAAGTATATTACATGTTCAAAAATTTCAACATAAACCTTTTACTTAGATAAGCTCCAATGATCTTATTTTTCACATTCGTAAGAGAAATAATTCTGTTGTCTCCAATGTAATGACTTGTCTTTTTTGAGATAACTGTTGGTGCAGTTCTTTCTCTCATCTATATGGAAAACGATATTCTCAAGGTGGTAACATTCCTTGATAAAATTTGTTGGTCTCTCACTATGATACGGAAAGATGCGCAAATAAAGCTCAAAAGAAAATGTCTGGTCATAAATATGTGTATATTATTCGTTCTGCTGCTTCTTCTAAGTACGCTAACTATCAATGCTCCGTATTTAGGGAGTCAGAGAGAGCTCTTCATTTGTATTCAAGTTTTTGAGGAATATTTTGGTGAATGGTCGTTTATTCCCTACCATTTTTATTTCGCAGCATTTCCATTTTTATATTACAATTTTTTAAAGCTTTGGATGAGTTTTGTTTACATGGTTTTGGAAGCACAGTTACAGTTCATCCTCGTTGAAGAGTTTCTGTTTGAAACCAATCAAGTTAATCGTTTGAAAGGATGGAAATATTTACAAGATACTGGCTATCAGAAAGAAATAGAAAAATCGTTGCGTCTTTGCATTATACATCACAGTGCTTTAAAAAAGTCAAACCTCTCATATTCATGAAGTCAATATTTTTAAATACGTGATTTACAGGTATGTGAGGATGATTCTGAATGTTACACTAAAGGCTATGCCGTTTTTTCTGATACTAGGAATTTTACTTTTCATTAGTTTGTTCGCATTCCTCATAAACGTAAGTTGACTGAAATTAGTTTTAAGAAATCTAAAAAATAAGTTGTAGTTTGCGGACGCCATCACTACCATGAGCAACATTTTAAAAATGCGAATATTCATGTCTGTCGTTGTTACTATGTGTATCGCTACTCTGTTGTGTTAGCTTGGCCAACAACTAATAGATGCGGTTTGTAAAATTTGAATTTTGATTTCCATTTAATCGTTTTTCATTTTAGACGAGCGATATATTTGCCTCTCTGGTTGCAGCTCCTTGGTATTTTTGGAATCTTGGAAACATCAAAATTCTTTTGATGTTTCTAACGAATTGCACCAAAAATAAGGGTGTTGTTTTGGCTGGGATTTGTTTAGATTATAAACTATTGGTTTCTGTGCGTACATCATCTACTAGACCTCTAATTTTTCATCTAATTTTTATTTCAGCTGTTACGAACCTCCGTTTCATACGCTCTGGTTTTATTCAATCTTCGCAAAAGTAGTGTGGTTTAAACCTAAAGCAAGCTAAAATAAAATAATTGAAGTTTCTCTTGTAGTAGTATTTGCTTTCTTTTATTCTATGGAATTGTAATAAAGTTTCTGTCATAAAAAATAACCAAATTAACTAAATTAACTCTAGTCCAAGTTAAACATGCTATTAAAACATTTAAAAATTGAATCCAGTTAAAAAACTCTTTGTCTGTTTATTTTTAAATAGTGGCCTACGAGCTGTGAAAATTTCGAAAAATAAAAATTGCGCTAAAAAAAAGTAAATTCTTCGTATAATAGTTTTGAAAAAATTAGTAACAGTTGTAAAACTAAAAAAAATAATTTTCTAACTAGAAATGCCCTTTTTGTTTCGCGAAAACAGTAAAAAAGTAACAATGTGAAAAGTTATAAAAAATTGTCTTGGAGCCATGCTTTAAAATTTTAGGTTGCAGATAAGAATATAAAAAACAAAATTTCAAAAAATCATAATTTTGAAGATATTTTATTCTTTTCTATGTCCAATTTAAAACCAGTATTCCTCTTGCAATTTTGAAAATTTCAAGATAATTGGTCGGTTGTAACATTTTTAAATGGCAAACAACTGATCAAGAAAGGGAACGACAAAGAAAAACTTTTTTTTATCTGATGCCCTTTTGTTTTTGTTTTTTTTGCTATCAATTATTCAAATTTTACAAGAACAGTGCACTAAGACGATTGTAAAAAAATAATATGTGGAAGTTGAGTAAAATGTTTGCAGTCATAACTTAAAAAATTGAACCTAACTTACAGACACTCGACAGTATTGCTAAATGCCAGTTAAATTTATAAATAATCAATGGCAATCCATAAAAGTGTACACAAAAATCAATCCCCTCGTTGTAAAATTGGAAAAATAAAAACTCACATTTTGACACAAATCCAATACGAAAAGAATACATTTTTTAGACAAGTAGGTAATAAATAAGCTAAAAACTACCAAACAAATCATAACAGTTGTAATAAAAACTTATCTTCTGAAAATGAAAAGTTTTCGCATTTAAGGGGCCAGTCCTAAGATTCGGAGATATGGCAAAAGCAATGTAAAAGTTTATAAGAGATTACTCACAAACGCTTCAAAATTTTTTGGGGTTTTCACATGAAAGCATCTACGTTTCTAAAGTCGCCTATAGGCGCATATATCAAAAAAAAATTTTGTTAATAAAGTTATTTAATTTTTTTGTTCAAAAAATTATTTTTTTAACTTTTTAAGCCTATAGATTAATTTTTTAGGGAAGTTGCCACTTCACACATTTATTTAATAAAATATAATAATTACAACTGGTCACAATCTTATCAATTACAAATATTATAATTACCATTTTTTAAGTGATTTATTACAATTACACTTACTTCTCTGTTACAATAATTTTGCAACTACACATTCTTTCATATTTTTATTAAGTTAATTAACGTAAAGGACGAGATTTGAAAATATGATTGAAGCCCTATGTATGATCTATGTATGAACTGTGCTTTAATTTTTACCTGTCAGAGTAATTCTGAAAGCAAATTTTTCGAGTTTACGATTACGTGCAGACATAAAGGCAAACGTCTAATTAATATACTCGACTCATAGAGATGCGACAAATAATACCGAAAGCCGAAAATTTCAATTCCATGTTGGCTAAGTTTATTGTTGAAAAAAGTTTTTTTTTCTCAATGGTTTCTCAACGGAGAGGTTATCCATCAAATAAATACTATGTTTTCCCGCTGCACTGTATTTTAATTGCAAATGAAATTATGTATTTAGAACAAGTTTACAAAACAAATTGGTAATGGTGGAATTAGGGTAGTACATGAAAAAATTGTAAAGAAAAGTACGCAGTCGTGGTGTTTATTATAAAAGTAGTTACGTATAAAAAAATTAGGCTTACTTTATTATTAGAATTTTTATACATATTTTTACAACAATACTAATTATAAAGACGAAGAGATTTATTTGTCATTACAAAAACTCGGGTTTTTTCTCCCCCGTGTAAAAAAACCGCTGAAAATCAGAATTAAATCGTTATTTTGAGATCTTAACTTCTTTATTGGGAAGGTTTATAAAATAATAAGATGTATTGCTGCTCGACTGCTGTCTTTTAATTGCAAAGGAAATTATTTATATGAGTTTATATCCAAAAAATGATAGATAATGGTAAAATTGGAGTATTATACAAAAAATTGAAAAAACAAAAACAAAATACTACTATACAGGGTGATTTTTTAAAAACGAGCCACCCTAAATCTCAGAAAATAAACAAAAAATTAGAAAATCCTAAGACAGGTCAATTTTTATTTTCAGGGGGACAACTTTTAGTGTACTTTCGAAAGTTGTAACACCAACCCCCTTTGTAATACAAACAACCCCTTTAAAATTTTAAATGGCATGACCCAATTTATGATACCTCAAATGAAAGGTATTTTGGCCAGAAATTCGGATGTGCAATTTTTTTTTGAGTTTCAATAATTTTTTATTAAGTTACATGGTGCTCAATTAGTTGATAATCCACTGTTTAAAAATGGTTCTTTATCAATAAGTCGACTATGAAATTTAAATTCAATGTGCCGCTTCGTTTAAATGACTACTGTAGTGTCTGATAAATGTCATCGCTGTCAAATTTTTGATTAGTTGTTTCCTCATTTTTATACATTTTTCGGCAATGTTTCAATTGTAGGGTTTGACTTGATTTGTGTTTTACATTTTCGTGCTTACTTGAGTAGTCTGAGCTGTCGTTTTTCTGTTTGAAGCGTTTTTTTATTTTGACGGATCACTTCTGACAGAATTCACAATTTCAATTTAGCGGCACATCACGTTTAAAATTCATAAGTGACTTTTACAATAATTTGTTTGCTATTCTGCTAAATCTTGTTCTGCGTAATGTAAATAAAAATACTCAAAACTCAAAAAAAATTACACAGCCGAATTCCTAATCAAAATATGTACCTTTCATTTAAGGTATTACAAAGGGGGTGATGCCATTTAAAATGTTGAAGGGGTTGTTTGTATTACAAAGGAGGTTGGTGCTACAACTTTTAAAAATACACTAAAAGATGTCCCCCTTTAAACAAAAATTGACCTCTCTCGGGATTGTTTAATTTTTTGCTTATTTTCGGAGATATTCAGGGTGTATATGTCAAATAAACACGCAAATTATGGACACACTAATTGTGATTGTCCCAACATTAATGAATGTCAATTTTGAAAAAAGAAAAAAACATATATTAGCTGTTTCAAAACTATAAAAACGCCAACATTGCATTTTCTCTCATAATTAGCTGTTATAAATTATTCATGTACTTCAGAAAAGTAATAGCTAATGTAATTTATACTTTCTATGAGAGATCTAATCATTGATAACTATTTTACAATTTTATCAATCTTATTTAAAAAAATAATTCTGTAAAATGCGACGTTGGCGTTTTTATAGTTTTGAAACATATTATACTATTCCCAAGTATAAAGTGTTCAATATTGGTTCTGGTCAGATCGCCTATGTGTGGCAATTGTCACAAAAAAACGTATGTCTCGGAAACAATGACACATGACAGCTGTCAGTGCTCCGCGGCCAAAATTCACACGTTCAACTGAGATAACGCTTGCAGAGCAAATTCTTGAACGTCTGCATACAATTATCATGATTTGCAATGTGATTTTTATCAAAAACTCCTAAATGCAAAAATAAGACAGTTGATAGCAAATCATATAAACTTATCACGCAACCTACGTTCATGTTAGAAAGAGAAAACCATAGCAAACCACGACCAGAACCAATATTGGACACATGTTACTTTATCATTAAAAAAAACAAATTAATAAATTGCATGAAAAAATATTGGAGCAACGTAGTTCTAGGGACAAGAGCGTAATTTCATACTTCATTTCTTGTAAATTTTTCAATTCTAAGTTCGCTGGGATCATCGAAAATAAAATTCATAATCAATTGCACAACTTTAATCACCTTTCTTAACTTTTTTTTTTTGGTAAGTTTTCCCGTTTTTTTCTATATTATAATTTTCAATTATCAGGCACTGATGATGAGACAGTTGTCTCGAAAACGCTTTGTCACTTTTATATAAATCTGCGATTGAACTTGGGGGATTGACTTTGTATTTTATTGACCCCTTTCATCATTCGTCAATTTTTGTAATACTTCCATATTTTACTCAAAGTAGTAGGTAAAGCGACCGATCGTAGGGATAAACCCTCATTACGGTTACAATCAGTCACAATTGTGATTTTATGATAGCTGCCAATCACTTTCCAAGTTGCGCTGTACCATTTTATTTTTCAATACGTTTACCAAGTTTTTGCTCCACGTCATACCAGAGTTGGGCCGAGTCTCGAATTTACCGTTAGCTTTTAGGGTATGGGCCCTTAACACTAGTTTCTATATGCAAAATGTAAAGTGAGCGATTATTTGTGTTCAGCTATTTGTAAAATGAAAACTAAACAAAGCTCATGACGTAATAACTTTGTATCATTTATTTGTCCAAAAATCAGGGACCCTACTAAATTTTTGTCCAACTCAGGAACGAAAGTTAAAACAGTGCGCACAACAAACACACAAGAAAAAGCACATTAAACATTAATATGAGAGTGAATACCTGCAACGCATTACACTTGGGAATTTGAGTTGAAGAGATCTGAAAAGCCGGTATAGGGGAAATTTGACTGGGGTAAACATAATTCCTTCTCAGATCTGGTGATCCATGCTAAAGTATCCAAGCAGCGTGTACAAAATTCGTGAAGTTAAGAACACGTAACACTCTTACTATAGTTGTAGGTAGAGGTTCACACAAAACTATTCACCTGGAGAGGAATGTACTCAACATGTTTAGGGGTTGAGTGCTTTTGGCGAGCTCTTGGATCATCCCATGTTGTGGTTTTCGTATTGTGGTTTATGTAATACCTGAAACGATCAATTTTTAACATGGGGGTGCAACTTGGAGGTTTAGTTACGTTTTTCCAGATATAAAATCGGTTCTGCTCTCCCAACCTGGGGGTAACGCGTCCTGGAGCTCCGCCATTGTTGCCTCACACTAATTTAATTTAAACTCATGAGCTAATTCAATTATTTAGGGCGGAATGGACACAATGTTATGATTTATGTATTACAATATTGATCACAAAACACACTTAGCTGGGAGACGGTGACACACTTTTCTTCAATTTTGCAAGAAATATTTAGATATTTGAAGTTTTTAGCTATGCAAAATGCCTATTATTATTACTTAAACACAAGACAACAAATCACGAACGATTTGTATTTTTTACAATTCTTATGTGAGTTGTGATAAATATTGCACTTCTAAATTGTTGAGATGTTATTTTAACGTTGATAATTCAATAATTACCGAAAAATTGAGAAAATTCGATAAATACACAACACCACAGTACACAAACACAAATGACAGTTAATTCAAGATGGCCGACCAAAATCTTAAGGCTGGAAAAAAAAATTTGTTTCCTCAGTTGACCAAGAACAAAAAATAAAAATAAAATTTATTTCGAATTAGTACATTAGTGTAAAAATATAAACAAATATGTAAACACGAAATTATATTAGCTTCTTGAAACATGTTAAAACTTAATTAATCTCTTAAGGCGTTGTTGCATTTAAAATCAAGAGTGCACCTGACGGAGCTATCAATGTCCTGCAACGACGAATAAATCTTAATTTTGGGGGTGGTGGTAAAAGCTGACCTCGAACGACGTGTACTTCTCCTCACAGGAGTTGCGACTAATTTCTTTTCAAGTTTAACATCACCATCATTATTTTTTCTACAAAAAAAAACAAGTTATGGTTGTATTATTTATAAAAATTGTGTGCATTTACGTTCTAATAATGCGTTCCTGAACGGCGAATTGAATAATACTCGATTTGAAAATATTTCTGGCATTTTCAATAACTTTCCTCTGATTATTATTATTATTATTCCCAAAATCGTCGGTTTCGCTGTCGATGTTAAGCAGACTGAATTTTTGCAAGAGTTGGTCAAGGTGTTTGTCCACATTTTCGACCTGAAATTTTCCCCTGTATTCGAAAAATCGTCCACTAGAGGGCGTAATCGTAACTCAATGTCACCAACTTAATTTCACAATCATAAAACACTTTGATAAAAAAATAACTTACTTTAGCACCCTGTATTATGGCAGTTTTGTAGCACTCGACAGCCAGATCGATGTTTCCCTTTGTTTGCTCTAAGGCAGCTCTACATTCCCAATAGTCTGGCGCTTCTTGGACTTTTTTCGACTTATTTTTGATAAGTTTGAGCCAAATTTCGCATTGTTCAGGAGGGTAGCCCTAAAATCATTTTGTTATAATGTTTTTGCGCCCTCTGGTGATAATTTTAAAATTGCTCTTGTAGCGGGAAACTTAAATATGACAAGTCAAAGTATTCCAAGTTTTACGGCCGGCGCAAAAATAAATATTTCCAGTCGTGTAAAAAAATAAATTAATAGTCTAAACGATAGGGAATTATTTACGCTACCATTTGATACTTTTATACAGGGTGTTTACGGTCTAGGAGTCGAAACTTTACCTGGTGTTAAAAGAGTGTATAAATAAGAGCGATAAAAACCTCAAGAAACTGTTATTTTTAAGAATGTTATTTAACTCCGAAGTATTGGTACAGTGTTTGGGGGTCACTAGAATACTTTCTCTGTTATAATAAAATTTAATTGTTGCAACAAAAAAGAATATTATAATCACGACAGTGAAAAACCTCAATTCATAGTTTTGACACTGTCATCATTTCTTTTGGCTTCATTTTTGATCAAAGTTTAAATCTGATGGTCCTCTGTTTGATCATTTCAGCCGAAAGCGTTTCGTGTTTTGTGGAGGTTTTTCATCAAATTTATGTCTATGGATTATCGTTATTGAAATAATGAACTGGTTGTCATGATTAAGACAAATAATGTAAATTGAATGATTTTCTGTTATAATGTGAATTTTTATTTTACATGGCGTTTCGGGGTTCTTTTACCATGCATATCGTCTCCCTTAAGTTTCAACCTCAAGACTGTAAACACCCTGTATTTTTCAAAATTTTTAAGGTATTGCTGTGAGTCATTAAAAACCACTTTTGTGAATTTTTTTAAGTTATTGTCGTATTTTCTATATGGTAAAATTCCTTTAATTTTTAGTTTTAAAACTGAAGCATTTGGATCTTTAATATTAGAGCATTCAGAACGTATCAACTTTCGCATAAATCTATTTTTTGGTTTTTAATAACTCACAGCAATACCTTAAAAATTTTGAAAAATATGAAAGTATCAAATGGTAGCGTAATTAATTCTCTATCGTTTAGACTATTAATTTATTTTTGGATCATCCTGTATTATATTCGTTACTTTAGTAAAACAATTATTAAAAAACTTTTCGTTTCGTTAAAAGGTAAATACAAGGTGATTCAAAAGCCTCGGACCAACTCTAAAAACGTTCCGTTAAACATAAAAATTAAGTCAGATTTTTTCCCAAGTACTCATTTTAAATTTTTTATAATTTTGTTTTTTTTTTCGTTGTAGTTTTTCCTAGTAACCGTCTTAATAGTTGTTCTTTTATTTCCAATAATGTCAAATTTAACTTATTATCGAATTTGCGAACACCATAAGTAATTGATTGGTGATTTTTTTCAGCAGGTATTTGTTTAGTGTTGCAAAAACTGTCAGTTACGCTAACTTCATTCAAAAAAATATGGTCTGAAGGTCCAAAAACTTAACCTAAAAATCTAACTTAAAAGGGTTATATCTCGTGAAAAGAGGCTCAAACAAATTTCTGTCATAGGAACTTCTAACACCTTTTGACACTTTTGACAGATCTATGACAGTTCTTTAACCTCAAAATTAGCAATGACAGCTGTCAGTTAGATTTTGATTACTTACTTCTAAAATGAGTTTATGCAAATCATTCAAAGCATCATGAGCAACTGATGAAAAATCAAAATTTTCTTCATGTTTGACTTCAATTTCCTGCTTGTTGTCAAAACTGTTCTCTCGTACAATGTGTGTCTCGACATTTTCCTTATCTTCAGTTTGTGCTTTAATTTTGCTTTGCAAATGGACCCCGAAACATTTCAAATGGTGGAAATCGGCGATTTTTTTGCCCCTTTTCCTCATCCACTCACTTAACCTTCTCGTCACTTCTTTCGTTTCTCTGCTTGGAGTCATTTTGATATTTTGATGGAACGAGACATTGCAATTATTCTTTTCTTTGAAAATTGCATTTTTTGCTTCTTTTTTGGTTTCAGGTACGTGAAAAGAGACCGATTTACGGAGAACAGGTTTTTGTTTGGTTTGTGTGCTTGTTAGATCGGTTTTTTTCACCGTCACGTTAGCGGAAACTGTTTTTTTCGGTAATTTCTCACATTGACTAGCTTTTACACTGATTTTCGTCACCGGTTCCTGATCCTCCAACAGCTGAACCAAAATTTTGAGAGGTGTATTTAACGGAATAATGCTTCCGTTCGGGTTTTTAGAGGCAAGTTTTTCCTCCAGTTCTCTCCTCAACAAGGGATTTGCCTGAATTAGTCTGTATTTACTTGCCAAAGTTTGACGTATTTGAGGGGGCGGTTTGTTTTTCTTGCTTACGTCGTGAATTCTCGTCTGGTCCATCTTATTTGAATAACACACAAAATCACACTTTTAGACACCAGACTCGTTGAAAAATTCAAAACGTTTTAAACGAAATGTTAGTTTGTGGTTGACACAAAAAACGTTTGATTTGAATTTCAAATAATGACAGGTGCGCATGCGTCAAATCGTCAAACATGTGCATAAATTAGAAGGAATCCACAAAAAGGTGTGATTTTTTCATCCCTAAATAAAAAATGATTGATAATTGAGATTAAAAATCCCACGTGCTTTTCCCGTTTTAATTTAAGGAATTTAGCGTTGAAACTCTAGTGTGTTTACGTTTCGGTGTTGGCGTCCCTGCTCCGTGTGAAAACGGGGCAAAATGGTGGTGAAAATGTGCAAGATGGCGCGTGATGAATTTTAGCACATGTCAAATATCGCTGTGGTAAGACATTCCCGTAAATAAAAAAATTCAAACTTGTTTTGGGTTATCGCATTTGTGTGTGTGCCCCCTTGTTGCAAATTCCGGTGCGAGTTTGTGTTGCGGAAGTGCGACAATTCGTCCGAATGACGTAAACATTTTGGTTGAAACTT
The DNA here is from genome assembly GCA_939628115.1 of Tribolium freemani. Classification (NCBI taxonomy): domain Eukaryota; kingdom Metazoa; phylum Arthropoda; class Insecta; order Coleoptera; family Tenebrionidae; genus Tribolium; species Tribolium freemani. The sequence goes on from OW626785.1 coordinate 35,267,527, forward strand.
GCCTTTTGAGGGAAAAGACCGGAAAATTCGCTTGTTGGTGTCCGGGGCCCTAAGTGTTTGTGTGTTTCAGAAATTGAAGGCGCCCTGAAAAATGAGGAGGAAATGCGAGGAGGTGTCGGGCTCTTCGGCCGATTACGGGGTGAGTGTCAGACGGACTTATTTGGTTATTATGAATAAGTTCGGTTTGTGGACTATATTTGCGTACACATGTCTTTCTATAATTATCTCCTGGCGCGTGGCCAAACGCTGCGTTTAAATGTCCAGTAGTTTGTGTCTAACTTTGTGTAATTCAATTTTTATATTGTACTACTTTAGGCCGATTACGCTGGCGGGGCGCCAACGTTTCGTCTCATTTTTCTCGTTTTTCAGCCGATGAGTACTGAAGATGTGCAAGTTGATGTGAAATACAGCGATGAGCTTGGGAACAAAAATCCAAAACAACTTCTCCTGAACTCCACTACAACAGTGTCGAGTATTGAAATGTTTGTGCGGGATGAGTTTCCAAACGATCACGAGAGTCTTGATCTCGTACTCCAGTGTGAGGATGGGAAAGAAGTGAGTTCGTTTTGTTGTAACTAACTTGCTTATTCACAAATTAATGCATTAGCTGATTGATTCGATCCAAGGCTGTTGCTTGTAAATAATTTTCCCATTTTTTTGTCATGCGAGGGAATAAAATCAATTTTATCAAGAGGCTGGAATAAAAATAGAATTGAACAAATAATTGGTTAGACTTTCCGTAAATATTTTTTATTTTTTCAATAATAAAATTCGGGGTATTTTTAGTCCAATCTCATTTATTATTTAAAAAGTGGAAATGTTGCGTGAAATCCACGAACCAAAATATTTGCAGGTTGGCCCAGTTAGCACAAAAAGGTGTTATGTTATTGATTCTTACTTTTTATTTGAGGCACAATTACGAGTAATTTTTGTTAACTTGCCAACGTAAATTTCAAGCTAAAGGTTAAAAAAAATATAACTAATTTAAATATTTTAAATAGTAATAGCAAAATGGAAGATAACAGTGATGCAACTTGCATTTTCTATTTGAAGGCCAACTTTTTTAACTTTTACTTTTGTTGTCTTTTCTGGAAGCTAGTTTTGGCCACAAAGAGGTTATTTGTAAGTAAATAAAATAACATGGCAAAGTGTACATTTTTAAAATCACATTAGCAGTTTTTATTACTGACTTTATGCTTCTACAAAATAATTTAACCAGTCAAAGTCGGTTGGTCCAGGATTTTATTAATCTTTCATAAATATAAAAAAAACTATACAAGAATTACAAATTGTTTAACATATTTTTTAACAGTATTGTATTGCCATGTTGCATAATGTATCTGATTTAAAATCGGCTCATAGACAATATTTTCATAAATAAATGACAGATTTGCCTTTTCGTATGTTTTACAATTAGATATGCGAATATTTTGCGAATTTTTTTAATATTAAACCGAAATTTGTGCTTTCAAATGTACGTTTTTTAATCTTTTAACATAGTTTTTCGCAAGGTTTTACTAAGGTGCTGGTGTTTTAAATTATTTTCAGCCAAAAACGTATTTAAAAAAAATTCGTGAAAAGTAAATACAAGAAATGGAGCATTTTTTGCTTTTTCTGAAGTGTATTTGATGTGTATATGAGTACTTTATGTCGTGAGTTTTTTTTTAAGCTATTAGGAGAAATCAATAAATTGGGTTAAAAATGACATTATTTCTTTCTTTTTCGGGTGTTTTAGAATGTTGTTAACCACAAATGCAGTTATTTTCGAAAATAAGTCCCGAATTTCTCACAAAAAACTTGTATTATTGCTTGTTTTTTAGCAAACGTTTTTCTTGGCGTAATGTTGTTGGCTGAAAATGTGTTTGCAACGTGCAGTTAAGTTTAAGTGGTACATGTTGAAATAAATGCACATTAGTACAGAATAACAAACAGAAACATACAGTTTTTTGGTGGTTATTGTTTATTTCATAATTTGTATTTATTTTTTTACAAATGGTATTCTTAACATTAGAGTTAAGTATACAGAAAGTAACAGTTCTCGAAAGTACACATAATAAAGTCTTTTTGTGAGATATTTACTCATTGATTAATAAACTAATTCGATAAACATGAAAACATTAGAATAATTCTGTTATTTATTGTTTAATTAGTTGATAACCTCTTATGTTGTTCACTTGATACAGTTTTTGTTAATGAGTCACGAGCTATTTGCTACCTCAACCGTTGTTCTTGATTATAAATACGTTATTATTATCCATTTCTGTAGTTACTCTGTTTTTTTTTGTGAAGTTTAGAATACTGAGCGTTTAGAGATGGATTATTTCTGGTGTGAATTTTAAGATAATTTGTATTTTTAGAGAGTAGTCATTTGATATTGTCTTGCATATTATCATTTCTATTACGCTGCTGCACAAGATTGCAGAAAAAATGTTGTAAACTCAGTGTTGAAGATACAAAACAAGGAAATTATCGGCCTTGAACCACTTTCCTTATTCAGTATAGTAATCTTAAGCAAAAATCTGAGTTGCTAAATGAAAAACAAATCTTCTGATGTCATCGATAAGTGACAATCTCTGGTCAACATTGTTTATCTTAAAAAAATTGTCATTCGATTAAACACAACAATTTAGATAATACATAAGTTTTTAATTTTTATGTATTATTTTTAATCACATAAACCTTTAGCAAATTTTGTTGCAAGAATTGTTATAAATTTAAAGCAGGATTAGAGGCTATTATTTTTTTATAACACGGGATTATTAAAAAAACTCACAGTAGAACATACAATTATTAGAAACAATGACACTAATTAAAACGTCACTTTATCAATGATTCAAATGGGAAAAAAATATACAGTGAAGAATTTTATTTTGCTGAACATTGGGACGTTTCTATGTTTGTAGTGCATTGACATGGACTTTTTAAAAATGGAAGTGGGATAATATAAATACTAATGGTCGGTTTAAATTTTAATTCGAGATTAACTTCAATGTCAATGCATTTTAAATGACAACTTAATTCTGAATTAAATTTTAATTTCACTTTCTGTAAACCGACTCTAATAGTGTTACGTATGTTATGTAATATTCAGCGAAATAAACTCTACCATATAATATAGTAGAATAAATTTAAAAAAATGGCATTTAAAAACAATATATTAGCTGTTTCATAACTATAAAAACACCAACGTGGCATTTTACCGAATTATTTTTTTAAATAAGATTGATAAAATTGTAAAATAGTTATTAATGATTAGATCCCTCATTGAAAGTATGAATTTCATTGGCTATTATTTTTTTGAAGTGCATGAATAATTAATAACAGCTAATTTTGAGAGAAAATGCGACGTTGGCGTTTTTATAGTTTTGAAACAGCTAATATTGCATTAGAAGTGAATTTTGGAGCATAATCTTTTACCAAAAAAATCGCCGTATTGGAGTGAATAACTCGAAAACTAAAAGAAATTTCGAAAAAAATTATTCTTAAAAAATGATCACATTTTTAAAGTACTTGATGATGTACTAATTGGGTTTTTCGTAAGATACATAGTTTAGGCACAAAACGCTTGGTTCCATACATTTGCCCAACTCTGTATGTGACTGGCAAAAATTAATTGTAAATTTTTGTCCGTCAGTATTACATGATGTAAATAAGCTTGTCCTGTTTTTTTTGTATGTCGTAGTCTAACCAATTTAATTATCTATTATCATCTTGGTCATAAGCATAAATAGATTAATAAAAGGCATGCAAGATCTTATTTTAAATGAGCGCATTTTTCTACAACTGGGCCTAAAAGAAATGTGTTTTTTTTAGATTTGTCTCAACGACCATAAAACCAGCTGCATGGCAGACCTCGGCATCACCCTAACTCCTGGACATAACTACACGATTCTCGTTTCACCATCGGAAAAACGCAACATGTCTTTGTACGTTAACGACGTCACCGAAGACGATTTACTATTAGGAGCTTCGGCCAGTCCAACAACAGGTGAAGTTTTATCATCTAGTGCAAGCGATAGTGCTGCCCCTATCGACGATTATCCTGAACACGGCCATTGTTCGAGATGTCGTATTGGACCGACTGGTGAAGAATCGTCCAATAACGTAGAAGCAATGAGTGTTGTTGAAACTACGAATTATGTCGGTCTAGTCAACCAGGCAATGACGTGCTATTTGAACAGTTTGGTACAAGCGTTGTTTATGACACCAGAATTTAGAAACGCCATCTATAATTGGGAGTTTGATGGACAGAATGAGGCCAGGTCTATACCTTACCAGCTGCAGAAGTTGTTCCTCAATTTACAGGTGATTATTACTGTGACTAAAACGTGTACGAATTGCTTGTCGTATTTCTTTTCTTTTTTACGGTATTTCCACTGTTTATTTTATCTTGAGATAACTACAAATGTCTAATATTAAAAATTTAATTGCAAATAAGAATAATTATGAAATTATTTAAAACTAATTTGGACTGTGGACTGAAAAGGAGAATCCAAATAAATGTGCATGTTTATTTTAAAGTAAAGTAGCTACAACTATAACACAAATTAAAATTATTAAAAATCCAATATTAAAATTACAAAACAAATAGTTTAATTTTTCTTGAACAGTTTTTTAAGAAGTACCTAACAAACCAACCTAACCAGCTAATTAATGTCATAGGTGTATTTCTTGAAATGTGTAGAAAATACATCACTGATTGTGTAAATATTTAAATAAAAATTAGAACATGCTATTTGTGCACTTGGAATATTGGTTCCACTAAAAAAGAATTTGTCTTCTGATAACACACAATGTAATAATAACATTACGCAATAGCTAAAAATGTTTCTGTAATAAAAACAGCTTATGAATCGGGGATTTAAATTATTCAAGTCTAGTTTTCAAAAAAATGTGATGTGTTGGCTAAGCTTAGTCAGCGGTTTGATGAACATCAAAATTTTGTATTATGTTTTGAACCGTGTTGTGTTTATTCCTGCAAGTTTGAAGAAGAAACAATTAAAGTTTCGAAACTATGTTTTAATTATTTGATCAAAATATTATTATTAAAGCTTGCTCGATCTGAAATTTCTAGAAATAGTAATTTAGATAATCTGTAACAATTCATATATTTTTTTTTGTAACCGAAACTCTGGAAATACCTTGAAATACCCAAATTTAAATTCAAAAAGTAAAGATAATAAATAAATGTTAACACCATTGATACTATTGATTCTATTAAAATAAAAAAAACGTCTAAAATAATAAAAATTCCAGAAAAAAGGTATAATGGGAAAAAGACCAATTGAGGAAGTTTAAAAATAGAAAGAAATGAGAAATTTTAAGAAATTGTGAAATCCAAAATTGGAAAAGAATGTAATTGCTTCCGAGCATAGGTAGTACTATTCAATCTAACTTTTTTAAATTTGTTCTTCTAAAAAATACATTTTATCCGCAAACGTCACAAAACTGACAATTTCTCTCTCGGACCACTTTTTCCGGACTGGGGTAAAACGTTTTTATGAGATAAAGCGATTTTTACTTTTGTCTGTCATCATGACTTACCATTGTTTTTACTTTCTTGTGTCTTTTGCTGCTTCGCTCAAGAAGTGATCATTCCCTCATTGTGAAACGGGAGTCACTGCACTAGTTAAATTAAAAAATACTCAGCACATTCGAAAATCTCAACACAAAAATCCAATACTGACGTTTGCTTATAAGCATTGTTATGGTAATGATTCACGTGCTAAGCTTCCTGATTATTTTATTGCTTTTTACTCTTCACCAATACGTTTGCGGATAAAATAGTATATTTTATTCGGAATAAATGTGAGTTTATGTGGCTCAGCTGAATTATTTGCCTCATTGCATTCGGCAAAATAAACACTCAGCTTCCCCACATAAACTATCACATTTACCCCTTATAAAATAATCTACTATTAATTTTAAACACCGCCTGAAGGTATTGCTTTCGAAAAAAATGAAGAACTTGAGAAGTAAAAAGTTAAAAAAAGAAAAAGAAGATTAAGATTGAAAAATTAAGAAGCTAAAAAATCTAATGAAATAACCCTACTACCTATGTATTCAGTTTTTAATTACTTCAGAATGCCTGAAATAATTGCTTTCAAAAAATAAGAGTAAAACTTTTAAATTTGTTCTTTAGTTTTTAATTATTTCAGACCGCCTAAAGTAATTGCTTCCAAAAATAAAAAAGTCAAGAATTTGAGAAACTGAAGGTAGAAAATAAAAGAAAGATAAGAATAATATTGAAAACTAAAGCAGCTAAAAAATAAAGAGAGAATGGTAAATGTTGGAGAAAAAAATCTAATGAAGTAACACTAATTATTATTCAGTTTCTGATTACTTTAGACTGCCTGAAGTAATTGCTTTCAAAAATAAGACAGTCGAACTTTTAAATTTGTTCTTTAGATTTTAATTACTTCTGACCGCCTAAAGTAATTGCTCCTAAAAATAAAAAAGTGAAGAATTTGAGAAAATGAAGGTAGAAAATAAAAGAAAGAGAATAAGATTGAAAAATAAAGAAGCTAAAAGATAAAGAGGGAATGGGAAATGTAGAAAAAAAATATATTGAAATAACACTAGTATTTGTTCAGCTTCTGATTACTTTAGACTGTCTGAAGTAATTGCTTTCAAAAATAAGACAGTCGAACTTTAAAATTTGTTCTTCAGTTTTGAATTACTTCAAACGGCCTAAAGTAATTGCTTCCAAAAATAAAAAAGTGGAGAATTTGGGAAACTGAAGGTAGAAAATAAAAGAAAGAGAAGAATAAGAGTGAAAAATAAAGCTAAAAGATAAAGAGCCATATGAATAAAGTTAAGTAAATACTTCTCTTTCTAATAGTAAAAAGAAATGTTGGAGAAAAGATTCCAATAAAATAAAAACAAATGAACTGCTATAGGAAGCTCTCTCAGAATTAGTATTCAGTTTTTAATTAAATTTGTTCGAAATAAAATAAATGCATGCAAATTTTAGAGATTTAAGAAGAAATAAGAAGAAACTATTAATACAAAAAGAGAAATGGAAAAAGTTGACAAAAAATTGTTAAAAGGGAAAACCACGAAACTAAAAGGGGACGAAATGTTGGATAAACGGCAAGATTTGTTGAAGTAAAAGAACACATGTTCAAGGGAAAAAAATAAGTAAATTGCAATGAGTTGCTTCTGAAGTTGGTATTGACTCAAATTTTTAAACATGTTCTGTATACAAGGAGGTGAAACGGGATACCCAAAAATTTAGTACGTGGTGTAAAAATGTGAGTTTAGAGTGTCAGACCGTTTCTGTTCCAATTGGTTTTAAATTAATTTACATTTTACTATAGTTTACTAATTACTTGAAAAAAGGCAAGACAAATTTTAATAACAGTTTCACGGCAAACATGGGAAAAATATTAAAATTTGAAAGCCAAAGAAAAAAATTGTATAAAATTTAATTTCCCATAAAAAAGTTTCGATCGTTCATAGCGTGTCAAGCGACGAATTCTTTGTATTTTTACCGGTGATTTAGTGGCAGTGAAAATCATATTCACAACGTTTTTAAAAATATGAAAATAGTGGTAAAACTTTTAATTTTTTAAAAAGACTTCGATAATTTTTTTTGCATTTTACCACCTGCTGTTGCGAATTAAATGCTCTATTTGCTTGTATTTTTTCGTTTGAGTTTGAGTCACTGTTATTGAAACACAGCTCTTACTGATCTTAAAACGTAGTTTGATTATAAGTATAAGTGACAAAGAACTTAAATGCTGTCAACTTTTTCAGATTGATTAAGGTTAAAAATAATAATAATTTGCCAAAGTTCTTCTTTGGGGGTAGAAGGTTGAAAAAATTCCTGTGGATAGTTATGTGCAAGATTTGCTTTGATTAATTATTAAAAAAACAGAAACTTAAGACTTGAATACAAATGGTAAGTTAAAAGAATATGTTTTAATAAGCAGTACCTGAAAAGTACATATTTTTTTAATAAAAAAGTAGTTACACATTACATAGTACGTTACAAAAAATATTTTTTTATTTCTTGCCTTTCTGACACAAGCAATTCATAAATGTTTGTTTGGGCAAAAAATACGTAAATAAAATTGTTACCAGACTCAAACTATGAGTGGTGGGAGAAAACTTCAAGTTAGAAAGACAACAAGAAATTTAACTTATCGCAGTTAGAGTTCTACTGTACTATTATTCACATTAGAACATTATTGCTGTGTAATGCGTTTAAACGCATTAGAATGTTGTAAATTCTAATAATGTTGTTCTGCAATCCTTAATTATTTTCCAAATTTTTCGGACAATTTTCTTCATTTTTGCATCGCATGTTGTAAAATCTGACATTAAATAACAATTTTAGACGTCAACGAGGTCGGCTGTTGAGACCACCGACCTAACCACCAGCTTCGGTTGGCAAGGAAGCGAGGCATGGCACCAGCACGACATCCAAGAGCTGTGCCGTGTCATGTTCGATGCCTTAGAACGCAAATTCAAAGACACCAAACAGGCAAATCTGATTAACGATTTGTACGAAGGCACCATGTTAGATTACGTCAAGTGTTTAGAGTGCGGTACAGAAAAATCCCGCGAGGATACGTTTCTGGATATTCCCTTGCCGGTGAGACCGTTTGGTAGTGCCGTAGCGTACAACAGTGTCGAAGAAGCGCTGAGAGCGTTTGTTCAACCGGAAACATTGGAAGGAAACAATCAATATCATTGCGAGAAATGTAATAAGAAGTGTGACGCACACAAAGGTTTGAAATTTATAAAATTCCCTTATTTACTCACATTGCATTTAAAGAGGTTCGATTTTGACTACAACACAATGCACAGAATCAAGTTGAACGATAAGTAAGGATTGTTGTTTGGGGGGTAAATTGGTGAGGTGTAATTGATGGTTTTTTGCAGGGTTGTGTTTCCTGAAAAACTTAATTTAAATTCTTTCGTGCCTAATAATAGGAGTGAAAATGATGGTTTGGAGGAGAGAGATACGGTTGTAAGGTGTGATGAGTGCAGTACGACGGATTCAGGATCGGCTTTGGACGATGAGAGTTGTCAGGGTACTGATTTGTCTTCCACTGTTAATGATCATGACGATAACTGCGAGGATAGTGATGAAGGTATGTATTAATTTATAAAAAAAAACTGTATAGCCAGCCCTCTGGCAAATAAAAACATAAACACATTAGAAGTACTGTGAGATATTCGTACACAGACATAATTCGTTAGGTCCTATTTAATGAAAATATTTCCAAGTTTGGTTATTTTACATGAAAAAGTATTTTTAGTACGTTTTTCGATTACCAAATAACTTTTCTCCAAGTTTTGCCGTTTTCGAAATATTTACTTTTAAAAATATTTTTGTACCTTCTTATTTAATTAAACATCGATAGCTTTCTCATTTTTAAATAAATATTTTGGCATATGAAACAGAGTATTTTCAAATTTCCAAAAAGGTTAAATTCAAATTTTTATTGTAGAACTCGTTCAGTTTTTCTAAATTAAATGCCCCAATACAGTAGAACCTCGATTATCGGTGTTTTTCGGTGATCTGTGCACCATCTCGGGCTTGAATTTTCTGTAATTTCAATTGTCTGTTTCAAGTTGTTTTAGAATCAACATTAAATGTTTCTGTTATTATTTTTTTTGAGATTTTTTTACGTTCTATTTTTTTATTTGAAGCATTAACTAAGTATCAAGTATTTCTAATTCTCCCATTTGCAAGCTTCTTTAATTTCACACACACAACAAAAAAGAAAACAAAAAAGATAGTTTTAACAATCTCTAAAAACTAGAACTCATTGAAAATCATTGTGAAAGGAAATCTTTTACCAAATAACTAGTTTGTAGGAAACTAACAAGTAAATAAATGTAAATCTGTTTCCACAAACCTTTATAAATAAGTCCTAAATAAAGATTGCAATAAAAACAGGTTTTATCAAAACAAAATTTTAATTATTACTAATGTAATTTGTTTTATTTATTTATTTGTTTTTCTTTTTCTTTTAATAGGTATTAGTAACGTTTTTTCTAAATGCATTTGTATATCAATATCTTAGAATGCGCTATTTCCAATTTTATAGACGTATAATCATTAGTATTCAATTTAGAACTAAAATAGTAATCATTTCAATTATTTGACTTGACTTTGTCTATGAAGGGGACGGATAATCGAGGTTCCACTATATTTATTTTATTTTATTAACATTTCCTATACCTATGTTTAATTTCAAGATAATTTAACTAATTTGTTAACAATGATAATTATCAGTGTTCCTACGTTCATTTTACGTATTATAGTTTTTTTCAAAATTAAATTTTTTTATTTTTTTTTCTAAAATTGATTTTTAAATTATATTTTATTACTTATAAAACAAAATAAAATCACTCTTAAGGTCTTTGCCATGCACTATTTTTTGTAGAATTGCGTAATATTAAATTAAAAAGCGAATATCTAATTTTTATTAATTTTTATTAATATAGCAATTTTGGGCCTACAAAAATAATAAATTTTTTATTATTATTTCGATTGATTACTCGTGTTTTTTAAGGACCGTTTTTGCCTAATTATCTTTTTCCAAGTTTTGCCATTTTCGAAATATTTACATTTAAAAATATTTTTTTGCACCTTCTTATTTAATTAAACATCGATAACTTTCTCGTTTTTAAATAAATATTTTAGCATTTGAAAGAGAGAGCTTACATCTTTCACTTGGTGTTTTCAATTATCTGACTTGGCTTTGTCCATGAATGGGACGGATAATCAAGGTTCCACTGTATTTATTTCGTTTTATTAAAATTTATTAAACACCTATGTTTAATTTCAAGATAATTTAACTATTTGTTAACACTGATGAATGATTATTATCATGTTTACCTAACTTTTAGAACTCTCCTGACTTTTTAAAAGTGGTACAAGAAAACGTCAATAGGTTCGATTTGAAAAGGTTTGATTTTTAAGTTATAATTTATTACTCATACAGCAAAATAAAATCTCTTAAAATATTTGCCATGCACTGTTTTGTAGAATTGCTTATATTAAATTAAAAAGCCAATATCAAATTTTTAGTAATTTTTATTAATTATTTTTTGCATTTTTTTCAAACTTGGATGAAATCGTCGATTTTAGATAACGTAACAGATTTCAGAATTGGTGCAAACTGAACAAAATCGAACGCAGATTTATTTAAAAAACAGTTGGCACCTGTGTCAAATGTAAAGTGAGTAAATGCCAACTTTAACACGGGTAACTTTTTAGTTTTTGTGTAAAAATACTCACCTTGAATCAAGAAAAATTTGATTCAAATAACTCTGCTGTAAACCAATTCTGTATATTTGTTTTATTTTGTTTAAATTTCTTATTGACTATATCCCATTTCAGTTCATAGTAGAATTTTGCAACAGCGCATTTGAATTTTTTGGAATGAAATGGAACACAAATTGAGATTTTTTGGTGGGTTTTCTTGGCTCAAAATTTGTCGAATTCGTTTCTTAAAGAAACTCTCAATTTGTGCTTTATTTCACTCCATAAAATTCAAATGCGCTGTTGCAAAATTCTACTATGAACTGAAATGGGACGTACGTCATCGTAAATATAAATTATGTGCTTATTAAATTATATACAGGGTGATTCACATAACTTTACGACCTTGACGAATTTTAAATGCAACCAGTAATTGCAATTGTAATTGCAAGTGTAATTGTCATTGATGTCAGGGATGTCCGGCTTTCATGCTAATTAAACTTAACTAAGGAAATCAAGTTATAAATGAATAATGTATAATGGATCGCATTTAAAGTTCGTCAGGGTCGTAAAGTTATGTGAATCAGCTTGTATTATTGATATTTAATTAGTAGTAATATTAGTTTCGGATAAATAGAAATCTATTATGCTTCATACATTATTTTATTATTTATTTTTGATATTTGCGCATAATAACGTAACAGGGTAGAGTGTAGAGAGTTTTCAGAATAATAGTTCATGGCTGAGTTTAAAGGTAATAACAAACGTATGTGTACTTTTTGTTATTAACTCATCAACTTTTAGACCCGTTTATTATCTTGAGAAGGCTATTTATTGATGTCAGCAGTTACAAAATAACAAAACGATGCGACTTTTCTGTTGTTGCATTTCATTCGCTTGTTCTTTGTTTACAGCTATATTACACGATCAAAAATTTCGACGTAAATTTTTTGAACAGATATGGTCCAATAACAATAATTTTTTTGTTTGTAAGTAGAATAAAATAGTTGGGATGTTTGTTTACTTGACTTTTTTGAGATGACTGTGTCGGCGGTACTTTCTGAAGTTTTGGCAAAGGATATTTTCAGAGTAGTAACAATTTTTCAGAAAGTTTGTTGGTCCCTTGATGTAGTAAGAAAAGATGCTCGAACAAAGCTCGAGAGAAAATGTCAGTTGATTAATATCTGTATATTATCCATTCTGGTGTTTCTCTTGATTACAATGGTTATCAACTTGCCATTTTTTGGAACCCAGAGATATGTTTTTATTTCTATTCAAGTTTTTGAGGAGTACTTTGGCGAATGGTCATATTTGTTGAAAGTATTATATTTCACATCGATGCCATATTTAGGCTACCATGGGGTTAAACCATGTTTTGTTTTTATTTACACAATATTACAAATGCAGCTGCAATTCTCGCTCATTGACGAATATTTGTTTCAAGTCTATGAAATCGATCATTTGAAAAGTTGGAAGTATTTACAAGACGCTCGGTATCAACGAGAAATAGGAAACTCCTTACGCCGTTGTATGATACACCACATTGCTTTGAAACAGTTTTAAATTTCTCTAATTAATCAACAAAAAATTAACTAATCATTTATAGGTTGATCAAAATGATGGTTGATATTGTACTGGTATCCATGCCATTCATTTTAGTACTGGGTGTGCTTCTTTTGATTAATTCTTTCGCGTACACCATAAATGTAACGTAACCACACAATTTGTTAAAACATACTAACAAAACAATTTTTAGTATGCTTACACTACGACCATCACCATAAAAATACAGTTATTTATGTTTATGACAAGTACTTTGTGCATCACTGTACTGTTTTGTTGGAGTGGTCAACAATTGATAGATGTGGTTTGTAAAAAATTAATATTTCGATTACTTTCCAACACTTTCATTCTATTTTAGACGAGCAATATTTTTTTTACTTTATGTGGAGCTCCCTGGTACTATTGGAATTTTGAAAATATAAAAATTCTTTTGATGTTTCTAACGAATTCTACCAAAAATGATAGTATTGTATTGGCCGGGATTTGTTTAAATTACAAAATGTTTGTTTCGGTGCGTACATCTTGAGTAGTGTTGTTTTTGCTTTAATTTTTATTTCAGATCTTGCGAATCTCTGTCTCATATGCTCTAGTTTTGTTTAATCTACGCAAAGGTAGTCTCGTTTGAAGCAACTGGAAATGAAATAATTAATTCTTATATTTATGTAACTTTGTATTCTATATTTCTTCTAAATGTATAATTTGTTGTAGTTTTTAGATTTAATATTATACATAGGTACTCTTACATAATATTTTTTTACTAGTACTTAACAAAAATCACAACTATTGATTTTTTAATCTAATTTTTGTTTTCCTTTCGACTGATTTCAATCTAATTCGGTGATTAGTTCTCTCCCAAAAAATGCTTTCACACCCAATAAAAAACTATAAATTTAACATCATTTTTGGCCTGCCTAGTTTGGTCATTTTTTGATTTATCTTTAACAAAAATTTTAACAATTGCATTTCTCGTTAAAAAAACTTTTCCAAACGATAGAAAATTGTTGTACTAATTCAACGAATTTTCAGTCTATTCTAGCGAATTCTTAAAAAAAAAGAAAATTTGCTTTCAAAATTCTTTTTCGACCAAATTTTGTGATTTTACGGCATAGTTTTGACGAAATTTTACTAAAAAACGAGTTAAGTTCAGTGAAATATCAAAAAAACATTAAACATTAATTTGGGTCTAAATTTAGAGATTTTTCAAAAAGATCTTATTTTTCATAACAAAAACGGGCTTAAACATCCAAAAGAGCTACATTTTTGACCTAATTTGATCAATTTTCGGTTTATCTCTGAAGAAAATTTTCAAAACAATTTATTTATGGCCAAAAAACGAGTTCCAAACAATCGAAAAAAAGGGTAAAAAAATAAAGTCAATGTCGACTCTATTTGTAGATTTTTTTATTTAACGAAATTTAAAAAAACAGAAAAAGATAATTTTCCACCAATTTTTTTGGTTTTACGGTCTCTGTTTGAAAAACAAGTTTATAAATCTTCCGAAACGGTATAGAAAATGATAACATTTTTTAAAGAAACCTCAGTTTTTATAGCCAAAACGGGCTTAAACATCAAAAAAGTCAAATTTATTAATTTTTGGTTGATTTTGAAAATTTTGAAAACCTATTCGCCAAAAATAATGTGAATGTCCACTCAATTGGCGATTTTTTAGTCTGTTCTAACGAAATTAAAAAAAAATCTGAAAACTGCTTTCAAAACTTCCTTATCTACATATACTTTTGTACATTTGTATGTATTTCCGACTGCCGTAAGTGTTACGATTTTATAAAGTGTCTCTTTGTCAATAAAAATTGAGTTACATATTTCTATTTATGTGATTTTAAAAAAAAAAAGTATGAATTCCGATCGAATTTGGTGATTTTTCATCTAATTTTAGCTAAATTTGTTGAGAATAATTTGAGTTTTTTTGCCCTAAAACATTCTTAAATGCTCACGAAAGGCAGAAATAACATTACTTTTGATCAAAATTTATTGTTGTAATACGTCATTGTACAATAAATGAATCTCAGCTTGAACTAATTTAATTTTCACCTACATTTTTGGAAGAAATTTTGCTCAAAAACGAGCTAAATGGTGTAGAACAAATCAAATAAAGCTTCGACATATTGTTGTAAAATAAAGTTCAAATACAGTAATAAGTCGCGGGAAGTAAGCTAAAATAATATCAAATTTCGTGATTTTCAAGATAGTTTTAACGAAATTAATCGAAAAAGTTTTGTTTTGGTATCACGAAAAAAGGAAAAATAATAAAATTTTTATTTTGTCTATTTTGGTGATTTTACGGCTTACTCTTAACGAAATTTTGCAAAATAATTAGGTTTCTGCCTGGAAAATGTTCTAAAACACTCGAAAAAAAAAACAATTATGTAATGCTGAACATTACTTGGTGCTTTTCGATCTTCTCTAGCGAAATTTCGCAAAAACAAACTCTGTTTTAACACATTCTTGACCAAAATTTATTTTGAAAATTTTTCTCGTTCAGAAACTAGCTAAATCGAGCAAAATAAGCTAATAAATTAAATCAAATTATATCTAATTTTGTGTTTTTTTCAGCTGGGAGGCTTGAAAAGATAAGGGTTAACAGCATTTTTAATAATAACAAAATTTTGGTGTTTTTTTTTTTGGTTTATTTTTTATAAAATTACGCACAAGAATTAACTAAAGCGAGTAAAATACCACAAATTTCGACTTATTTTTGTGGATTTCAGGACACAATTTTGTAAAATAAATGAGTATTTGATTCAAGAATTATAGTGGAATATTATGCTAAAATACTTAACATCAACTTTAACCTAATTTAAAATTTGCAAACAAACCGACATATTTATTTTTTTATTTTCCCTCAAAGTGTCAGCCGAACTTAAGGGTGACACTCCCGTTTGTGAGCATAGGGAAAATCAATGTAAAATTTCGAAGCTAATTACTCAAAAACGAATTAATATTTTTGAATTCTGTTTTCACAGCTTTAAAGTGTATGCTTTTCTGCAGTGCCCAGATGTTACAAAATTTAATATATCGCGTTATAAAACAGGTTAATAATTTTTTTGTAAAAAAAATTAAATTTTATTATTTTTTTTTATTTACATGCACTAGTGTTTAATTTTAACAATACGAGAAAATTTCTAGTTTTATGATTAAGTGCATAATTCATTAAAAAACGGCTACAACATTTTTCATTTTAAGATGTATCGAAGTTTTCTATCCTTCACAAGTTTTCTCTTTCTTGAGGCCTGGGGTTTCTTCCGTGTTGGGTTTTTAAATTTATGATAGAGTTGTGACTATCATTGTTAGGGTCATTTTTGAAAACCACAAAATTTCAGCTGAAAGATTTGTTGTGCTTACAATTACGTAGTAATAAAATAGAGCTCTGAAGCTTGATTTATTTTTCCTCTTACGAATATAAAGATGTTTGTGAAACTATGCTCTTTTATATTTAGTTTG
This sequence comes from Tribolium freemani, assembly GCA_939628115.1. Classification (NCBI taxonomy): domain Eukaryota; kingdom Metazoa; phylum Arthropoda; class Insecta; order Coleoptera; family Tenebrionidae; genus Tribolium; species Tribolium freemani. The sequence continues at coordinate 35,283,773 of OW626785.1, forward strand.
TTACCATTTAGGTTATTAATAAAGAACAAGCGAGATCTGAATATTATATTTAGGAATCGCAATAAATTACAAAATCAAACTCAAAGACCGAATCAAATTATACTGAAAAAAAAGACAATAATTCTACTTCAACCAAGGTTTAGCGGACGGATACATAAAATTAGTGGATAGGTGAAATACGAATTGTCACTGATATTTTTGCATGTACATTTTACATTATTTTTTTAAGAAATTAAATCAAGTCACAGATTTTTTCATTCAATGAAATTACTAATTAACATTTTACAACTAACAATCCGATACAAAATAAGCGGTATGGCCCTATGGGATTTTCCAACAATTTTAGTTCGGCGAATCTTCTTATTCTTCTTAACTGTTTGTTTTTATTATTACAATTACATATAGTAAGAAAATAGAGGTCGGTAATGTAACTTTATTTTTCTTATTATGAATGTAAAGATGCTTGTGAGACCATCTTTACAGTCTCGTTGAACATGTAGAAACTATGTACCGGCTGCTCAAAAACTGACGCATCAATGCTTACATGCAAAGGTAAAAATAGTAAAAAATCTATGTACTAAAGTTACCTATAAATAACGAATTTTATAGATGATATCTGACAACGTTGTCTAATTACAGTCGAAATCGCAAAAATTTGCAAACTTCAAAAAAAAAAGGTATAGGACAAAAACAGTAAAGTACAAATTTCACTCAATTGTTTTCGGTAATAAATCAATAAATACGCCCATTGTAATTTGTTAAATTTGCAAAATTTCGCGAATTTCCTTCCTGCCAACCTAAAAATTTTCGTAAAATGTTCCGTCAAATAATGACCATGAAGACATCGCACTTGATGACATTGCGTGCTTTAATATGCCTATTAAAGTATCAAAATGGCGGCAAATTACAAAAATAACTATTGTTTAATTTGATTAAGGTAATTATAATTCATAACAGGTCCAAAACTGATTTAATAACAGCTAAATGGATTCATTCTTCTTTAAAAGATAAAATACAAAAAAATTTATGCAAGAGTAGTAGATTTTTTTATCTTTAATAAAAAAAATTGTAATCATTAATTAAATGCGATGCCATTGTCCCATTACATTATCATTAATAAATAAGATCCAAGTAAATTGCAATTTCTTTCGGTCGTGTCGACCAGACTTAGGTAGGTACCATTTTACGACCTATCAAACATTGAAGCCACGTCAAAACTCTGTTCATCATGATTTTTACTTTACGTCAGTCTCAGCTCTGGAATTTACCGTTACTTTTTGGTCGTGTCCCCCTTAATATTGTTTTATTGGTAATTTGTCTTAAAAAAAAATTTTCCAATAAAAAATCTCCTAATCATTTCAAAGGATAATAAAATAAATAAATTTCTTTCAAATCTTGTTAAGATCTCTGATGGTGTAGGGCATTTAGGTTCAATTTTTTTGAAATTTGAAAACGCAAAAGGAAAAATGATAAAGTTATCGATACTTGGAAGGGAAAGGTGCAAATCAAAAAAAAATTATAAAAAGTGTAAATATCACAAAAACTAGCCGTTCCGTATAGGGAGAGCTAACTCGTGTAATCTAAAAACACAATAAAAAACATCTTTCTATGTTGATATCGTTGTATAACGTGAATTATCACCATCCTCAAACTATTTTCATTAAACAGGACTTAAGGGTTATTACAGCTGGGTACAAATTTTCAGATGGAATATTGTATCTCTTGCAGGCATCGACGTTAGTTCCGGCAACGTGCACCACGAAAACGACGCCAAAGGCCCCTACATTTACGAATTGTTCAGCATAATGATCCATTCAGGCAGCGCCTCTGGTGGTCATTACTACGCTTACATCAAAGATTTCGACAAAAACCAATGGCTGTGTTTTAACGATCAGAGCGTAAACCGCATAACCGAAGAAGACATTAAAAAAACATACGGTGGAGGCCCGCAAAAAGGCTACTATTCGGGCGTCTACACCTCAAGCACAAACGCCTACATGTTAATGTACCGTCAAATCGACAAGGACCGAAACTGTGGCGCAATGAAAGTCGAGGAATTCCCACCGCACATGCAAAAGTTGCTCCAGAATATGCGAAATAAAGAGAAAACCGATCGGCTGAACAAAGAGAAGCAAAACAATTCGTTCCGGTTGACGGTTAATTGTTACCATCCATATACGGAGGAAATGTTGGATGTGAGGATTAGTTTGTATTTGGATTCGACGCTTGAAGATGCCGTCCAGATGGCGCATCGTCGCTTCAAGTTGGAAGGGATTGTGAATGTTGATGATTGCAGGATGGTTATTTTTAATAAGAAACAATCATGTATCGACTGTAGTTTCGAGTCCGATGACCTTAAATTCTGTGATATTGACGATAATTATAAAGTGTGTTATCAGGAATGGTTGTTAGATATCAGGGGGCCAGGTGAGTGATTTTGTTTTACTTTTCACACTTCAATAATGTAAGCCATGGGGCAGTGATGCTAAAAATTGTAATGCAAAATATACGATTGTAATTCATTAATTGCTCGTCCGATTACTCACTTTGACATAATTTCAATCAATCCCATTTACTTTGGGATCGAATCAGGTAAAAAATAAAAATTTTCAAAATATTTCTTAGTATCAGAGTTCTGCAACGTTTTTATTTTTTTATATAATATTTTTAAAATCATTATGACATTATTTCGTGGGTATAGAGGTAAAAATCATTAAGTGCATTTTAAATAAAAATGAGTTAAATGCGGTTACCTATGTTTTAATTTGTTTTCTTTTTGGTAGTAAGCTTACAAAGACAATGTGATGAAAAAAAAAGAAGATTTCCAAATTTTAGAATTTATTAATTACAATCTGATTTTTTTTGTAGAGGTAAAAGTCATTAACTAGCATTAACTATATTTTGTTGTTGAAGCACTAAAGCTGTTCCTTTAAGAAAATATTGGATTATATTATGCACTCTGCTATTGACCATAAGAAAAAATAGATATTTTTATGATGAGCGACTGAAAAAACATTTTTAAACCAAGCAAAGGTAAAGGTAAAAAAGAACTATACTAAGTAGTAAGTAGAACTTAAGTACGGCAGTTTTGATAATTTGAGAGAACTTTCTGCCCAAATAAAAACAGAAATAAAGATGAAGAGGGAAATGCATTACTGTGTTTGAGAATAAATTCTTTAAAATATAAAAAAATCTCCCCAGGAATTATTTTGCATCAATATGACCATCATTCTCATTATGAGAATAGAAGAATCAGCGTAAAGGGCCGACAACGACGTAGCGAAACTATCAGCTTGTAACAAGCTTGTTCAGATCTGCTTGCTTTAAGAGAATAAATGAAAAAGGACTTGATGGCGTTATACAAGAAAAGACTTGTTTCTGAAGAATTGCATCTTGGTACCACAGTCTTCCTATCAACGCAAATAAAATATCCCATAAAATTTATCACTGACGGAGATGAAAACGACTATAAAATAGGTATAGACTAGATATTTAAAAAAAAAATACTTCTGGAATATTGTAAAATTAAAATTATTATCTTCATTAATTAATAAAATTTAAAAAATATTTAATAGGTAAAATTCATTAAGTGCATACGAGCGTTTTCCTCGATTTTATACTGCGATTTTTCAACATTAGGTTCACTTATTGGTAAGTAGCGGTTATCCTTTTAATATTTATGTATTAGCTGTTTCAAAACTATAAAAACGCCAACGTCGCATTTTATCGAATAATTTTTTTAAATAATATTGATAAAATTGTAAAATAGTTATTAATTATTAGATCTCTCATTGAAAGTATAAATTACATTAGCTATTATTTTTTTGAAGTGCATGAATATTTTATAACAGCTAATTTTGAGAGAAAATGCGACGTTGGCGTTTTTATAGTTTTGAAACAGCTAATAGAAATAACTTCTTCAATTATTTTTTTTTTATACCAATTAATTATTATTATTTCGTTCATATCCCAAAAACATAAAAATGTTAGTTAATGATTTTTACCTCTAAATCCACGATTTGGTCTTTACCGAGCATTGAATCGCTTTCTTCGAACGTTTACACACATTTTATTTCAAATCATGATTTTTGCCTTTTTTATACGTTATTTTTTGAGATATTTCTAAGTATTTAAAAATCAGCTATTTAGATTTAGATTTTTTCGAGTTAATCTGGGTTTGATTAAAAAATCAGATTTTCAAATAAAAGTTTATTGTCTGCTTAATTAAACTTTAGTGAAACGGTAGCAAAAATTACTATGTCAGGCGTTTTAGCACGTTTTTGAGTTAAATATTAACTTGTTTTTGGACAGAATCAGGTAAAAAATAAGTAGTTTTGTAAAAAAAAATATCTTTTAATTTAGAATTTTTAAAATCATTATGATGGATAGAGTACGGCTTTTGATACGATCTTAAGAGTTTGGCAATTTAATTGAAAAGTACTTTCATTATTTTAAATAGTACCTATAAATTTCAAAGATACACCTTTAATTAAATAATGAAATACCCAAAAGTAATTTTAAAAAATAAGTAAGTCATTTAAATAGTATCTTTTGAATGGTTTATTCCGACACTTCATTTCCTGTAACCCACTGGCTTATGTCAGACATTAATTCGCAAAATCCAAACACTGAGTTCGATTGCTGAATGTAGAGATCATAGTTTGAAAGTAGGAATTTATTAAACTATTTTTTTTATTATCATTTTTCGAACCAGAAAATGAAACGAAACCAAAAATTAAGAATTTACTTGAAGCACTAAAGCTCATACTTTTCTTCTTTTAGGCTGATTCCATTCATTTTTTTTTTTTTGTTATTCTTGGTTTTGGTGTAATGACTTTAATAGAAGTGTTTTTATCAAAGAAATGTTTTTTTTTTCCAAAAACTAAGCAATATCGGTCAATAAAAGTTTAGTAGTAATTAACATCCAAAAGTGCAAAAAATATAGGGTAATTTAATAAAGCATAAGTTTGCATTGTAGCTCATTTCTGAAAATAACACTAGACGACGATTTTAAACTTTTTTTAAATAACCGTAAAGATTTACGTATTACGGATTTATTTTACTGAGGTGAATTAGAAAATATTAGTAAAAGTTTTCTATCACCTCTACATTTTGAATAGTTAATACATTTAGTATCGCTTTATAAAAGCCTCATTAATTTATTCCCCAGTTAAATGCGTGATTAACTGATCTCCTGACCAAATTGAACCAATTTGATTCGCCTATTCGCGTTGTTAACTTTTAACAACGAATTAAAATTTAATGAAGCTCTCTATAAACCGTTTTTTAACATATTCTTATTTATTTTAATTTTTTTCGAAGTAGATTAGGTCCAAGAATGGACAACCTATCAATAAAGGCGTCTGAGAGAGTTAATGTTTCATATTTAAAAAGATTTAAAGAGTTCAGTTTATTTAAAAAAAAATACATTTAACTTTTATCTTAATTTGTAATATTTGCTTTCAATTATTCTAAGCTGCCTGTCTTCAATCTTCATGTTTGAAAAAAGTTGCTAAATTGAGTTTATCGAGCGTTTTTTTTTGTTAAAAATTAACTTTTTTCTCTAAATACTTACTGTCTTCGTAAAATTTTGTTCAAACAAGCTTAGGTCAAAAATTACATTATTTTTTGTATGTTTCGAACGTTTTAGATAAAACAAAATCACGATATTTGCCAGAAAATTGTGATATTTTTGGTACTTTTTTATACGTTATTATCTGAAATTTTCTTGGGTTTCCGAAAAAGTCACCTATTTAGGCGAAGATGACACTATTTATTCCTTTTTACGGTGTTGAACTCGCATTTTTTGCTAAAGGTTTTTACTTTGTCAATCCAGGTTGCAAAACTCTAAATTCGATCGAAAATAACATCGCTTTTGCATGTTTCGACGGTTTATGTCTATTTTTAAGTAAAGAATTTTTTTTTAATACAAATTTATTTTATACAAATTTACTGTTTTTTCACTAAATCAGTCCTTTATGACTGTTTCAGCACATTTTTGAGTTAGAAAATTTCCACTTTTTCCACGGTTTTTTCATTAGTCTGACTCTTAAAATTACTTGGCTCGGTTTATTAAATAAAGCACACATTTATCCTTTACTTTTGTAATATTTGCTTTCCAATTACTCTGGGCTGCCTCTTCATGTTTTAAATCGGTGTTACATTTTCCACAGATTGAAAATGTCAAAAGTACAATTAGAATTGCAATCGGATCGAGTAATTGAATTACAATTAAATTATTTTTAAAGAGTAATTATTATTATTAATTAATTTACTGCCTCGGGCTAATGAAATATTCCCTTTGATTGTAATGTATTATTTCTCGAAAGGGACTGAGTTTACGACTTACAAGAAAGGTGGAGTCAACAAGAGAACATATTACGTAGATATCGAAACGGAGGATGTCAGAGAGCCATTTATGGTGCGAATCGACGTTGGCGATACTGTTGGTGATGTAAAAAATAAAATTGTCGAACAGTTGGGAACCAACGTTAATAATATCAAGGTTATAGAATTGACACGAGTTGTACCACAATTTTTTCTACAACTTTTCGTTTGTTTAGGTTGCAATTGCGAAATTCTGCAATGAGGGCAAATACTTGGATGACGACAATGCGACGCTTTCTATCGATAATACTTCCCCTGATTTTAAACTTTATGTTACAAACACGATAGATGAGGATCCCGATAAGGGTTTTGAGAATTCGAAATTTAAGAAAATCATTGATAGGTTTGAGAATATTGTTTATTTGAGTGTCTTGTTGCCAGATACTGATCCAGGTAATTGAAAATGATTATTTGTTGGATTTTTTTGTATTTATTTGTTTAATTTTGTAGTGACTTTGGACGGTTTGTTTATACCAAATTTGGATCCTGATAAGTTGGATGCTGTAACGACTGATCGAACCAACTCTCCTAGTCTTAGGATTTCGCCACAACCGGGCGTTTTGAGTTGTGGCGATAATTTTGGTGATCAGAGCAACAGTGAGGACAGTAGTTTGAGTGATAGCGATAGGACGCTTGTAGGAGATGCACCAGGTATGTTTTATTTCTAATTTTTCCTATCGTAAGTGCTGTAATTTCTGAAAATTTTTGTTTATTTTTTACGTTTTTCAGTCGGAATCGCAATTATTTTATCAAAAATAAATCATTTCAAAATTGCATTTGTTTTACTAAAAATTACTAAATTCAGTCGAAAGTAACGTTATTTGGTCTTTATCGAGTGTTGAAACGCTTTTTTTTCAACGTTTACACAAATTTTAGAACAAAAGAATTACGATATTTCGTAAAATCAGCTATTTTGGATCAAAATGACTACTATTTAGTGTATTTCCGGTTTGTTACCGCGAGATTTCGTTAAATTAGGTCGCAAAACTACTTAATTTGATCGAACATACCGTTAGTTTTGCATGTTTAAAGCTCGTTTTGAATAAAAATTCAAATTTTTTAAATAAAAAATTTATTGTCTTATTAATAAAAATTTACTCAAGCTGTGCCAAAAATTACTAAATCAGGCTTTTTTGAGTTAGATATTCACTTTTCTCGTCAACATTTTGTAAATTTTGCTCAAACAGGCCAGAAATTTGGACATGGACACAAACTGTTACTATTTTCTCAGCGTTTAAGCACGTTTTTTGTTTAGGCTGGACGGAAGAATCACTCAAAAATTACTCATTATTTTGTCTTTTTTGAACGTTTTACACGTTCTTTTGCTAAACACGCTGTTAATTCGTGAATTTTTGTCTAAAACACAGTTATTTGCACAATTTCGCCAAAAATAGGGCGGAAAATTACATCAGAGGTAGCATTTTTTTTTTATCTGTTTAGACATTTGTACGCTAAATAATAAATCACATAATCAAGTCAACAATACCATTGCTTTTTTAAAACTCGGTCAATGGTTTTTGATTTTTTGTACGTTTTTGTGCCAAAAATGCAATTGTTTCACTCAGTTTTGTAAAAAAATTGAGTTAAAAACTGACGTTTTAGTCGCGTAATTTTCCTAAAACTGGATCGAAAATTCACTAAATTACGTTGAGAATAACATTGTTTTGGTACGTTTTCATACCGGACATGCAATAATTTCGTGTTTTACGAACGTTTTGTAATGTTTTTCAGTCAAAAACATAATTACTTTAGGAATTTCGTAAAATTAATCAGTGAATTCGTTTAAGAAAATGTACATTTGCATTTGTGAGCTAAAAACTCAGTCTTTTCACGAGATTTTGCTATTTTACACAATTTTCTCAAAGTGGCGTAGTTTTTTTCAGTTAAAAACCATTTTTTTCCTCAGAATTTTGCCAAGGCGGGCTAAAAAAAATTAATATTATACCCCAATTTTAGGGACTTTTTTATTTAAAAATACAATTATTTAGCAAAATTTCTGCGTATTTTTGCTTTTTCGACCGTTTAAACACTATTTAAGCTAAATATCACATAATCTGTTCTCTAATTGCATTATTTTTGCCTAAAATGCAATTTTCGCATTTTGCGAGCGTTTTGGGACATTTTTAATAATAATAATAATAATAATAATAACCGGTCTTTATTACAATCAGGAATCTAGCAATTGCTATTCGAACTTAATACCTTTAACAACTAAGAATTAAATACACAGAAAATTAAATAGATAAATCAATAAATAAACGAAATGAAATTTACAACAAAAATCACTCGATTTTTCGACTAACGGTGGGTAAACTCGGTCGAAAAACCACAAAATTGCGTGGAAAGTGACAATATTTTGTGGTTTTTCACCATTTTGGACAATTATTGCGCGAAAGGTCATGCAAAATCGTACCGAAATTGCTGTTAATTTTGTTTTTAGAGACTTTTGAAGCTAAAGGTTTGATTTATCAATTGTTTCAGTTCGTGTTGTATATTTAATTTTTTCTCCGATTCCAGGTGAATGCCAGGGCATTTTCTCGAGCAGTTCGACATCGCCCGCCGACCAACACATGACCTCCCCCATGGACCCCACCGAAGACATGTACAACTACGACGTTCTCGGCAATCCGTCCGAAGAAATGAACTGGGATTCCCACGCAACTGGCGTCATTCGCAACGCCACCTTCTTCAAAGTCCTAAACACGCGCGATTGTCGACGTGGCGTTTCGGACGCGAACTACGCGAAAATATGCAAAGTGTTCGTCGATAATCGCATGACTTTAGAAACGTTTAAAAAATATCTAGAATCGGTAGTTAGGGTTCCTAAGGAATATTTTAAAATTTACCGACAGTATCCGAGTCCGGACGAGGAATGGTCGAACTTATCCGACACTTTACGACTAGCTCGCGATGGTCAAACGCTGACGGTTAAGTTAGGCCGAGCTTTGGCGATAAACGAATTCAGTTGTAAAGTTTATTTGTTGCGACCTGAAAGCACCGAAACCAATCACTTCCTATTCGAACATATCTTAACGAGGGGACAATCCGTGAGCCAAGTCAAGAAGGAGATTTTGTTCAAGGCGAAAAAGCAGCACATGTTGGATATACAGTTTAATAAATGTCGTCTGAGAGAGAAGTGTTTGAAAAAACCGAGGAAAGTTTACCTCGATGAACAAACTTTCTCGGATGATATTTTAGTGTTGGGTAGTTACGAGTTATACCTTCAGGAATTACCATATCCGGAGAAAGTTACATCGACCAATCAGCTCGTTTTGTTTGCGAGACACTGGTGTCCATCAACAATGACACTTGAACCGTTTCAGGAAGTTATCATTGATACTCCGACTATGTCCGAATTAAAAACGAAAGTGGCGGAACTTTCGAATATTCCCGTCGAAAATGTCCAAGTAGCATTTGTCAAAAGTACATTTCCGTGCGATATGCATTTGTTAGATATACACACTGAGTTGGAGTGGGATCCGAACGTGACGCATTTGTACCAGTGGCCTCTGCAGGTGGATGATGGAACTGCCTTTTTCTACAGGTAATTGCGAGAATTGCGTATTTTTCTCAGGGTCTACAGGGTGTCCGTTTTTCTAGCTCCACTATGAGAATCTAAAATTATTATAGGAGATACAAGGTTGTAAATTAGGGAAAAGTTGCGCATTTTTATACTGAACAATTACCTGAAAGAAAATTTGATGTGTCATTTTTAGTGTTCGAATTACTGCGAAAAATCAAAAATTTGTAATTTTCGTTTTTATTTTTTTAAGCGAAAACTAAGAAAACTAGACATTAAAGTACGACATTCTTCAGGCACTTTTTTACAAGAAATCTAAATCTGTCATCGTATTTTCCAAGGCGTTATTGATGTCAGAGTTTCAACACTAAACTTTGGTTTTTCTTATGGACGCCATATTTGACATTTGTATTTTTGAAAACTCTTTTTGTTCCTGATTTCAACGATGTATCACATAATATGATCGAATCTTACATGCAGATTAATATTAAGAAAAAAGCGTTTTTGCAAAGAGTGTTTAACAAACTAACTTTTGACAGTTCTATTAAATATGCGAGCAGAATTTTTATAACTTTGTCTTGTTTTGTTTTACAAAAATTAAACTTCTAGCTTATCATGTCGTTTAGTTTTTAAATAAGTTTAAATAAGCTTGGCGGAAATATGGACCTTCCAGATCCAAATTCAATTAAACTTCCAAAATCTAGTTTGTTTAAAAACAAAATTGTTGACGTTTTTTTCAAAGCACTCTTCGCAAAAATGCTTTTTTTTTCATTTTGATCAGTATGTAAGATTCGATCATATCATGTGACACATTATTGTAATCATAAATAAAAACACTTTTCAAAAATACAAAAATCGAATATGGCGTCTATAAGAAAAACCAAAGTGGAGTGTTGTAACTTTGACATCAAGAACGCCTTGGAAAATGCGATGATAGATTTAGATTCCTTGCAAAAAAGTGCCTGAAGAACGTCCTAGTTAAAAACTTTTAGTTCTTTTGGTTTTCTCTTGAAAAAATAAAAACGAAAATAACAAATTTCCGTTTTTTTCCAATAATTCAAAAACTAAAAATGACACATCAAATTAGCTTTCAGGTAATTGTTCAGCATAAAAATGCGCAACTTTGCCCTAATTTAACCGACCTCGTATCTCTTATAATAACTGAGATCCCCATGGTGGACCTTGAAAAACGGACACCCTGTATAAGCACATTTTTAAAAACTTGTTAAAAAATAACCTGGACTTAAGAATCACTAAGTTGGGGCTTAAAATGAGTTTATGTGGCCTCTGTCTAGCGTTGAATTTCTTTTTTAAAAGCTAGAAGTATTATTTAACTTCTTTGTGTGTTTTATATTTTGTAAATCATTTAAGAGAATTCGTGTAGTCCGAACAAGCTAAAATTTTGCATACACACGTTATTTCCGTGGCATGATGTTTATTTTAACTGATTATTTTACATAATTAACAATTGTTATAAACAATTATCAATAACTCGGCTCTTAAATAAAATAAAATAAATAATAAAACAGGTAGAGCAGACAAAATTTTAGTCTGTTGTTTATTTTTTAGAGGAAAATCATCCCCCGATTATCCACAAGAACGAAGACATTGACATGTAATAATTTTAAAAACGCTATTTGAGACAGTTCCTATTATTCCAATAAACTGAAATTTTGCATACACACAATAATATTTACTTTAATCAGTAATTTATAAACAATTAACAATTTTTATAAACAATTATTAATAACTTGGTTCCTAATTGAAATACGAAGTTGAAATCAATGCCATTTGATAGAGCAGAAAACTCCTGTTACGGTTTTTGTAAGATCAATTTCTTATCTTCCACAGGGACGAAAATATTGACATCTTAAAATTTAAAATCGGCGTTTGACAATTGTTTTTTTTTTTTTTTCGAGATATCGCTTTGAAACCTATGCCATTTGGTAGAGCTTTTTAAACCGTAAACAGTAAAACAGTAAACAGTAAATAGTAAAATTAAATTCAAAATAAAATCAATGAATAGTGAATATCCTGGTGTTAAATTTTACAATGCATTGCCTGATAAGGTTAAATATTTAGATATAAAAAAATTTAAAATTAGGTTAAAATCTTATTTAGTGCTCAAAGCCTTTTACAACTTGACGTTTTTATTAATAATTGTAAAAACATGTAATATCTTGTAATGCCCAATTTCATTAATTTTGTTTTTATTACTTATTGTTTATTGTTTTAACTGTCTTGTTTTATATTGACGTTTGTATGACCTATATGGTTGTTAACAAGAATAAAGATTATTATTATTATTATTATTATTATTATTAATAAACCGATTCTCATGGTGTTTGACATTTTTCGTTAACTCCAATACTTTCGCCGTAATCTTGAAAATTGGGAAAAAATTATAATTGCAATTTTTGCGTTTTTCTCGAAAAGTATAAAACTTAGAGCAAAAATTAGAAATGCATTAGGTTGCGTTTGAAATTATCTCTTTTCTCGTCAAAACCCGGAGCCGCTCCGGGCAACTGTTTTGGCTACAGAGGCATTTAACGTTTTACACTAAAAATAATCATAACTCAAAAACTAACAGTCGTGGAGCAAGGCGGTTTGTTTCAGTGAATTCTGCGGCTAATTTTACGTATTATACGAGTTTTTTTTACAACAGTAGCTTACTCGAGAACTTATTTAAAAGCTTATTTTGACTTGAAAAATGGTGGATGCGCCGAATTATGTATTTAAAAATTCATAACCCGAAAACTAAAAGTCGTACAACAAAACGATTTGTTCCAGTGAATTCTGCGGCTCATTTTACGTATTATATCAGCTTTTGCACAAGATTAAAATATTTTTTGTCTAAATTTTACAAATATCAAAAAATATATATTTTTTTAAACTCGTTCTAGCACAGTTTTTTATGCCTTTACAACCCTCTCGAGTTGTTAAAAGTGCAAAAATAGTCAATTTCTTCGATCTTTTAATGTTTTATTTTTCCAATTTTTGCGAGATTTTTGTTGATTGTCGGAACCCGGAACATTTAACAAGCAATAACTCCGGAACTATTAGACGTAACTCTAGGAAGTTTATTATTGTTGGAAAGCTCTTTTATTTATCTACCTTTTTCAAAGAAGAGCAACGTTTTCCGACTGAAAGTTTTCAAATTCATAACTATAACATTATTTTTGCATTTTCGAGCATATAGGCATGTTTAGTTTTTGTTAGGTCGAACCGAAAAATCGCTAGCTCAGGTCAAAGTTGATGTTAGTTTGCATTTTACTAGCATTTTGCGACATTTTTCAGTGAGAAACTTAATTATGTATGCCGAAAAAAAACACTAAAGAGCGTATAGGTAAATTGAAAAAGCATTAAATCTGATCAAAATTAATATTTTTCCAAGTCATTAAGGTTTTTGCAATTAAAAACACAAATACTTCGATAAAAATCATCCAAAAAATTCCATTGAAAATAGTAATGCTGTTGCTTTTTTCACTGTTCAGACACTTATTATGCCGAAAAATCATTAACCAAGTCAAAAATACAAAACAAAAATACAATTTTTCAAGCGATTTTGTAAAAAAAATGAGACAATTTGTGACTAAATTAGGTCGAAGTTGTAAACATTTTTCGAGCATCTATAAGTTCAAACCGAAAAATCACCAAATTGATTCAAAAATGACATTACTTTTTCCTTTATCGAGAGTTGAAACACCTTTTTTTCTGAATGGTCAAATTTTGTTCAAAAGATTTTTACGTTTAAACACATTTTAGAAAAAAAGTGCAATACTATTTAGTAGAAAATTGTGACATTTTTGCCTTTTTTGTTCTTTTATTTTACGAGATTTTTCTAATCATCAAACCAATCAGCTATCTAAATAGCTAATTTACATAATTATAAAGTGGCTTTACTTTTTATTTTTTACAATGTTTTTAAACTAGCATTTTTTCTGAAGTATACCTTTCTTGCGGTCACAGAACTACTTAATTTGCTCGAAAATAATATTACCTCTGGATGTTTCGTGGGTTTGAGTATAACATTCAATATTTTGAATTAGTTATTTACCTAACGTGTTTGGAAAATACAATTTCCCACATGAGCACTTTGTTGAATTGAAGTGCGAATGTGGGAAATTGCTTTCCAAACAATTTAGGTACAATATTTTTTGTAACGAATCTCTCAAAAAAAAAATATATATTTTTTGCTACTGGGTTGGTAACAGGTCAAGCAATCAAAAAATTGACATGAACTGTCACTTATCGTAAAATCTCAATCGTTTTCATCTCAACAATAGCGCTACCAGCCTACTATTGTCCCTAGCCACTGTCGGAAAGTAAAAATCACCGCAGTGCGGGAAAGTTACTTTCCCACACGCTGGGGATAACCGGGAAATAGCTGTCTAAGAGCTATGAGTACAAAAAAAATTTAACCGTACCAACCATACCAAAAATTAACTTTTGGGTGTTGTAGCGCCTTTTTGATTTTAAAACTTGTTTTTGAGAGATTTTCTAAAAAGTATCACTAATTGAGTCTTAAAATAACATAATTTTGTGGTCGATTTTGCCTTTGTTGAAGTTTTTTTAAAGCCTTTTTATTAAACATATTTTTACGCCTGTTAAATGCAACCAGTAATACATGTTACATTTAAGAAGTGCTCTAATTAATCAAATTAATAACTAATTTGTGCAGCAAGAACCACGTGGAGGTTTAAAGCATTCTTGAAAGAAAAAAAAAACAGAAAATAAAGATGAGGAAAACAATGATGATTAGAAAATGAAAGGAATTAGTTTGTGTAATACAATACAACACAAAAATCAAATTACCTCACTTGGCGATAAATAAAATTCACTTACCTTTATGACTTTTGTTACTGTTTGTAGCAAAATATTAAAAATTAAGTAAATCCAAATCAATATAAGTCAATAATATCAGCAATAACATCGAATTGTATTAGCTGTTTCAAAACTATAAAAACGCCAACGTCGCATTTTCTCTCAAAATTAGCTGTTATAAATTATTCATGCACTTCAAAAAAATAATAGCTATTGTAAATTATACTTTCAATGACAGGTCTGATCATTAATAACTATTTTACAATTTTATAAATCTTATTTAAAAAAATAATTCGGTAAAATGCGACGTTGGCGTTTTTATAGTTTTGAAACAGCTAATAGATAAAACAAAAGCACTTACTTTTCTGACATCTTCTTTTGCTCCATTTTCGCATCATCTTCTTAAACGGACCTACTGAAATGGAAAACAATGTGCCAATAGTTACAATAGTTAAAAATATTACATCGGTTAAATTTAATTAATAAATAAATTTATTTAATTAATATTGCAGACTAACCCTTTAATCCGGATTGTTAATCCATTACAGTAGTACACACTAGCCAACGGAATTGAAACGTTTAAACCGATTAAACTGATTTTATTTACAAAGCATTCGTTTACGATTACAGCAAGTAACAAACTGAATAAAATTAAACGGCACAATAGTAATTGTGTAAGAATATGGATAAAACGTAACCAACAAAAAATATAATCCGTGAGATAACTAATTTTTACGGGGCTGGAAACAAAGAGGTTTGTCTGATTCATTTTTAAGATTGAATTGCTGAAACTCATTTCTTGTACAAATAATTTCAGACAAAACATTTTAGCGAAATCTTAACCTAAGAATTCTTAGCTTCGTTTTTCTAAAAGATACACAATTAAACAAAGCTGTTATTTGTTTAATTGTAGTAAAGATAAGACAAAATTTTATTTTTGTATTTTTTACATGTTTCGGTTTTGACTAAAAAATTCACTATTTTTAGTAGGTACTGTTTTTTATTTTGTAAATTTTAGAACGCAATGAATTTCAATTTAAATGATTTTAAATTCACAACAAATATTAGTTATTTATTGTATAAGGGTATATATTGTATAGCGAAAATCAGTGATTGTAATTGTTTTAATTTTCGTTTCAGAGATGGGCGCGAGGAGCTGAAAGAGCTGACGTACGAAGAGAAGAAAGAGATTAACATAAGGGAGAACACGCGATTGGGTCGCGTCCCCTTGAAGAGTTGTGCCACATTGGAGAAGTCGTTGCGGATTTATTTAGACAATTGGCCTTCTGAAACGG
This sequence comes from Tribolium freemani, assembly GCA_939628115.1. Classification (NCBI taxonomy): domain Eukaryota; kingdom Metazoa; phylum Arthropoda; class Insecta; order Coleoptera; family Tenebrionidae; genus Tribolium; species Tribolium freemani. Next base: position 35,299,799 of record OW626785.1, read on the forward strand.
AAGACAATTGTATAGACTGACATGCCAGTAAACAATACAATAATTCGTTACCTTACTGCATCCTAAGCTAAATCGACTACGAAGCGCCGGATAAGTTGTATGGACTGTTTTAAATAATACAATATTTTTTTTAGCGGCGGACGTCGAAATGGCATTGTTGTATTTAATTTTGTAATTGTTTTTATGCCATGCATTCATGCTCTCGATTTTTCATTAATATTGTTATTTCGTTTGTTTCATTTATATTTATTTGTTTTAACATTAGACAATAGTTTGGAAAAGTTTAAATTATTGTACACTTCTATACTTTATCGTACGATTTGTAGTTTAGTTTTTTTTTTTTTTTTCGTTTTGTCGAACTTGTCTGTTATCGTTTATTACTGGCATGGTTGAAACCCCATTTTATAGTTTCCCAAAATGAATTCCGAGGCAGCGCCACGTGAAGACAAACGTTCATTTTGAGGAATTCATTTTGCTAACGCTTGTCATTATACAGCTACTTTGTAAAAATATTTATTTGTGACTGATCAATAAAATCTTTATCTACAGACGGCCTTTTTTTATAATACCTTTTTTAATTTTTTAATTTCTCATTTTGTCTCCAGTGGATTATAGGTATTTTCAGAAGCAATTTTAATTGCTGCTGATCGTCTTTTCTGTTCTTTTAGCTTCATTTCCAAAAACAGATGTTTTTTATTTTTGTGTATTGAATCTTGTTTTTTATTTATTATTTTCTACATTCCGTTTGTCAACTTTCACCGCCTCATTTCTCATTTTGTCTCCAGTGGATTATAGGTATTTTCAGAAGCAATTTTAATTGCTGCTGATCGTCTTTTCTGTTCTTTTAGCTTCATTTTCAAAAACAGATGTTTTTTATTTTTGTGTATTGAATCTTGTTTTTTATTTATTATTTTCTACATTCCGTTTGTCAACTTTCACCGCCTCTTATTTATTTTTTGAAGCAATTTCTTCAGGCACTTTAAAAATTGAAGAATTGACTAAATACTAACTTTAGAGGCTTTTTTTATTTATTTTCTCTGTATTTTATAGGTCAAATATGAAAAAGAAGAATCCAAAAATTACAAAAATGAAGAAATGTTGAAAAAGAAACAAGATTCATAAAATAAAAAAGAAATACAACCATCTCAACAGAACTCTTGTGAAGATATACACTGAGGAGTTTAATTTACTAAACTCACATAATACACTTAACACTATTAATCCTATGTTCAATTTTAAAAAATTCATATCAATGCATTCCTAGAGTTATTAGATCTTGTATGGTAATGAGTTTATTTCGCTAAACATTACATAACACACATTTCAGTTTTTAAAAATAGTTCATGTCAATGCATTGCTGATATTTCCATAGAAACGCCTATGTTCAGCAAAATAAAATCTTCGCTGTATAAGTAAAAGGTGAGTAAAAGTATGAAATTGATCCACTATATCATGAAGAAACAAAAAAAATTAAGGAAACAAATGGTGTTTGGCCCTGGTTTAAATAAGACTATTACAAAAGAATAAAAAAGTGGAAAGCTGGGGAAATAGAATAAAAATAGGAGAAAAATTCGACTAGAAAAATTTGTGCAGAGACAAATAGAGACAGAAAAAACTTAAAAGTCCTTTTTTATTTATATTTAACCAAAAGAGAAAAGCTGAAGGAATTGTTGTGAAATTGTGATAAATATAAAAATGTTAATAGTGGTTCTTATAATTATAACTTAAGATCCTACAAATATCAAAAAGATATTGGCAAAAACATTCAAAAAACAGCCATAGCATTCTCTAGTCATATGATTTGTAAAAAAAAGGAAAAAAAGACCGTCCGTACTGACTAGTGATGGCTACATTTCGTTGGAAAAAGAAGGAAGAGAAAAGCTGAATAAATTGCTTAAAAAAAATAAAATTTCAAAAATGAAAAAAGGAAGATATACCTACTGTTAAATAAGAAATCCAAAACTAATAAAGATGTTCAAAACTTTGTGAAAAACCGTTGATCTTGTAAATTTTGCATTGACATTTGTGCCCTTTGAAATTTTTGACGGAAGAAATTGTTTTTGGTTGTTTAGGGCAGGAAATAAACTACACTTTATATTATTAGCGACGTTTCGATTTTAATTAAATCATTATCAGGCTGCAATATTGATGCGTCTTGCTTGAAGGTGACATGTCACGAACACACGAACCAAAAACAAAAAGATGTTCAAAACATTGTATTGTATCAAATACAAAAATGGCATGAAATAAACAAAAAAGGAATACAAGATGTTCACACACACACATAATCTCAACAATTAGTAATTCATTTATTGAAGATATAAACAATAAACATACAAAAAAAATACTCAACCGGCAGCTGAAGAAATTGATTTAAAAAAAGAAATGGAAAGGGGAGGAAAAGAAAGATGAGAAGGAAGAATGAAAGAAAAGATTCGACTAAGAAAAGAGCAAGAGACAAATATTGCTAATCTACTTCCTGGTCTTTACTAATATCTTCACTTTTCAGGAACTGGATATCGAAAAGGTATGAAAATCAGCTCTAATGGATGCTTCAGTCGAACACAAAAATGATATTTAGAAAAAAGCAAGAGGACTTATACTTATTACAATTGACGACTATAATCCGTTGGAGGAGAGGAAAGCTGAATAAATTGCATAAAAAATAAGGGTGCAAACAGTTAAGAAAATAAAAAGGAAGAAATGAAGTTAAAGAAAAAACCAAAATTAAAAAGGAAGATATTTTTTTCTCCAAGCATCTGTTAACCCTTTAGAATTTTCTCTTTTTCTATTTTGGCTGTTTATTTTTACCTCTTTTTTCAGTTCTTAAGTCGTACTAGTTAACAAGGTGATTTTTTTTTTATCGTCCCCAAGTAATTAAATTATGTATTAGTTATATCTATTTAAAATAAATCGAAAAATGTAGACATTGACGGATATATTATTTGTATGTTATTTTTATATATTCACGTACTTTTCTATGTCCGCAATTTTGAAAGTATCTGCTATGTATCGTATACGTATAAATGCTACATATTTGAAATATTAAAAATACCTTTCATTTTACTTTAAAAACTTTAATTGTAGATGTTATATTAATGTAACGTTTACGTATATGTTAGGTAATATGTATACTACAAAATTTATAAAAATTATTTAGGATGTCCCAGCGAGCTCCATTATTGACCTTTAAATATTGGAAAATTAATGACTTATTTCTTTTACAAAAGCCACTGATACTAACCTCCTGCATTATCTACCTAAAATTATTTTCGAGTATACGGCGTGTTTCACAAATGAACCGAAATATAAGCTTCAAAATATACCTACTCGAAAATAATTTTTTGTATTCATAGCTCTTAGACAGCTATTTCCCGGTTATCCCCAGCGTGTGGGAAAGTAACTTTCCCGCACTGCGGTGTTTTTACTTTCCGACAGTGGCTAGGGACAAATGTCCCTAGCCACTGGTATCGCTGGTATCGCTATCGTTGAAATGGAAACGATTGGGATTTTACGATAAGTGACAGTACATGTCAATTTTTTTATTGTTTGACCTGTAGCAAAAAAAACTAAATTATAAAAAATATTAATTTTTAATTTTTTTGAAAGATTCGTTACAAAAAATATTGTACCTAACTTGTTTGGAAAGCAATTTCCCACATTCGCACTTCATGCGGCCCTCGTTGCGCTCATGCCGCAAACAAAGTGCTCATGTGGGAAATTGTATTTTCCAAACACGTTAGGTAAATAACTATTAGTTGATACAGAGGAGGTTAGTATCTAAAGTTTTTGTAAAACAAAAAATTATTTTCCATTGATCAGAGGTCAATAAGGACTTATTCACCAACATGCTTTTTTTTTAAAGTTTTTTATTGATTATTATTTATTCACATCCACTTTACCAAAACAAACACGAAAGTACAACGCACAACGGCACATCCAGTGAAAATGAAAACCGGCAGGTTAAACAAACATGGAAACATGATGAACATGCCAGGATGCAGCTCACCAATCATATCTTACAAAATTGATCACATGATCAAAAATGCAGATTAATTGCTCAAGGATATTATAACGGATACATCCATGTTTACACATATTACAGGGTGTTAGGGAATGGTTTAGCAATATTTCGTATGTGAATTTATCATGATCAGACGAGTTAAAAAGCCTTATACCATTTTTTCAAAAAGTGCATACTTTTTAAAAAAAAATTATTAATCCACCTGTTGAGAGCCACTGTGTCGTTTATGGTAGTTTATTAGCGGTTAATTTTTTTTTAAACAAAGTGGACATAGTGGCGCATGGACGTTTTGAGAACTTTCCAAAATCGTAGATAGCATGGTCATTTGTGTGGGAGGTTCGAGCCCCAGTTCTGGCATAAATTTCTTTTTGTTTTTTTTTTTAGAAATTTTGATCACAAAACACAAATTGTAATAGAAGAATTACGGAGTGGACCAAGAAGTTAATTTACCTCTGCTGTTTTGTCAATAATACTCAAATTTACGCTAATTTTTTTCATTCTAGTTCAGCGGTTCTCAAAATTTGGGACTTTAATTTCAGAACGATTTTTTGGGAAAACTATGCATTTTCGATTTACAAAAATTTTACTTAATCGATTTGTTTGGCCATTCTCTATCTACCTTCCAATTTTCTAAACCATTCCCTAACACGCTGTATAAAATAGTCAAAATACATATTGCCACAACATTACTGATATGTACATTGTCTCCAATTAATTTTCTCCTGTAATAATAATATACAGCTGTGATTCTTAAATAGACCGACAAAATTCTACCCATGGTAGTCTGAAATGAGTAAATGCTGGGAAAAATAGTAAAAAAATTCCTTTCATAACCGTTTTTGAAATAATTTTTTTTTAATTATGTTAGAGATAAAGCGTACGCCACTGATGTGTTCATAAGAAGTATTAGCACAGTTAGTGGAAAGCGTGATAATCATCTGATGACAATGTACTTGATCAATGCATCAATGATCACTGTTTACTATCAATATTCATGATGAAAACGAGCACATTTTTTCCAATACAATTAATTTAAACTCATGAGCGTCGTAAGTGGCACGGATTAAGGGGTTTCTCCCCAAACGAAATAAAAACGTAAATATACTGCAGATCATTTCTGCTTATCCTTGGAAAGCTGTGATAAAATTTTGTCGGTCTATTTAAGAATCATCCTGTATGTGATACCTAAAATATTGATGTTGCAAGTGTAATTCAAAATTTCTCTTTTTGCCATGTATCCGTTATGTTTGTGTTTCTTGGGTCATTTAGAATTAAAATGTAGGTAGGTACTTTTTAGGAATATAGAACAAATTTAAAGACTAAACTGAAACACTAGGATCCTTGGAAATCTGTGATAAAATTTTGTCGGTCTATTTAAGAATCACCCTGTATGTGATACCTAAAATATTGATGTTGCAAGTGTAATTCAAAATTTCTCTTTTTGCCATGTATCCGTTATGTTTGTGTTTCTTGGGTCATTTAGAATTAAAATGTAGGTAGGTACTTTTTAGGAATATAGAACAAATTTAAAGACTAAACTGAAACACTAGGCTCTACCTTCAAAAGTACCTTTCTTTTGCAATTTACTAATCTTTTACTCCAAGTTTATGGTAGTTTATTAGCGGTTAATTTTTTCTTTAAACAAAGTGGACATAAAGGCTCATGGACGTTTTGAAAATTTTTCAAAATTGTAGATAGCATGCTCATTTATGTGGGAGGTTCGAACCCCAGTTCTGGCATAAATTTCTTTTTGCTTTTTTTTTAGATATTTTGATCACAAACCACAAATTGAAATGGAAGAACTACGAAGTGGACCAAGAAGTTAATTTACCTCTGCTGTTTTGTCAATAATATTCAGATTTACGCAAATATTTATCATTCTAGTTCAGCGGTTCTCAAAATTTGGGACTTTTAATTACAAAACGATTTTTTGGGAAAACTATGCATTTGCGATTTACAAAAATTTTACTTAATTGATTCGTTTTGTCAATCTCTATCTACCTTTCAATTTATGCTAAACCATTCCCAAACACGCTGTATTAAATTAGTTTAGAAATTACTTGAATTTTTATACGAGGGTCTTACGCCCAAATAAATTACTTTTTCTCTGCCATTTCTTAACATTTTGGATTTAGGGATTCGAAACGCGGAAAGTTGAAAGTTATTCATATAGTTAACAAACCCTACGACTTCGTTTAATGAACTTCAGCATTTAAATATAAAAATTGGGAATGATTGATATAAAGGGTAAGTAATTCAGAACTCGTTTAAAAATATTTGCATTTTTATTTAAAATATATAAGTTTAAACTGTTTAATTTAACAAATCATAGCACATAGCACGTCATTTGCACTTATCACACATAATCCGAAGGAACAGTCACAGTTTCACTGATAACCGCAAGCCTTGGCACCTTCCTCCCATCATTAGAACACGCATCCCACACAGGCATCGTGGCCAAACCTACCACTTCATAAGCTCGGTCAGGAACTGATGTATTCACGGACAAATCCGAGTAGTACGCACTACTTGGGGCGCTAGAAGAGGGCGCATCAGGGTCTGCATACGCAGAATTATTATACGCAGTGCTTCGGGTATTCCCCGTACTCTCAATTTCCAATTCGGCATAGAGGGCGTCATCTACGCTGTTGTAGGGGTCCTCCATGTGCGTGTAGTGGTTTTCGACGAATGAGAGCGCGGGGTTCTCCAGCTGGGAGGGCGCCCCTGTGGAACGTCGAGACAACCAGGACCAAACCCCGGTCATGTTATTGTTGGGGGCGAAGTTCTGGTGCTCCAGGTTGGGGGATTTGGCGTCGGAGACGCGGGCGCGGTCCAGGTTGGGTGGAGGCACTTGGGGGGTTACTGAAATTTTTTGTTGAATTTTTTATTTGTTAACTTGTGTTTATTGGTACCGTTACTGTTGGGGTTTTTCAACCGCTTGCAGTGGAGTACCACGATCATTATTATTGCACCCAGGACTGCCGAGACTAAGGAAACTATAACTAGAGTGAGGACCCATCCGAGCTCGTTTGAAGCTTCTGAAATAAAACCGATTGTTTGTAATACGTTTTTTTCATTGTTTTCTAAAAAAAGTACTATTAAAAAATGGTACGACGTAATTTTACGTAATTTTACGTAATTTTGTAAATATTGGCTCCTAAAAATAGACCACCCTCAAATTCATCAGAGATCGTAAACAAAATGAAAAAAAAACCCAATGTCACGAAAAGATGAGTACAAAAAGGAACCAGAGATTCTCCAAGTCAAAATAAAACGATTCAACCCTTTATTCAACCCAGCTTACCTCTATACCAAGTTGCACCGTTTAAAAGTTAGAGGGCGCCAAAGTTCAAAAATTATTTTCGTTTTTTATTAGTAACTTCTAAATGGAATAATAGATTTTAATGAATTTAATTGGTACAAGTAATTTGTCATCAAAACCACATGTTTTGGCGCTATTTCTTTTGTTTTTCTGTTATTGTAAACTATTAGCTGTTTCAAAACTATAAAAAGGCCAACGTCGCATTTTCTCTTAAAATTAGCTGTTATAAATTATTCATGCACTTCAAAAAAATAATAGCTAATGTAATTCATAGTTTCAATGAGAGATCTAATCATTAATAACTATTTTACAATTTTATCAATCTTATTTAAAAAAATAATTCGGTAAATTGCGACGTTGGCGTTTTTATAGTTTTGAAACAGCTAATATTTACCTAACACCTATTGAACATATTTTAGGACATATTTTTGTTATACATTATCTGAATGCCTTAATTCTTTTTTTATTCGAAAAAACATTTATTTCTGATCACTTTTTGTATCTTATAAAAATTTTATATCGGCCTTGGTTTTGGAATAAAAAAATAATTTAAGTAAAAGTGTCAACATTTTGCACGTTGGTCAATTATTATTATTGATTTTAAAAATGGATTTAATTATTTAATTTGATTATTTAATTATTAGTTTACTCATTAGAATTGTAATTAATAATTTTTCCATAACGACAGTGTAGATTTTAATTAGTTGTGTTGGGTAGAAATAGAACGGTTTTTAGAAATTCACAATTTTGTGAAAAAAATGCCTTTTTCGGTTTAAATTAAAAACTAATTACATTATTGTTGTTTAACAATACACGTACATAAAGGAACTATAGCCAAAATTAAGAAAAAAAAATTAAAACCCAATAATAATAGAAGGCCGCACGTCTAAAATTTTGACACGTCGACTTGGAGTATTTTTTTACTCCAAAACCGAGGCCGATACAAAAATTTTATAAGTTACAAAAAGTGTTCAAAAAGTCGAATAAAAAAATGTGTCTTAAAATGTGTTCAACAGTTGATAGGTAAGACCTTTACAATAACAGAAAAACAAAAGAATTAGCACATGTGGTTTGGATGGCAAATTACTTGTACCAAATTTCATTAAAATCGATTACTCCATTAAAAAGTTATTAAAGAAAATCGAAAATAATTTTTAAACTTTGGCGCCTTCTAACTTTTAAACGGTACAACTTGGTATAGAGGTAAGTTGGGTTAAATCGCTCTATTTTGAGCTGGGGAATCTCTGATTCCCTGTTGTCCCCATCTTTTCGTTACACCCTGTATTTAATTTAGCTTATTTTCCCCGATTTGGCTTCTTTTTGCAAGAAATTCGTTGCAGGTAGGTTATCTACCTAATTCCTAATTTCAAAACAAATTTTGGTTAAAAGTTTGGTTAAAGGAGCACGCTAAGTTTACCACTACATAATACTTGTTTTTCGATTTTTTTGGCACGTTTTAGACCTGGAAACCCAGTTACTCGTATTTCGCAACATTTAGTTAAAAGTAAGCCGTAAAAGCACCGAAATGGTCTTTTTTAGAGTTTAAGCACATTTTAGAAGGTATAACACAAAACTTCAATTAATTTCGCTTAAACGCCCGGTATTTCAGTGCTTGGTTAAAATCTTTGGTAACTAACCTATGGTAAATATTACCCAAGATTTTAACTCTGAATGCGTATTTCCGTGCTTTAGTAGAAATTGGGTTAAATTCCCAGCTTTTTGGCAACACCGCGCGCTAAGATTTTAAATACACATGCGCTGTTGACGTTGAAAAGTAGGAATCTGTTTTTCATTTCTTGGTGATTTTTTTATTGTTTCTTAAAATGCAATAGACATCTACAGCATTCATGCTTTGTATAAAATAATTACCGTGACATCAAAACACGGGTAAGAGCGAGTCCAGAAAGTGGCAAAACGGCGTGACATCTCGGTAAAAAATTAGGTTAGAAAAACAAAGACACTGCGCATGAGTAAGACTAACCCCGAAAAAAGTTGGTAACCCAACACATTTCCTTCGGTAAAGATTTTAACCTTGGGTAAATCACAATCAAGCACTGAAATACGCCAAACCAAGAAATAAATTGGTAAACAGAATATTTTTAGTTTAACCATCAACTGAAATACTGCTACACTGGCTGGGAGATCACGAAAATTTAGTTAGAAGTTTAGTGTGTTTAAACTTAATTTTTTTAAACTTTAGACAGTTTTTTGCTTTGCTTGGTTTGACTCGATATAGTCCGTTTTTAAGCGTATATTAACCGGAAAACTATAAAGTCTGGTCGGAAAATGTGTTATTTTTATATCTATTTATTTATAAGTAACAGTAAACACATGTTTGTAGTAGTCATATCCTCATTTTCTTGTGAGAAACAAAGTGAAAAATCATAAAATTTAGTCGAATAAAAGTAGTAATAAACCATTATTTTTTCTTTTCAGTAAAGGAATAGTATCTGTCAAAATTTTGAAAAAAACAAACCAAATTGCACTTAATTAGACAAAAATTTGTGTCAATTCTGATTTTTAAATGCGTTTTTAAGATAAAATTGCAAATGAAACGTTGCAATGTTAACCAGAAAAGCGATTATTTTGAGGAATTTTATCCGAAATACTAAACCGAAGAGTCTAAATAACATGTAGTTTTGCCTCTTTTAAGCGTCTTATTTCGTTTTTCATTAGAAACGCAATTATTTCACAAAAATTTAGGCAATTAAGGATTTATTTTTTCAAGTGTTTTAGCCATCTTCAGAAATGCAGCTGCTTGTTGCAATTTTGTCAAAAACTAAGAGAAAAATCTCAAAATGGAGCAGTTTTTACATTTTTTGAGTGTTTAAGCACATTAATAAAAAGCTAGCTAAAAGCGCATCAGTTTTTACGAAAATGCTAAACCCGACTAAAAAAATGATTAACTGGATCGGAAATGAAATTACCATGACAAATTTTTCATCCGTAAAATGTAGTTAAGAATTACCCAAAAAATCTCTAAGTTTGGTCAAAGATTGTGTAATTTTTTATTTTTTCGGACGCTTAAACATGTATTAACTGTTTCAAAACTATAAAAACGCCAACGTCGCATTTTCTCTCAAAATTAGTTGTTTAAATTTTTCCTGCACTTCAAAAAATCAATAGCTAATGAAACTTATAGTTTCAATGAGAGATCTAATCATTAATAACTATTTTACATTTTTATCAACCTTATTTAAAAAAATAATTCGGTAAAATGCGACGTTGGCGTTTTTATAGTTTTGAAACAGATAATATCTACATACTCAGTTTTCGCGGAAGTTTGATAAATTGCAAAACCGGATAGAAATGACATTATTTGGGCGTTTTTCATCGTTTTGCTTTTGAAAAAAAAGTGAAGCGAAAAATCGCCGAATTAGGTCGAAAATATTGGTAGTTGTACTTTTTATATCATACACATTTTCCAGCCAGACAATCGTTTATTCAGTTTTAGGAAATTCTCGGGAAATTTCCTTAAAAAATACCAAAAATGGTTGAACGGGATTGGAAATGGTGTAATTTTGCCTTTTCAAGCACCTTAAAACGGTCAGGTTTATGAGTAAATTAGATCAAAGAGGTTTTTGCTCAGCTTTTATTAATACGAGCCAGAAAGGTAGGTATAATTATTTTCAAAATTAATTGCACAAAATTTCTTTTTTTTAATTATTAGTTGTTAGTTGTAGTTTTAATTTTATCAATTTAATTTTATATTGTGCTGCAATAATTGTTAATAGCTATTTACTAAAACAGTTTCGTGTTTGTGACCACCACAAACAAAAGAATTTTTTCGAAACTCTTTCAACATCAAAAACAAACCCATTTAGAGAAACCAACCGTAATATGCATCGTTATAAACGTTTCATTAAATCCACCATCATCATACTTTTTTGTCTACTTTTGATACGTTTAAAAGCACATTAGTCGACGAAAATGTGTCCACAATCTTAGTTTTTTACAATCATCACTATTACTTTTGACTAACCAACTTTAGGATCTGAAATGTAGGAATTCTCCTTTTGCCAAGCCCACGAACACAAATCACACGTTGTCAAGCCATCTGGAGTGACACCTTCATCGAGGAATAAAGGTCGAGGAGGTGGAGGAACAAAACTTCCGCTCCAGGGACTACTTTCACTCGTCTCCAGAGGCAAGGAGAGGACCGTGGTTTCGTCAGTGACCCCAAGCCACTCTCTGCTACTTAAATTGTTGTTTGTGACGACGAGAGACATCTGAAACGAAAATAAACACTTTGTGTTATTAATTTTTTTCAGGTCACTAGACCATCACTCAGTTTGATTATTGTAAACAATCGATAAAATGTGGCCAGGTCCGTTCAACGCCCGGGTGCATTTTACATTTTGCGGCCCCCCTTTGAAACATAACGTACTAATTTATAATAACTGTACTATAGTTATTTCTTGCACTTTGAGTCAAAATTGTTTAAAAATTGTTGAGTTGGGTGGAAAATGGTGTTATTTGTGCCTTTTTCGAGAATTGAAACACTTCAAAACACATTTTTTTTGCCGAATTTTGTTAGAGCAGAACAAAAAGGCACTAAATTAGATAAAGATAAGATTCAGTGTTCACCTTCAGAAGTAAAATTAAGAATTTGCTTTTTAATAATTAACTTTGCACAACGAATAGCTGACTGTTGGTAATAAATGCTAAAAAACTGTTTTTATTTTTTTGCCTTTCATCTTCCATTTTAAAGAATTCTTTTTTATTTCTGTTTTCTTGAGACTGGCAACGGCTTTTCTTCTGATGGTTCTTTCTCCTATAGTGTTTCTTTTAGTTCTTAAGTAATTTTTAGATTTATTTGTGCTGCTAAATTATTGTTTATATTTTATTTTATTTTATTTTATTTTATATAATTTTTATTAAATTTTCAATTTAGGTTAAGTTGAATAGCTATTAGCTAGACTTCGCCTCTTTTTCTGTTTTTATTGTTTACATTTTTTTTTCTTTCTCAATAAAGCCCTTTATTATTATTATTATTATTATTATTATTATTATTATTATTATTATTATTATTATTATAAAAATTATATTATTATTTCTCCTTATTTTCAAGCGTTTTAGCATGTGTTGTTCAGTCAGAAATAATTAGAAACCCAATTATTTTGCTAAATTCAATTAAAAAATACGCCGAAAAACCGCAGAATTATGTCGCAAATGGTGTTATTTTTGCTTTCTTCAAACCCTTTAAGCGAGATTTAGGTTAAGTTGAATAGCTATTAGCTAGACTTCGCCTCTTTTTCTGTTTTTATTGTTTACATTTTTTTTTCTTTCTCAATAAAGCCCTTTATTATTATTATTATTACTATTATTATTATTATTATTATTATTATTATTATTATTATTATTATTATTATTATTATTATTATTATTATTATTATTATTATTATTATTGTTAATATTATTATTATAAAAATTATATTATTATTTCTCCTTATTTTCAAGCGTTTTAGCATGTGTTGTTCAGTCAGAAATAATTAGAAACCCAATTATTTTGCTAAATTCAATTAAAAAATACGCCGAAAAACCGCAGAATTATGTCGCAAATGGTGTTATTTTTGCTTTCTTCAAACCCCTTAAGCGAGATTTTGTTAAAATACAACGAAAAGTTACTAACCTATGAGCTAAAAATTTCAATATTTTTTCTTCTTTTAACCGTTGTTGAACTAGAAATGCGACTATTTTTTAAGGAATTTCATTCAAAGTAAGCCTAGAAGTCAATAGCTATTTGTACATGCATCGAAATCGGAATAGAGTTTTTTTTTTAATTTGGACGTGAGGTAAAACCGAGATGAAAAAACACGTCATGAATAATAAAAATAAGTTTTCCTGACGAATTGAACACAAGATTTTGCAAAATTCGGTGAGAAATTTCAAATTTTCAATATTAAAAATTTGCCTTCTTCCATACTCAAATAAATATTGAAACCTTATACAGAATTCCCCACCGAATTTTGCAAAATATTTTGCTATCTCAAACGTTTTATCTCGTTTTACAGAAACACAATTATTTCGCAAAATTTCTCAAAATTCAGCCAAAAGAAACCTAAATTGGATCGAAAAGTAAACTGTTTGGCTTTTGGTATATTTTAGCCTATTTTCACTCGAAAACGCAGTTGTTTAGTGTTTCACAAAAAATTAACCGAAAATTGTTAAAATTACTCAAATATGAAGCAATTATTTCGAGAGATAAAATCGCAAACTTTTTGCAAACACTTGGCTGAACCGGCCTGAAAAATCAATAAATTATTGAATCAAAAATGATATAATATTAGCATTTTTGCATTTTTCGTGGGCTTAAAATTATTTTTAAGCTTAAAAACTCAGTTTTTGCGAAAGTTTGAGAACTGAATCAAAAATGACATTACTTCGCGGCGTTTTATATTTTAAAATTATTTTTTTATCCAAAAATACATTTTTTTGGAAAATGTCAATAAAAATAGACCGAAAAATCGCCTAATTAGGGCGAAAATACTTTTAGTTTTATGTTTATTAATAGCATGTATTTTATTAATGCATTTCGAATTCAGATATTTTACAAAATTTACTCAAAAAATATCAAAAATGTTGTTGAAATAGATTAAAAATTTAATGTGTTTTTTTCGATTTCAAGCGCTTAAACACGCATTTGGAGTAACAACTTAGTCTTTTGATAAAGAGAAATCAGTAAGTTGAATGTGGCAAACTAACAACATTTGTGAAGTAACCAGCACGATTTTTTTAATTTGGAACTATTTTGCAATATTTTATACGGTTTGTACTAACTGTAGCAGAATTATTAATATTTTTGGTAATTAATTTATCAACTTTCAACAACTAATAGATATGGTTTAGAATAAGATTACTATTTCAGTTACTTTTAGATGATTTTATCTTTTATTAGACTAACAATAATTATTATGTACAATTAACAATTGTTAATTTAGTGACTAGACATTATCTAATAATATTTTATGAAGAAATGTATTTATTAATGTGATAATGTGACTCAGTTTCTGCAATTACTACACATTTTTTAATATTCTGGAGATCTTATTATTGGTTTAACCTACCCTTAACAGAAAAAAAAATACTGCTATTACATTTACTGTAAAGTATGACTTTTTTACTTTTATAGTATTTTCATAACACACATGCTTTTTAAAAACATATTACACAAAACCAAAAACCGAGTCCTGGAGCAAAAAATTTGTTAATAGCTTTTGGAATACTTAGCAGAGAACTTAGATTTTGAAACTTGATGGAAAAGCTCTCAGCTTAGACTTTCGATCTCTTCGTTCTAGAAGTTTTACATTTTTTTTAAGAAACAGAAAATAGCATACAACTTTTTCTCAAGAAGTCTTGCATTTTTATTAAACTTAGAAGTATGTAATACATAATCTCTCAGCTTAGACTTTTGTTAGGAGTTTTTCATTTTTTTTTAATTAAGAAAAGTAAGCACTGACATAGAGTTTCGGCAGTTTAGATTTTCATTCTGGAAGCAGTTCAATTTTTTTAAGGAAACGGAAGTGATATAGTGTCTCTCAGCTTGGGCATTCTGTGTAGAGACCTTCCAGTTATTTTTTAAGAAACTGACAAGTGATACAAAAAGCCTCTCCTCAGCTTAATTTTTTTTCTAATTAAAATCCATTCAATTCTCGACTCACCTCTTTTTACAAAACGAAAAAGTGGTACAGATTCTCGCAGTTTAACCATTTTCTAGAAGTTTTACATTTTTTTTATGAAACTAAGAAGTAACTCTTAGCCTAGATTTTTGTGCAATATCTGAGAACTTATGCAGGACTGCTTACCTTAGATTTACTTTGTAGTTTAGAATCCTTAAAATTTACAGAGACTGAAAAACGCTTAGCTTCAGCTTTCTTTTAGAAACTTTTTATTGTGTTAAGAAACTGAGTTTTCTGTGTATTTTTATTAAGAAACTGACAAATGATACAGTTGTTTAGCTTAGACTCTTATACTTTTTATGCAATATCTGAGAAGTGATGCAGGGCTCAGTTTAGATTTCTTTGTAGTTGGAGCTCTTACAACTCTTTTTACAGAAACTAAGTAATGAGACAGATTCCCAGCTTAAATTTTTTTGTTGGAGTCTTTCAATTTTTTTAAGAAACTGAGAAGTTTTGTTTTTTTAGAAACTTTTCAATTTTCTATGGAGCTGAAAAGTGGTACAATGTCATTCAGTTCGGACTTTCTGCGTAGAAAACTTCTGGTTGCTTCTTAAGAAACTGAGAAATGTTTTTTTTAACTTAAAATTTTTCTCTTGTTAGAAGCCTTACACTTCTTATGCAAAATCTGAGAAATGATGCAAAGTTTTTTACCTTCAATGTCCTTTCTAGTGAGAATTATTACAATTTTTTTTATATAGAAATTACGAAGTGATACAGAGTTTCTCAGCTTAGATTTGCTGGAGCATTTCAGTTATTTTAAGAAATGAAAGAGTGACACAACTTCTTTCAGTTTGGATTTTCTGGATAGAAATCTTCCAGTTATTTTTTAAAAAACCTGGGATTAATACAGAATTTTTCAGCTAGACTTCTTGTCTAGATAGAAGCCTTACACATTTTTTTCAAAAACTCAAAACTGATACAGAATTTCTAAGCTTACAGTTTCTTTCCACTCGTAGTTAGAATCCTTACAACTCTTTTTACAGATACTGAGAAGTGATACAGTTTCGCAGTCGAAACTTTTTCCTTTTTTAAAAACTTTTATTTAAGTCACAATGTTGTCTGTCTGTCGGTTATTTTTTCGGAGCCAAATTTGAAAGGGTTCCTGTTGTCTCACTGAATTGAAATTTTGCATACTTACCTAATCTGCGTGACAATGCAATCCTATGTAGTTAAATACCCCCTAAAGAGGTTAAATGGGGTTTTGAGGTTTTAGGTTATGTTTACAAGGGGGTTCTCGATTTATAAATTTGAGAGGGTTTCTGTAGTCGCAATGAAATAAAATTTAACATGCTTACGTAATCTGCGTGACAATGCAATTCTGTATAGTTAATTACCCCCTAAAGGTGTTAAATGGGGTTTTAAAATTTTAGGTTATGTTTACAAAGGGGTCTCGATTTGTACATACCATAACTTATACCGACATAGACGGTATGTTGGTCATTTGGACGTCACGGTAGATGCACAGTGTAATAACAATAAATCTATGCAATAAAGACTAAAAAGCAAAAAATAAAAATATATAAAAAATGTTTTTTAAAAAAAGCTTTTATTTAAAAGATGCACTAAAAAGTAAACAATAATGTATTTCAATCACAGGAGAATATTTTTTCTTACAGATTAAAATTCTAAAATTTATAAAAGCTCTGGAAGTTATAAAACTACGGCATTACAGAACTACTTTTTTCAGTTGACAACTTCCAAAGCTTTTATAAATTTTAGAATTTTAACCTGTAAGAAAAAATATTCTCCTGTGATTGAAATACATTATTTTTTACTTTTTAGTGCATCTTTTAAATAAAAGCTTTTTTTTTTAAACATTTTTTATATATTTTTATTTTTTAAGAAACGAAGAAGAGACACAGTTTTCCAGCTTAAATTTTTTTCTAGAAGCATCTCAATTTTTTAAAAAAACTGAAGGCCAATACAATTAGTTTTAGCTGGGGATTGCTGTATAGAAACATTCAAGTTATTTTGTTCTACGGTGTTTTAAAGTTTAGACTTTCTCTCTAGCTAAAATTACAGTAACTGAAGACTACTGAAGAGTGATTTTTCTAGTAGATAGTTGTAATTTTTTTTTAATACTTTCTCAGTCATAAATTTAACGTAATTATTTCAAAATTAGCACTCGCAACAAAAATTGTAAAAGTATTTACCTCAAAAATTGACACAAAATTCTTGCTTCAGATTTTTGGAACAATTGTAATTGTGATACATTACCTAAATTTACGTGAGAGTATTCTGTAAACTTGCCAACACTTTATTTTATTAATTTTTTTTATAATGTTTAGAGGCTGGACTAAACCACTCACTTTAATTAGTGTAAACAATCGATAAAATGTGGCACCCTAACAACATTTGTGAGTTAACTCGCCCGATTTTCCTAATTTGGAAATACACAGGTTTGCCAAATTTTTCACTAAAATACCCGTTAATTTGTGACAAGACTAAAACATGGATCGGTGGATTATCACTACTTGTGCTTGCCTCCGGATCTGGTTATTTCATGGCAGAGAGAATTTCAGTTGATTACACGAATTTTTTGGTGGCTTTGCAGGCCGGAATGTTGGGTGTACAAAACGTAATAACAGTTTGTATGTTATTCAAAAAACGCAAACAAATTGGTGAAATAATACTAAACGTTACCAAAATCGAAAAAATGATTTTTAACTTAACTAGAACTCAAATAAGCTACAAAAGTGAAGCTCAAATTTTGATCAAATTTATAGTTTTAAGGTATTGTTGTGCTGTGGTGGCCATGGTTTTTGACATAATCAGTGAACCGATTTACAAAATGAACGTTGCATATTATCACATCTGTTGGAATTATCAATTTCCAATCGATTTGATATTTTTGATATTTTTTCTCGTCGTTAGACGTTGCTATATGTCGTTGCAAAACTATGTTAAGATTAGTGATCCATTACAAGTGCAAAAAAATTTTCGTAAAGTGAAACAAATTACACAAAATTTGGACGAAATAATAATAAGTGTGAGAGAATCGTTTCAAGGAGTTATTCTAGTCAAAATCGTAGTGGAATGTTTGTCTTGTACAATAGGGTTGTATTATTCAATTTTGACTGTTCCACAAATGGAATTTGCACTCACAGCTACGGCAGTTTTTTATATAGTAGTTCAAGCGATTGCTAATTTTTCAGCAATTGTATTTTTTCAGGCTACAGTAAGACAAGTATTGATTTGGCATTGAAGTTAACCTTTTTTAACAATATTGATTTTCCAGAAAGAATTATTTATTGATGAAGTTGATAAGTTGCACTCTGTTTTATCGCAACAAATTCTGGGCTATAAACAGGTTGTAAAATTTCTTATTTGGAGTTTAGTTTCGTAATTTTAACTTGCAGAGGGTTTTGTTCGGAGTTAACTGTGATATAAATAGATTAAAATTCAATGTTTGTGGTTGTTTTTACCTAGAATACCCTACAATTTATTCGGTAAGTTTAAAACTCATTAGGGTGTGTTTTCAGGAAACTTTTGCTCCAGATGATCTCTCAGATATCGATACTTCTGGTTTATATATTTCAGTTTAAGAAGAAATAATTGCCAACCTTTGTAGATAATTAAAATTGAATTAAAAAATTGAAAAATAAAATTTGTGTTTTCTTTCACTATTCTATTATTTCAGCTGAATATTTTAGACTGGATGAATTATTATTTTATTTTTAGATTGCAAAGATTTTCGTATTAAGGGTAACAACTTTAAAAAATGAGTAGAGCTAATTCCAGTTACCAAAATTTAGGGTTCCAGTTACTTTACAATTGATAACAAAGAAGTAGTTAGTCTTTTGATCAGTTTTAAAGTAATACAACGTCTGAACAAACATTCAAGAAGTTTTCTAAGCAGGCACACTTGTATGCTCTTTTATACAATGTGTTTTTAAATGATTCTCATCTAGTCGTCTGTGAATTTCTCATGTAAAATCAGAAATGCCGCTTTGTAGAACTAATGACATGCATTTAGACACCGAATATTACTATAGGTACTCCATTTATTAAGTCTCTAATTCAGAAATAAGCTTCGACAATAAAAGTGTTTTCTTGCACAGTGTAACAATTTTGTTGCAGTTTAACGAAATTTTTAAAATTAATTAACTGACAATTTGCGAATTTCACAACTGACAGTTTTGACATTTATTGACATAATTCAATTGAGCAGAACGGCACAAATTTTTTTACATGTAAACCTATTTCAAAGTTAACTAGATGAGAATCATTTAAAAACACATTGTATTTTAACAGCAGTTTTGTCTTCAAAATGTTTCAGATTTGCTTAATAGATGATAAACTGTTTCTTATTTATCTTATTTTTATTTTATTTCTGCCAAAGTAAGGTGATTCGGGCTATTCCCAAGCAACATTTTAGCCTTTTTTGAAGTGAGAAAAACAAATTCGAAAATAGCTGTTTCATCGTAGTGATTTGAGTTATTTTCAAGTGATTTTTCAAAACATTTTACCAGTCTTCGAGGTATCTATTAATGACGGTCAAGCTTTCCTTAGATTATGTCAAAGTTTAAAACAGGTTTAAAAAAAACGTGATTTAAGAATAATTTTCTTTAATAGTAGGTAGGTACAATGCTAAAAGAATTTTTTACTGTATTTCAAAGCTAATTAATAATCACATCGAAATCAGTACGTGAATTTTTTTTAGAATTTTTCTACAGTTCCTTATACGAGAATACGTAGATATCAATTGAGGGTCGATTTTTGAACAGCGCTTGTAATTTTACTTGAGCTTTCCAAAAATATGAAAACTAATAAATATGTTTGTGAAATATCTTTCAGAAATGTTGAAAATTGCAAAATAAAGTCGCTTGGAAAATTAAAATCGACTATATTTCGTCGAATATCTCCAAAACTACAAACGATAAAACAAAAATGGAGACAGATTTGGAATTCTCTGACAATTTTACATCAAACAAACATACTTTTCGCATAAATTTTCAGTTATTGTGATTTTAATGACTTTTTATTGGTAGATAAGTAAACAAAAATTTTGACCAAGTAGTTTCATTCGGATTATTGTGCACAATTTTGACTCGACTGCCAAACATTTGAAATCCTCAGATAATTTTACGTCAACTAGACATAAACTCTTGGTTACTGTGATTTTGATGATTTTTTTATTGGTAAATAAGTAAATAAAATTTTGAACCAGTTGTTTTATTCGAATTATTTGTACAATTTTGACTCGATTGTCACAAAATTTTGTTCGGAAATAGATAATTAACTAGTAAAAAGGGCTGCAAGTCGTTTTAGATCAATTTATATTTTTCTTTAATTTTTTTTTAATCTTGGTAGATTGGAAAAATTAAAATCGACTATATTTCGTCTAATATCTCCAAAACTACAAACGATAAAACATAAATGGAGACAGATTTGGAATTCTCTGACAATTTTACATCAAACAAACATACTTTTGGCATAAATTTTCAGTTATTGTAATTCTGATGATGTTTTTATTGGTAAATAAGTAAATAAAATTTTGACCCAGTTGTTTTATTTGTACAATTTTGACTCGATTGTCACAAAATTTTGTTCGGAAATAGATAATTAACTAGTAAAAAGGGCTAGAAGTCGTTTTAGATAAGTTTAGCAGACAGCTAGAGAAAAGAAGAATGTTAAAAAAAATGTAGAGGAAATTACAATGATAAAGAATAATCTGGAAACTAAACAAAACCACAGAGAAATTTTGAAAATAGAATCTAAATCATAATTTGGAGAATGTAAAAATTATAGAAATAATGATGTTCTAAAGAAGAAAAAACTTCTAAAAAAGAATTTTCAAAAAATGTATAAAAGAATCTAAAGATTAATATAGAAAATAATCTAAAGAAGAGTCCGGATTTTGGATTTAGAAAAATTGATAAAAAAATCTAAGACGGGTTAACAAACTAATTCAAAGAGTTTAGATTTCAAATTTAAAAACGATTTTGGAAAAGAATCAGAGAAGAAACTAAGAAAAATTTACAGAATCAATGCTATGGAATAATCAAGAAAATATCTGTAAAGTTTTGGACATTCGCAAAGTATGATCTAAAAGATATTTGAAGAATGTAAAAAATGAGTTTACAAAATAATTTTGGGCACAGTCTACAAAATAATTCTGTAGAAGAATCTAGAGAAGAATCTGTAAAACAATCTGTAAAAAAATTATAAAACAATATAAAAGAGAGAGCCCAGATTTCAAATCAACAGACAGCTTGAGAAAAGAAGAATGTTAAGAAAAATCTAGAGGAAATTACAATGATAACATTCTCTAGCTGTCTGTTGATTTGAAATCTGGGCTCTCTCTTCTTTAGAAGTTTTTTCTTCTTTAGAACATCACTACTTCTATATTTTTATTATTCTAAATTATGATTTATATTCTATTCTAAATTTCTCTATGGTTTTGTTTAGTTTCCAGATTATTCAATCTGGAAACTAAACAAAACCATAGAGAAATTTTATTCTAAATTTCTCTAATTATGATTTAGATTCTATTCTAAATTTCTCTATGGTTTTGTTTAGTTTCCAGATTGAATAACTAAACAAAACCTTAGAACCATAATTTGGAATAATAAAAATATAGAAGTAGTGATGTTCTAAAGAAGAAAAAACTTCTAAAGAAGAATTTTCAAAAAAATTATAAAAGAATCTAAAGATTAATGTAGAAAATAATCTAAAGAAGAGTCCGGATTTTGGATTTAGAGACGGCTTTAGAAAAGAATGAGAGAAGAACAAGAAAAGTCTAGAGAAGAGCATTGGTGCAATACTAGAAAATAATCTGAAAAATTTTAATTAGAGAAGAAACTAGAAACTAGAGAAGAATTTTGAAATGACGCAAAGAGAATTTGAAGAATGTTTTTTGTTAGTATAGTCTAAATAATTTTGAGTACAGTCTACAAAATAATTCTATTGAAAAATCTAAAGAAAAATGTATAAAAGAATCCAAAGCTGGATTAATAAAATAATCTAAATTAGAAAAGTACAGAAACAACGCTAAAACATAATCTGGAAGAATTCTAAACGTAATAGAGAAGAATTTTTAAAAGACACAAAGTGGATATAGTTTAAAACAGATTTTGAAGAATGTAAAAGAAATGTTTATAAGAGGATTTTGAGTATAATTTAGAAAATAATTGTAAAGAAGCATCTGGACAAAAACAGCCCCGATATCAATCTTGGAAGAATCTTAAGAAAAATCTAGAGAAGAAACTGAATTAAAGAAGAATCCGGAATAATATCTGAAAGATTTTTTGTTTTAGATTTACAATATAAAGAGGAGTCCACAAACAATTCTAAAAGAGAATTTACAGAATGTAGAAAAAATGTAGAAGTGTTTATAGAATAATTTTGAGTAGAGTTCGAAAATAATTGTAAAGAAGGATTAATACATTAATCCAAAAAAACGGCTTTAGAAAAGAATCTAAGAAAAGTTTAGAGAAAAAATGCTAAGGAATAATCGAGGAATGAAAGTATAAAATAATTTTAGAAAAACGAAGTGTAGAATGTTTTTTATTCTTGGTAAATTGGAAAAATTAATTTCGTATTTTGTATTCGCCTAATTAAATCTATATTAAAAGGCGAAACGTTTCCAATAAAGGTCGTTTCTCCAGATTTAGCTTATTAGTGAGAAACAATTTTTTTGCAAATTATTTAATAGCAAACGCTGATTTCTGTGTGATTGTTAGTTTCTGAATTAAAAAATCCTCACTTGCTAGAAAAAGCCGAGTTGTTGGCCAATGTGAAAGGTCAATAACAGACTTCCTGCCTCATTGAGAATTGAAAAAACTTTGTTTCAGTTGTAATAAATTAACGGTCCGTTTGATTGTAATAAGATTTTTAAAAGTTGCTCCGCAAGCGTCACCTTTTGAATGAGCATAAATCTGATACAATAGAAAATGGCAAGAGGTCTGAAAGCCTCGCTGAAGAAGAGAATGCAAAAAGACACGGTAAAAGAGCATATAATGATGGCTGGTAGCAGAAGGCGCTGGGAACCGGGTAATATTTATCTAAGTAGACAATAGATATCTTCTGTTTTCAATAAAGATAGTGCACAATCACGATCTATTGTCGCAAGTTGAATACACTGCTGATAATATCCTTTTCTCGGTCTATTGTATGCATCCGGGATTATAATAAGACTCGCGTTTACAAGGTATCATCCCAGGAATGCTGTTCGACAAGCGAAAATACATAAAATTTAATTATAATCGAATGAAAATACGAGCTACAAAGCTTTACGTGATATCGCCAATCGGCTTGGGTGTTGGATTCTGGTCTGGTCAAGATCGTTGATGAAGACATTTCTTTCTCGTTGGCAGTCCAAGGACAACGACTTAGCTCCTCCTTCACCGCAAACCCAAATGATAATAGTCTTCCATTGTACGTGGAGCGAGTTTTCACCCATTTATAATGCCTATGCGGGTATTGAGATTATTACCATTCGGTTCGACGAAAAAATTCTAACCGCAAATCAACGCTTCCAAGAGATTTTTTTAAATTAATGATTCACCGCCGGAATTAATGGCCATTGTTTGTTTGCCTAATTTAATCGTCTGTTTGCTTCTCTAAATGCTACACGCCTTGTAATGATGTTAGTCTGCTGCAATTTGAGGACGTAAATAACACCAATTAAGGACTAATTAATTTAAACAGTTTTCGTTTTCGTGTACCAAAAATTAGCAAATTAAATTATTATTTTACGAATGAGAAGAAACTTTTTTAAGGAAGGATAATTTTCAGGGGAGAGGACGTTAAAAAAAAATTCTGGTGTAAGCACTACCAGAAATAACATGCGTTCATATTTCTAAAAACTGTTAATTTTTCTATGTATTTGAATAAACCAGCCAAAGGAAATCAAAATTCTTCCTACTTTATTTTCGAATCAAAGATAAAAATGTCTGGCCTTATGCGTTATAAACAACATTTTTTCTGATACCAGTACCCAATTGTTAACTATTTTATAAAATTTGAAGCTTAAAGCATTAGATAGCAGCTTCTACATTCCAGAGTTGCATTCTCGTTTTATTGTTTGTGAAAAAGTAAAAAAAAATTCACGGTAAACAATTCTTGTGAAAAAAACCTTTATCCGTCTGAGTTTAATTCATTGCCAAACTACATAGGTATCGTTTAAAAAATACAATTTGTTAACAATATACAAGGTCGCTAAAAAGTATGGATACAGCTAAATATTTTCAGAACGGTTTAACAACATCTGAGATTTTTTTAAATTTTCTACCGTCATTTATTTTGAAAATACAAGTTTTTTTTTAAATGGCACGAAGGGTTAAAATTAATAATTTTTAAAAGAGCATTTTTTTCTGAATTTAGTATAGATTTTTTTTAAATGGCACGAAGGGTTAAAATTAATAATTTTTAAAAGAGCATTTTTTTCTGAATTTAGTAATGTAACATATTCCCACATTTATTTTCATTAAAAGACAGAAAAAATAAAAGTTCAAAAATTTTATTCTGGATTTCTGCAAAAGTAAAACTAAGTTAGTTTTGAAAATAACAGTCTTCAGGGATCTGTCACTTATATATTAGCCAAAATTTAAACTTGTGTGCAATAATTAGTACATTTAAGTGAAACTGAGTGTAAAGAAATTCTCATGATGGTTGGTTATGGCGACAGAAAGCCAAGAAGTCAATGGAAATCATTTTGAGCAACGTCTTTTGTAGCATAAAAAACATTTCATGTTTTGCTTTTTTTTATTTTTCAGTCAAAAGTGTTATTTTAACAATTATTATTAACTTTTACTTATTTTTTGGTCAAGCGGCAAAAAGCTAACTATTGATAAGGTCAACATTTCTAAGGCTAATAACATTTTACATTTTAGAAAATTTTATTAGTTCGATAATTTCGATGAAAATAAGGTATGCATGTGTTACACCATTGAATTCAGCAAAAAATGCTCTTTTTAAAAATATTAAATTTCATCCTTCTTGCCATTTAAAAAAAAACAAGTTAGCCTTGTATCCTCAGAACAAAAGAAGATAAGAATTTGATAAACATATAAAACGATAGAACGTATATACTTTTACGCTTATACCAAATTTCAACAAGTTTTGATAAATAGTTTTTAAAATATTTACCTGTATCCATACTTTTTAGCGACCCTGTATGATTATTATTATATTTCTTTCCGTTTTTTCTACACCTGCTCTAACTACTGCAAAAACATAATGTTGTTTATCGTTTATTAGTTGGAAAGATATTGATTAAAAAACCATCATTTCAACCAAAATATAAAGAACAATCTAAAATCAACTTATTTCAAGGAAAATAAAGATCTTCGTTTTTGGTCATTCTAAAAGGATTTTTCTTCTTTTATAAAGCTATGAATTGTTTCAAATCCACGTTTTTTAGCAAATCAAGTATTCAAGTGTATTTCTGAAGCTAGTTACAAGCAAAGAATCATTGGGAACTAGTCAAAAAATTGTTTTCAGTCAAGCTTTACCTCCACAAGGAATTTTTTTCTTTTACATTATAAAAGCGAAGGAGAAGAAATAAAAAAGTATGAGAAGAAAACCCAATTTCAAGAAAAATAATTCTGCTCATGTCTGAAAAGTCAAAAATTATAATTACCTATTTGTTGGTCTTTTCGTAAATGGTATTTTTTTTATTAGTAAGGAAGTAAGGAAGTTACAAATTTAAAATATGTTTCTTCGGCTTAGAACTTTAATTTTTCATGTGGCCATGTTGCTGTTCTTATAAAAGCAAAAAAAAGAGATAATGAGATAAGATCCATTTTTAAGCAAAATATTTGAATGGTTTAAAACGATTATCTCAATTACTATCAATCTGACTCAATTTGGGTGGATCCAGAATAATCACTTTATAAAGTCGAATATTTTAACTATTTTGCTGGCCTATTTTAGATAATTTGACGCAGATTCTAATTCTTGTACTTAAATGCTTTTCAAAAATCTGGAATCCTGAATTTCGCTTTTTCACTGACTCTTAACAAAAAAGTTGTCGATTCAACTATTGATCATTAAAAACAATAAAAACCAGTTTTGAAGAATGTTCAAACCATCAAAAAAGGCTTATTTTCTATTGAAATATTTTAATCTCTTGTTAGTTTCACATAACTTGTGATTATATAAATAATGAAGCGTGTCTTTTCTAGTGATTAGTATAAATAATAAAGCAGAAACTAACTTCATCAGTCCGTGGATAGATTAAACCGTTGCTGTAACTACTGAGTATAAAATACACAATACTTTAACATAGTGAAAAATTTTCTGATAAGGATGATTGGTTTTTTAACGACGACACATATTTCCTGTTAATTTTTTCGAATTTTTCAAAAACTGTAAAATATGAAAGCTTCTTTATTTTTCACAAGCAATTTTATATGTAGGTATAGATTAGTAACAACGTTAGAAATTTAAAATGTGTTTCCTTTGCTTAAGAACTTTAAGAAAAATTCTGGGCATGTTGCAAAAGAAAAGAGTTAAAGCAGAAAATTAAAAGTTTCAATTTAAACAAAATATTTCAGTGGTTTCAGGACCTTATTTTTATTATTATTCTTATTATTATCGATTAATATTTGTTGAATTCGAAAATTCCTTTTTGATTAACCATCTGATGTTCATTGTGACATAGATTTTGAAAAAATCATCAGTGCAACAAAAAAGGCTTATTTTATTTTGACATATTGTTAACTTTACCACTTTCTTACTCCGTGAAGTTAAACTATGAAGTTAAATAGTTAAATTATTGCTTTAGAAGCGAGAAAAACATATTATGTAAACAAATATTTAAGTGGAAAATACATTTTGTTGAAAAGGACAATTATTTTTTTAAATGATGATGTTCACTCTTGCATAGTAAAATAGAAGTCTTTTCCTTTCATGAGTAGCAAAATATAGCTAAATGAAAACGGTTTCCAGCTTCACGAATTTATTTATTTTTTTAAATAAAAAAAATAATTTTGGAAATGTTATAGAAGGTACTTATTGATACAAAGCAATGAAAAGAAAATAAAGCAAAAAATTAAAAAGTATAAGAGAGAGCTTATTTCGTTAGTTATCTATTAAAATTTTTCTAAATCGGAAAATTGGACCTGACGTACAAAAACCTCGACTCCTAAATTTCACTTTAGCTCGCTCTCAATTAAAAAACTGTAAATTTAACAAACAAATTTCGAAAAAAATAACCAAATCATCAAAAAAGGCTTTCCTACTTATTGAAATAACATTTTTTTAAATTAAAATAAGTGATCAACATATAAAATTAAAAAAGCGTGCCTTTTCTGATGATTATAGCATAAAAAATAAAGCAGAAACTCACTTTATCACTCCATGAAGTGATCGTTTTAGCAGTGAGAAAAGTGTATGTAAACAAATACACCTACTTTAGAAAAATACATTTTGCTGGAAAGGATAATTGATTTGTTAATATTTGTTAACGATGATGTCTTCCTTTTCATTTTGTAAAATAAACAATTTTGTTTCCTATTTTTGATGTTTGTAAAAAGCGAACAAGCTACTACAATATTGAATCAAAAAAAAAATGTGAAAGTATAAAAAGAAGACCAAACTTAAAAATATTTCCAATTTAATTAAAATGTGCAAAAATAGCAAAAAAGGTAAATAATTGCAATATCTTAGTTTTAATTAACTTGTGACTATTATATTACAAAAAATAATGAATCTTATTGTTTCTACCGATTACTACAGGTAAAACAATACCTCTCGACTCATTTTCCAAGGGAACAACTGTTGAATTTTCCATCAACTCGCCACAACCTAGTCCTTAATCCTCGTGTCACACTGCTGAATTTTCTAAACCATGATTAAAGCAATATCTTGTGACAGCGGCTCTGTTCCACGTTAAATAGGCCAATCACATCTCCTATCAGAGATTTTCCGACACGATTGCTCACAACACATCACCACCAATTGACGAGATGTCTTGTTTACGTGAAGATAAGCGCGCCCGTCTTCGAACTCTACTCTCTAAACTCGAGGAGAGAGAACTTTTCGACTCGGCCTTAGTAGCAGAGTTACACGCTGACGTCACCAACAGGTTGTTTCTTTAGAGGTGGCCCTGCTATCATGGGGGCCGAGAAGGATGAACAGCAGAATAAAGCCATAAAAGAGAGAGGAACTGTCTCAAAGCTACAGTTCATATCTACGCGATTTCACCTACGTGTGCGATGACTTATACGCAGAGCCGATTTCAGGTTTCAGGAGACTTCGACGCTGGAGCAAGACACGAACGGAAACATTTTCAACTTTAAAAATTGTCTTATGATGTCTTATGTTTAAAAAAAAAGTGCAAGTATAATCTCAATTTTTAATTATACCTGATACCCTTCTCTTTACAACAGAATGTAAAAGAAAATATTTCATCGACGTTTTTCGAAAAAAATTGAGACTTAGATTGATTTAATTTTAAATCGAAAAAAATAGCAGTTTTAGTAAATCGAATGGGAAAAAACGCAGAAAAAGTTTTTCATAGAACGAAAACAGTTTGGAAATGTGTGCTATTATACAGGCTGTTTTGCCTAAACACCACATTAGAAGTATTGGGAATTCTAATAATTATAGTCATCTGAAAATTTGTGTACAACCATAATCTTTTAGGTCCTGCTCAATGAAAATATTCTCAAAAATGCAGCACTTCCGGTTATACCGGAAGTCGATATCAACTTCCTTATTTTAAATGGAATGCTATATTTCTTAATGCGTTTTTGAATTACTAGAGTTATTTTAAGGTAGTTTTCATAAGTTGTCCCTATACCTAAATTTAGCCGTTTACGAAATATTTTTGGTTTTTAAAATTTTTTTGGATTTGCACCTTCCAGTTCAAAAATCGATAACTCTGCGATTTTAAAAAATTTGGAAATATTTTTGAGCTCATTTGAAAGAGGAAGCCTAGATCTTTCCTTTGGTATTTTCAAATTTCTAAAAAAGAATAACAAACTCCAAATTTTTAAAAATAAGTTTGCAGAACTTTAAGCACCCATAACTCAATTTTTTCAAATGAAATCACAAAAGTTTTATTTTACTAGATGGTAGAGAATTTAATTCTGCTTCGATCTGTGTTAACATTCCCTATACTTATGTTTAATAGTTTTCAAGTTACGATACCTTTTTGTTGGAATTCAGAAATTCATTAGTTCTCATAGGTTGCCATGAAAACGAATGAAAAAAGGTGAGAAATTAAAATTTTTCATTCATTAGCCATGGGACTTTTCTCATACGTTGCCATGGAAACGAATGAAAAAATGTGAGAAATTAAAGTTATTGAAACCAACACCCAATGAATTTATTTTGTTTTCACAGTCTGATAACACAATTTTGAACAGAGTTTGTCGTTTAAGTTTAATCATTAATGTTTTTATGGCAAACTATGCAAAAATAGCTGTGGTTAGTAAGAAATTTCCTACAATAACAAAAAAACCAACATAACTTGAAAATGATCACAGATAAGTATAGGGAATGCTAATACAGATACCTAGATGCAGAAAAAAATTCTCCTCCGTCTAACTACAATAAAAATTGGGACATCCCATTTGAAAAAATTAAGTTTTGGGTACTTGAAGTTGTCCAAACTTAACCTTAAAATTTTTGGGTTTATTAACTTCAATTCCAATTTTGATCACACTGAACAACAGATATAGGCTTTGTCTTTCAATTCTCTAAATATGATTTCAAAATCTCTAAAACTAAGCGAGTTACCGATTTTTTAAGAGACAGGTGCAAATTCAAAAATTTACAAAAATCCTAAATATCTCGAAAACGGTTAAACTTGGGTATAGGGAGAGCTGATAAAAACTCCCTTGAAATAACTCAACTAATCCAAAAACGCAGTGAAAAACATAGCTTTCCATTTAAAATAAGAAAGTTAATAGCGACTTCCGGTATAACTGGAAGTGCTACCATCTTGAAAATATTTTCATTGAGCATAACTCAACGGATTATGCCTGAGTACCAACTCTGAGATAAATATCTTTATTAGAACTTTCAATACTTCTAATGTGGGGGTTAGACGGAACACTCTGTAGAATTTAGCGGATTGTAGACATGAAGATATTCAAATTTTTGCTGCTTGCAGCCTTCTAAACTAAGTAGATTAATTTGCCTTAAATATAACAAACATAAAACGTAGATGTAAACATACAATACGTTCAATGTTTAAATAGGTTCAAATCTGTTATCAGATAAGTTTTGTTTTCATAACAATTTAAACATCAATTTTTTAAAAAGCTAATGAACAATTTAAGAAAGATTTTCTTCAACTCAAAATAAGCACAACTCCTAAAATTCATGCAGTATTTTATCATGTGTGTATCACAATTTTGTTAATATGTGAATTCAGGTTTAGGAAAATTTTGCAAACTGGTTTCTAAATCTGTACATGCCAATTTAAAAAAAAGTTTAGAAGTATAAATTAGCCGAAACAAATCCAGAATTTTTTCACAAATTTTTACAATATGTTAAATTTGCTAATAGCACACATTTGTAAAATGTTAATGCTAAGAAAATTTGGCTAAATTTTTGAGATTTGGTTCAGAAATTTTTCTATAAATTCTGACCGAATTAATTTCGTTGGACTCATGGATAAGAATTTGGTAGGCCTCTCAAGACAAAAAATCAAATAAGAAAAAGTGAAGGTTTGTTATTGATCATAAAATTCATGAATGTTTCGTCTACTATCATGATATCTATGCAGACAAAAATAAAAAATTGTAAAGCTCTGAAAAACTTGATTTTTTTTACTGAAGCACAAAACTAAAAATCTGACAAATTATCAAGGAATAATTTTTCTACTACGAGTTGAGACAACCACTTTACATTCCTGATATAGCAGCTAGATTTTTTCCTGAAAGAAGCCCGAAAAATTTACTTTTTTGAAGAGACCTGATTTTTCAGTAACTTTGGAATAAGTACAGTCTAAATGTGTGGGTAGAAACTTTTTCTATTATGTATTTTGTTTTTCGTTTCTAACATTACATTCCCACTAGTTTTGATGTAAATATATAAACTGTTTTTGTTTTATTAAATACGTTTTTTGGGTGTTTTTCACTTTACAAAAACTTCTATTTTGTCGATTTAAACTTAATTCAAACTAAAACTTCAGTTTTCTTCGAAAAACGTCGATGAAATATTTTCTTTTATATCCTGCCGTAAAGAGAAAGGTATCAGGTATAATTAAAAACTGAGAGTAGACTTGCACATTTTTTTCAATCATAAGATATCTTCAGACCATTATTGACTTTTAAATGTTAGAAAATTAATCTTTTTCTTTACAAAAGCCGTAGATACTAACCGCCTGCATCACCTAAAATTATTTTCAAATAGGTATACAGAGTGTTTTAGAAATGAGCTACAATACAGACATGTTTTTTTTTGAAATGGAACCCTCTAAATTTTATTGCACTTTTGGACGTAACTTTTAATACTGTTATTTTTTATCTAAACTTGAATTGGTCGATTCTGTTTAGTTTTTGAAATAATTTGATTTTTTGACGAAAACACGCTTTTTAAAAAAATATTACACAAAAACCAAGAATCCTAGAGAAGTCAGACTTTCACCACTTTAAAGGCCAAGGTTGAAACTTAAAGCTGTACTAATGGTTTGGCTCATAAAAAAAATAAGAAGGCTGTTAAAACTTGAATCACTTGAAAAAGTTAAATGGAACACCCTATTTTTTGTTATTTTCAAAATAGTTGATCTTCCGGAACGTCCAGAAATTGGCGCCAACTTTGAAATTTTAAATAGTAACTACACATTTTTACCGCATCTTGAAATTCGTTTTTTGAAACTGTCAAGTTTTGCACTCAGGCACTTTACACTTCTTTGTAATTTACCTAAAATTCTAAAAAAAATCGTATATGTGATTTTACTGTATAGAAGAACATTTTGAACAATTTGTAAAATGTTTGTTTTTTTCACTTTTACTTAGCTAACTATAATTTAACGCCAATGTTCCGCATTTTCGATACATTGATGTAAAAAACAGCCAATGTGATTTTTTGGTCAAATGTTTTTTTTTATTGGGCAAATAAATTAATAGAACAAGACTTTTTTCCTTAGCGAGATTGGATATCAATACACTCTGCAATACATTTATTTCATATTTTTTTCTCTCTTCTAAGAGGTGTAAAGTGCCTGGGTGTAAAACTTGACGAACGTGGTATACCCTAGTTGTTAGTCCATATCTGTTATATTTTTTGACTTATGTAAATTTTTTTATGCAAATTTTCATTTGCAGGGGTTCATTCAAAATATCACAACTCTTGAACCTTGTACAATAAGTAAATAATTTTTTTGCATTTGATAACCAAAAGTTCGAAGAGTCTTCTAAAATCTTCAGAATTGTCATTTGTCAAATTGCAAGGCAACAATGATATTTTTTGAAAATGATGATTATAACACAGGTTTTTCAAATGAAATGACACTGGTTTTTTAATAGCAATCAAAAGAACAGTTTTTATGAAAACTTTTATCAACATCTTCTATATCTATCTCTCACAGTTTTTGAATTAATCGTAAAAACAGATTTGTCCACCATTTTCATTCAAGAAGTTCAAAATCCGATTGGATTGCATACAAATTTTTAAAGCTCTAGCTACATTAGAAGTTAAAAAGTTTCTAATGTAGGCCTTAAAAGAATAACCCTGTATTGTAGCTAAGTACTTGTATACTTGTAAAAAAATATATTTCCTGATATTTAAATGTCAGTATATATCCCACTTCATTTCATAGTAGAATTTTGCAAAAGCGCATTTGAATTTTTTGGAGTAAAATAAAGCACAAATTGAGAGTTTCTGTATAAGAAAAGAATTATGTGTTAAACTAAATCCCAGCGACAGATTTTGAGCTAAGAAAACTCACCAGAATCCCTCAGTTTGTGCTTCACTTCACTCCAAAAGATGCAAATGCGCTGTTGCAAAATGGACTTTTATATTATAAAATAAATACAAAAATTTGGGCATTTTAGGTTAAAGCAGAGCATAAATGATATGTCTTGAAAAAAAATGCTTTAAGGAATATGAAAATGCAAGGACTGTGGTAACAACTAATAAGGCATTCCATTCTTGTTTGGTGTTCATGTTTATGACCGCTCCACATCACACATTTCTAATTGCCAAGTGTTGAACATAAAATGCTAAAAAGCTTTCAGCTTTAATTGCTGTGGATAATGTATGACTTTACAAATCAAATTTTCAAAATTGCAGGAAACCGAGATTAATTGTTTCATTCCACGCACTACAAGAACTATTTCTGTTTCCATTGTTTTATTAACATTTCAATTAGTTGTAATGTATGGACGTAACAATTATTCTGTGGAATAACTGGAGTAATTTGCATTCATTTTTCCGGTAATTATTATAATTGGCAGCAATTTACTAATTATACAAAGGGTGGTTTATGGTACTATAAAGACGGTATTTTGTACAATAAAAAATGATCAGTTCTCACTGTTTTCAAGCCATTTTCAGAAGACAACGTATTTACGTATTCATTTTCATTTTTCCTTTCACTGAAGAATTTACTAATTTCTGGATATTATGAAGTGCTTTTTTAATAATGGTTCAAGAATAATTTGAACTTTTGGTTATAAATTTGTTATTTTCAATATTTATTATGTGATTGATTTTGAAAAAAGCAAATCTTGTTTTGATTCGTATTTTTGTTCTTACTATACTTATACTTCCTGATCCTATGATTATCTTTTATCGACTTTATTATGAAGCAGGATGCTGGTATTATACATACAATATAATAAACACTTGAAAATAGATAATTACGGAAACAGTTAAATTGAATGCTGTATCTCTTCTTACGTTTTTATTTCGCATTTCAATTTATCGGCTTGTAACGTTTTATTTTCTTTTACATGGATACTTATAATAATACTTCCGGTTATGATTAGATCTGTGTTGAGTTAATTGACCGTGCATTCTACACTGTTTACTTCATTTCCATTTTCGTTTAATCTTCTTACTTCCTACAAAATTATTTTGTAATAATAATCACATGTAACATGCATTATTTGCATATTTATCACAAAATTTCCAAGATTTGTGCTTGTTGTTTATGCATTGTGTCTTGCTTATTAGCATTCCAAATTTTATTGTGCTAAACTGAAAACATACCTCTTAAAAAAAAGAATTAAAATTAAAATCTCTTGATTCGCTTAGAATTTGTACTGAGGAGTAAACCGTAACTTAAATTTTGTACACCAGATTACTTTTACTTAATTGCCTCAAGATTTCCCCTAAATTCTCAAAATTTTTTACTGCGGATTTTGTTAATCTCGAAGAAAGGGTCCATTTATTTGTAAACCAAAGAAGTTTTTCAACTTCTTTTGATTCACTCACATAAATAAATAAATAAATATATATATATATATTTATACATATAATATATATATATATATTATATATATATAATTTATATACTCACATAATATGTAGGTATTGTTCTAATTTGTGTAGTAAAAATATTAATCTACTGGTGTTTGTATCTATCGATAGCACTAGTTTGCACAATTTATATAACTTAGCTAATTGCTTATACATATAGCTTGTGAAGCACTTAGCTCAAAAAACATTTATATTAGCTGTTGCAAAACTATAAAAACGCAAACGTCGCATTTTCTCTCAAAATTAGTCGTTATAAATTATTCCTGCACTACAAAAAATGAATAGCTAATGTCATTTATAGTTTCAATGAGAGATCTAATCATTAATAACTATTTTACATTTTAATCAAACTTATTTAAAAAAATTATTCGGTAAAATGCGACGGTGGCGTTTTTATAGTTTTGAAACAGCTAATACACAAGCAACAAGCTTACATGTCAGGTTTAAGAAATATGTATTAACAATAAAAAGAATAAAAACAAAATGATTATTTTATTTACGTTTTCTTTTAGATCAGTGTTCCTCTTATAGTAGTGAATTTAATTTATTAAAACTTAATTACTTTTATAATTGTATTCTAATTTTGTGAATTTTCGATCAACTTTAACGATTTTTCATTTGTTTATTTGACCTCGGTTTTGCTAAATAAGTAAAAGTTAATAATAATTGTTAAAATAACACATTTAACTGAAAAAGAACACATTTTAATAAAAAAAGCAAAACACGAAATACATGTTTTTTATGCTACAAAAGATGTTGCTCAAAATGATTTCCATTGACTTCTTGGCTTTCTGTCGCCATAACCAATCATTATGAGAGTTTCTGTACACTCAGTTTCACTTAAATGTACCATTGTTAAACTAATTATTGCACACAAGTTTAATTTTTAGCTCATATACAAGTGACAGATCGCTAATGACAGTATTTTCAAAGCTAACTTAGTTTTACTTTTGCAGAAATCCAGAATCAAATTTTTGAATTTTTTTTTTTGTCTTTTAATGAAGACAGGTGGGAATATGTTATAACACTAAATTTAGAAAAAAATGCTCTTTTAAAAATTTTAACCCTTCGTGTCATTAAAAAAAATCAAGTGAGCCTTGTATTTTAAAAATAATTGCGGTAGAAAATTAAAAAAAATCTCTGATGATAGAATTTAAACGCATTTAACTGTATCCCAAATTTCAAGGTGCTCTCTTAAACCGTTCTGAAAATAACATGTGTTCAATATTGGTTCTGGTCGTGGTTTGCTGTGGTTTTCTCTTTTTAGCATGAACGTAGGTTGCGTGATAAGTTCATATGGTTTGCTATCAACTGTCTTATTTTTGCATTTAGTAGTTTTTGATAAAAATCACAATGCAAATCATGATAATTGTATGGAGACGTTCAAGAATTTACTCTGCAAGCGTTATCTCAGTTGAACGTGTGAATTTTTGGCCGCAGAGCACTGACAGCTGTCATGTGTCATTGTTTTGTAGTGTTAACCGAGACATATGTTTTTTGTGACAATTGCCACACATAGGCGATCTGACCAGAACCATTACTGAGCACTTGTTATTTAGCTGTATCCATACTTTTTAGCGACCCTGTATACTAGTTTAATTATTAATTCAAAAAAATCCTAAGTAATCCATAGGTATTATAATACGAAAAGAGCGATAATAAACTGAACTAAACAGTAACATTTTTGAACAATATCTTCAAATTTACACCAGTTCTTCAACTTCACAGATAGCTCGATAATTTTAGAAAGTTTTAGACTCGGTTTTAGATTAATAATAAATAATGGTGTCGAGTAAACCACAAAACTAACAACACTTTCAAAGATATCGTTGACTCTTTATGTCTTATCAAAATTATTTTATTTGTTTTTGTTTGTTTGTCAACTTCGGCAAAACTATAAAATAAAATAAAATAAAAAATTAAAACAAAATACAAAAGGTATGTAAAATGTTCTAACGAATCGATTGGTGGTGTGAAAATTCCAAAATCGCAGACCGTTTTGAAAATATCGGAAAATATCAACGAATAGTACTTATTTTTTATTTTATTTTATAATTTGTCCATTTCTGTAAAAGTATGAGACAAAACTGGTACTTGTGGAGTATTATACTCATGCAAAATGTTCCCAGGAATCAATTGGCTCTTAGAATCAAACACGAATAGTATTTACAAAAATACCTATCCTTTTTTCTTATTTTGTCTATTTCGGCAAAACTGTGAGACAAAATTTATATTTTTTGAACCACAAGATTGCTACATCTAAAAATGGAAACTAAAAACACAAGTTTCTTTTATAACTTGGATCCGATACATTGTATTATTTAAGGTGATGTAGAGTGAGGAAAAGTCTACGTTAATTATTGTGTGTAAATTAATAATAATGTTTAATATTTAACTTAGAGACTCGAATGAACCAGGAACCAATGACTCAAGTTTTCTAACTGATTCTCAGTCACAAATCGATTTATGTGTTCACACACCTTTGGAAACCCATAAAACATTATACTCAGAATCTAGTACAAGCATAATAAATCACATCTTCTTTCCTGCTGAGCAAACACCGTAAGTCAAGCAATAGTAATCACTTGTTACTCTCACACCGACCATCTTGAAATACAAGTTCTATGTGGGTACGTTTTCATTACTACTTTGCATAATTCCAAAATTAAGCCTTGATTTATGATCTGCTGATTTTTACCGTCGGCACGACTAAAACAATTTATGAGCAAGAATAAATACTTCAGATCAAACTTTGACCCTGCGGTTGTCACCCAAAGCCGGGCAAACGTGTAAATGGCCAATAACAGCGCTTTGTCTCCGACTGGAGTCGATAGAAAAAGCTCTTTGTGTTTCCCGAAGACATCTGACATAAATTTAGCGGTTTGCTGTGCGTTGGAAGCGAGCACAAGAATGTAACGCAACACCAGGAACCCACACAAACAGGTTAATAAATTATTCACAGTTATGCACGGTCACAGGATTCGAAATTAGAAACAAATCCAACTTATGAATATGATCACACTTACAATAATTCAGATACGCTCAATTTTTGTCAAGTGCTCTCACCAGCAATGAATTATTGCATGTGAGAATTTTGAAAAAAAAATCCGATCGTTTTTGGATTTCCTGCCAGATAATGTGGGCAATTTTCAACTTAACTGTTTTTTGTGGTAACGTACGCTGCGTAGGTTTAAGTATACGCTAAGTGAGAATAAGGAGAAATAAAAGTACCGAAGTGAACAAAAAATAAAGTGTACATGAGCTTCGCCACCCATTTTGACGAGCAAGATCGTTATAGTCACATTATCCAACCTTCTTGTCTGCTGTATATGGACTTAAAGCGTGTTGTGGAAAAGAAAAAAAATAGCGACTTGTGTTTTTAAAACGCAGTCAGTTTTTGCAGTTTGTTGGAGTTATTACCTTTAATTAATATTTTAATGAACTATTTTGATGTTCATAAGAGTAAAAAAAACTGTCAAGAATTGGATTGCGTCCCAGCAACTAATTACACTGATCTGCAACGAAATCATCCTTTAAATAAAATTAGTATGTAGATAAATGAAGATCTATTATACAGGGCTTTCATTTCAAAAGGTGCCAGTCTAAATAACTTTTGACATTGAGCAAATCTGTTTTCAAGCAAAAACAGGTCGATTAGGATCACGAGGGGGTTCAAAACCAACATTTGTTACATTTTAGGTTTCATCCCTTAATCGCTAGCCACCCCTAATTTAAAATTTTAAATGGCACCCCCTACATTTTCAAACATTTTCGGAAAGGGAAAAAATTTGCGGATCAAACTGTCAAGGAAAAATTTTTTTTTGTCTATTCGTTTCTTAGTTAAGGGTGGTTTTATTTTTGAAATTTTTAATCCTAGTAGCCTTTGATTGGAAGCCAATTTAATTTAAATAAAAAATTTGTCGATTAGAGATGCAATGAAAGAGTTTAGATCTAACATTAGTTACATTTTAGGTTTCATCCCTTAGTCGCTAGCTACCCCTACTTTCAAATTTTAAATGGCACCCCCTACATTTTCAAACATTTTCGGAAAGGGAAAAAATTTGCGGATCGAACTGTCAAGGAAAAAAAATTTTTTTGTCTATTCGTTTCTTAGTTAAGGGTGGTTTTATTTTTGAAATTTTTAATCCTAGTAGCCTTTGATTGGAAGCCAATTTAATTTAAATAAAAAATTTGTCGATTAGAGATGCAATGAAAGAGTTTAGATCCAACATTAGTTACATTTTAGGTTTCATCCCTTAGTCGCTAGCTACCCCTACTTTCAAATTTTAAATGGCACCCCCTACATTTTCAAACATTTTCGGAAAGGGAAAAAATTTGCGGATCGAACTGTCAAGGAAAAAAAATTTTTTTGTCTATTCGTTTCTTAGTTAAGGGTGGTTTTATTTTTGAAATTTTTAATCCTAGTGGCCTTTGATTGGACAAGCCAATTTAATTTAAATAAAAAATTTGTCGATTAGAGATGCAATGAAAGAGTTTAAATCCAACATTAGTTACATTTTAGGTTTCATCCCTTGGTCGCTAGCTACCCCTACTTTCAAATTTTAAATGGCACCTCCTACATTTTCAAACATTTTCGGAAAGGGAAAAAATTTGCGGATCGAACTGTCAAGGAAAAAAAATTTTTTTGTCTATTCGTTTCTTAGTTAAGGGTGGTTTTATTTTTGAAATTTTTAATCCTAGTGGCCTTTGATTGGACAAGCCAATTTAATTTAAATAAAAAATTTGTCGATTAGAGATGCAATGAAAGAGTTTAAATCCAACATTAGTTACATTTTAGGTTTCATCCCTTGGTCGCTAGCTACCCCTACTTTCAAATTTTAAATGGCACCTCCTACATTTTCAAACATTTTCGGAAAGGGAAAAAATTTGCGGATCGAACTGTCAAGGAAAAAATTTTTTTTGTCTATTCGTTTCTTAATTAAGGGTGGTTTTATTTTTGAAATTTTTAATCCTAGTAGCCTTTGATTGGAAGCCACTTTAATTTAAATAAAAAATTTGTCAATTAGAGATGCAATGAAAGAGTTTAAATCCAACATTAGTTACATTTTAGGTTTCATCCCTTAGTCGCTAGCCACCCCGAATTTAAAATTTTAAATGGCACCTCCTACTTTTTGTAACATTTTCGGAAAGGGAACAAATTGGCGTATCTAACTATCAAAAAAATATTTTTCTCTTCGTTTTTTAGTTAGTTGAAATTTTTAGTTATAGTGGCTTTTGATTTGAAGTCAATTTTATTTAAATAAAAAGTAGGTATGTTGTTTTGGATTGCACTGGGAGAGCTCTAAACCAACATAAAATACGTTTTAAATTCCATCCGTTAGTTGCTAACCACCCTTACTTTAAAATTTGTAATAGCACCCCCAACATTTTGAAACATTTTATGTTGGTTTTGAACTCAAAAACAAATGGAAAAAAATTTCTGCTTTTACATAAGCTTTTTATCCCCTTTCCAAAAATATTTCAAAAGTTGGGGGTGCTATTAACAATTTTAAAGTAAGGATGATTTGAAACTTGGGGATGAAATGTAAAATGTACTTTATTTTGAATTTGAACTATTTTATTGTACCTCTTATTGACAAATTTCTTATTTAAATTAAATTGGCTTCAAATCAAAGGCTACTAGGACTATAAATTTCAAAAATAAAACCGCCCCTAACTAAAAAACGAATCGATAACAATTTTTTTTCTTTCCAATTTTTCCCTTTCCGAAAATGTTTAAAAAAATAGGGGGTGCTATTTAAAATTTTAAAGTAGGGGTGGCTAGCGACTAGGGGATGAAACTCAAAATGTAAATAATGTTAGTATTAACTAGAGAGTTGCATCTATAATCGACAATTTTTTATTTCAATTAAATTTCAAAAATAAATCCACCCTTAACTAAAAAACGAATCAACAAAAAAATTTGTTTCTTTGCCAGTTAGATACGCAAATTTTTTCTCTTTCCAAAAATGTTTGAAAAAGTAGGGGGTGCCATTTAAAATTTTAAAGTAGGGGTAGCTAGCGATTAAGGGATGAAACCTAAAATGTAACTAATGTTAGTTTTGAACTTCCTCCTCACGATTCTAATCGACCTGTTTTTTCTTAAAAATAGATTTGCTCAATGTCAAAAGTTATTGAGACTGGCTCCTTTTGAAATGAATGTCCTGTCCTGTATGTGCTTTCAGTTTTTTGCTATCACGTATAGATTTTTTTAATGATTTTTTAATTTTTTAAATTTCAATATGGTTCGTACATACAAGGTGTCCCAGCCAGTTTGAAAAGTCTATTATTGACCTATAAATAATTGAAAAACTTATTTTTTTTTAAGTGAAAACCCTAAATTTTATAGCATTCTGTTTAGTTTTTGAAATAATTTGATTTTTTTTATGAAAATACGCTTTTTTAAATTTATTATACAAAAACTAAGAATCCTAGAAAAGTAGGACTTTCACCACCTTAAATGGAAAAGTTCAAACTTAAATCTGTGCCAATTGTTTCGCGCATTGGAATTAGGAACGTGAAAAACTAAAGAAGCGAGTGAAGAAGGTTGTTAAAAGTGGAATAACTTGAAAAAGTTAAATGGAACATTTTTTGTTTTTGCTTATTCTCAAAGATTATTATTGTCTATCTAGAATCATCTACATAGTTTTAAATGCCTAAAGTTAATAACTAAATAAAAATATATTTGACTTTGACAGTTAATTTGAGCAACAATGCACATTATTTACTAGCAATATTGTTACCATATAGTAAACTTTACCACGGATTATTTGTTGGAGTTTATAAGGGTAATTTTAAAGTGAATATTAGCTGAAAATTTCACTTTTCGACTATTGAAACACTAGTTAATCATTTTTTATTTTTAAAGCTAAACATCCTTTTAGATGCGAAAATAAAAAATAGGGTCTTTCTTTTAAAAAATTTAAGTTATTCAGCTGGTCTTTTTTTTACCTTCTTGACTGCAGTGAACTAAAAAAAATATCCTTAAAGTCCGAACTTTCTTCTTTATAGTGGTGAAAGTCTTAATTTTATAGGATTCTTAGTTTTTATTATTAAAAAAGTGTTTCTAACATTTAAAAGACAATAATGGAGTTTTTCCAACTCACTGGGACACACTGTATGAAAACGATTTCAATTGATGGGAAGATAAAAAAGCTGATAACTACCAGGAAATCATTCGAGAATTTTTTTTCTTCTTATAAAGGCCTGAAATATGTGACATGTCCTTTAAAAGTTTATTTTTTTAACTCTTACTTAAATTTCTTTAACTGTCTAAAATAAATATGAAGAAAGGTTTCATCAAGATATCTATGATGAGACGATACAACGGAAAATAGTTAGAAGGAATGATAGCAGATTTTGTTGGCTGAAATTGCAATGGAAAATATGAAAAGAAAAAACTAATAGTTAGATTTTTTTATAACATTGGTTGTAAATTATTGTCGTAATCATTAAATTCGTAGTTATAGTTTTAAGTAAAACCAACGATTGGTATTTATAAAAATAAATTACAAAAAAAAATTACAATTTCGATTCAGAAGCATTAAATTTATAACCACGCAACTAAAATAAATTCTAGTGTGAGCTTGAAACTGCCTTTGAGTTCAATTTTGTTGCAATTTTTTTCAAAATTAAACACTATGTTTACGTTTTGTATAATTTTAAAATAATCTACGATCTGAAGGTCTACCATTAGCACTTTTCATCATTTGCAGGTGACGTGACTTTGTAGGTGTTACAAAATTGCTTTCTTGCTTGCGGCTTTACATGAAAGACGTTGTTAAAAATAATAAAATTATTACATACGATAACGTATATTTATTAATTAAAATGCGAATTTTTTACAGACAAAGAATCAGTGCATTTGTCAAAAATGTCATGCTATATGACGGTAATTGTCAGTTTTCGAGTGAAGCAAACCAATAGTTTATTTAAATTTTCTTCTAGATTTGTAGAAGCAGTGAATGAAAATTTCAGTCTTTGTTGCTGTTGAAAAAAAGAGGAAATTTGTGCCCGATTAGATGGAATAATATCCAAATGTCCTTTAATTTTAGGGTTGTGCAACAGCTGGACTGCACATCCACCAGAAAAAAATTACACGGTATGTGTATCATTAATATTATTATGCAGCATTTATAAAGTCATAAGACATACGTATGTAATTAACTAATTAAGTAGGTTTTAAGTAAAAAGAAAGTCTACACAAGGGCTGGTTGTCAGAATATTTTATAAATATAGTATTGTAATCGTAAATAACTGGGGCAAGTTTAGATGAAACCTTATTTAAATTAATTATTGGGATGTACTATTTGGTTTCTTTTAGTGATTGTGAGAAAACTGGAAAAAAATTGGTTTTGTAAATAACTAAAGTTTTTGTCTTCTTCTAGATTACATTAAAACTGTTATAGCTATAGTTCGTTAAAAATACAAGGTAAGTCTGCTAAAAGTATTTTTTGCTGTAAGTAGCTATCTCAAAGACTAATACTAAATACTTTGTTTTTTATATTCATGTGATTTTTTTCAGAATTTTTCTACAATTTTTATAATAGGTAAATATTAATTAGGTACTAATTAATAGCAAATGCTGAATTTTTAGAACATTTTACATATGCATAGCTCAGAAAATATCAGTACTGTCCCTTATTAATTTTGGCGAAATTAACCAATATGAAACAGAAAATGAAAATATTGAAAAAAACATTTATCGATATCTTAGAAAATGTTGTTGAATTAGCAGTTTTGTTGATGGCAATCGCTTCTTCGAAACATTCTAATAAGAACCTACTACAGCTAAAAATTTATCATT
The DNA here is from genome assembly GCA_939628115.1 of Tribolium freemani. Classification (NCBI taxonomy): domain Eukaryota; kingdom Metazoa; phylum Arthropoda; class Insecta; order Coleoptera; family Tenebrionidae; genus Tribolium; species Tribolium freemani. Next base: position 35,343,016 of record OW626785.1, read on the forward strand.
TTATCAAATGTGCCTTATAATTTTGCCAAACTGACTGATAAAATAAAAAAAATCATATAAAAAAATTGTATAAATATTTGTCGATATTTTCAAAACTTTGGTTGCGGTTTTCGAACACCAATCAACTTCTCGGAATATTTTACATCCGTAATAAGTTGTGTCATATTTCCACCGATATTGTCGAAATAAAAAAATGCCTAGGTAGGTATATAAAAAAAATATATACAGACTGTTCCGTCTAAACCCCACATTAGAAGTATTGAAAGTTCTAATAAAGATATTTATCTGAAAGTTGGTACTCAGTCATAATCCGTTGAGTTTTGCTCAATGAAAATATTTTCAAGATGGCAGCACTTCCGGTTATACCGCAAGTCGCTATTAACTTTCTTATTTCAAATGGAAAGCTATGTTTTCACTGCATTTTTGGATTAGCTGAGTTATTTCAAGGGAGTCTTTATCAGCTTTTCCTATACCCAAGTTTAACCGTTTTCGAGATATTTAGGATTTTTGAAAATTTTTGAATTTGCACCTGTCCCTTAAAAAATCGGTAACTCGCTTAGTTTTAGAGATTTCGAAATCATATTTGGAAAATTAAAAGAGAAAACCTATATCTGTTCTTCAGTGTGTTCATAACTGAAATTGGGGATAATAAACCCAAAAATTTTAAGATTAAGTTTGGACAATTTCAAGTACCTATAACTTAATTTTTTCAAATGGGATGTCCCAATTTTTATTTTACTAGATGGAGGAGAATTTAATTCTGCATCTATCTGTATTAGCATTCTCTATACCTATCTTTTTTCAAGTTATGTTGGTTTTTTGTCATTGTAGGAAATTTCTTACTAACCACAGCTATTTTTGCACAGTTATTTGCTATAAAAACATTTCTGATTAAATTTAAACGACAAACTCTGTTCAACATTGTGTTATCAGACCGTCAAAACAAAATAAATTCATTGGGTGTTGGTTTCAAAAACTTTAATTTCTCACATTTTTTCATTCGTTTCCATGGCAACGTATGAGAAAAGTCCCATGGCTAATGAATTTCTCAATCCCAACAAAAAGTTATTGTAACTTGAAAACTATTAAACATAAGTATAGGCAATGTTAATACAGATCGATGCAGAATTAAATTCTCTACCATTTAGTAAAATAAAACTTTTGGCATTTCATTTGAAAAAAATGAGTTATGGGTGTTTAAAGTTTTGCAAACTTAATTTTAAAAATTTGGAGTTTGTTATTCTTTTTTAGAAATTTGAAAACACCAAAGGAAAGATCTAGGCTTCCTCTTTCAAATGAGCTAAAAATATTTCCAAATTTTTGAAAATGGCAGAGTTATCGATTTTTGAACTGGAGGGTGCAAATCCAAAAACTTGTAAAAACCAGAAATATTTCGTAAACGGATAAATTTAGGTATAGGGATAGCTTATGAAAGCTTATTAAATAACTCTAGTAATTCAAAAGCGCATTAAAAAATATAGCATTCCATTTAAAATAAGGAAGTTGATAGCGACTTCCGGTATAACCGGAAGTGCTGCTATTTTGAGAATATTTTCATTGAGCAGGACCTAAAAGATTATGGTTGTACACATATTTTCAGATGACTATCATTATTAGAACTCCCAATACTTCTAATGTGGGGTTTAGACGGAACAGCCTGTATTTGTTGATATTTTCAAAACCAAGCCAGACTTAATCAGAACAGAAACTTATAATTGTTGTAAGTAGATAAATGGAAATAATTTGGTGTTTCAGTTTACAAAAAGAACAAACCCTAAAAACTGAAAGTTAGATTTTTATCTTTTCCCGAAAAAAGTATTAGAAAATGTCTTAAAACAATGCTGTCAAGAAGTTGTATTTGTATGAATTAATCGAAATTTTATGATTTTTTGTGTGTTATTCTAAAACAAAATTTTTTATTTTTATTTAATTAATTATTTTTGGAGGTTAGCCACATTTATTTAACGTATTTTTTGCAGGTACTTATATTAATTAATTAATGAATTTGAGTTATGTCATTACAAAAAAAATCTGGAAAAATTCATATGCGAAAAAATACAGAGTGAGTTTAAAGTAACGCATAAAATTCGTAATCAGGGATGGTAATGTACGCGTAAAAAATGTTTTTTACGTTTACATGTAAAATATGCGTAAAAAACGTAAAATATTGGTTTGAAGGTTAGGTATATACATGTAATGTCGGTGTGTGTGTATCTTGAGTTCTTTGATTTTTCGTTTATTAATAAAATTCACGATTATGCCTCGACCAAGAAATAATTTGTACGAGGATCTGGACTAAAAGTAAACCTAATGTTAATTTGTTTTTTCGTTGATTTTTAGAATAATATTTTTGTTTTCATTTTAAGAATCTTATTTGAGTTATTTTGCGAATCATTGTTTTTATTTTAACTAAGAATTTTGTATTCTTTAGCGTTTTTACGTTTTTTACGTTTTTATCGTTGTTTACATCTAAAGAGATGGTGTAAATTACGTATTTTTTACGCGTAAAAAACGATGTATTTTACGTCAAGTAATTTACTCGCCCATCTCTGTTCGTAATTCTTTTATTTTTCAAAAATAAAAAAAAAATAAAAAAACAGGTAACTTAGCATTTTAATTGAGCTCAAATCTGACCCGACTAATACGAAGCCTTATTAATAGGCCTTTACTACTATGCTACTTATTTTGAATGTAGAAAAAGCAAATGCGAAAATAAAAGTTAAAATTTTTAATGGTATAAAATTCATATGAATTAGACGCTATGCTGATCCAAATAGATCAGAATTAAGCTCCCTTAAAATTCTAAAATACCTGTTTGTGCATTTTTATTTTATAAATATGATTTTTTTTAAATAAAAATTTCAAAATTTTTTTCTCAGCGTTCGGTTCACCCACATTCAAAATAAGTAGCACAGTTCTAAAGGCCTATTAGTAGAGCTTTCAATTATACAAAAAAAATGGTATCGTTCCATTTAAAAAATTCTATGATGACGTCGTGGCGCCGCCATATTGGCCATGACTGATCCAGTTAGGCCAAATTTTAGTTCAATTAAAATGCCAAGTTACCAGTTTTTGCATTTTTTTTATTTTTGAAAAATAAAAGAATTACGAATTTTATGCGTTACTTTAAATTCACTCTGTATAAACAACAAATTACATGCTACTATGTAGACAACCAAGTATGCTCTCTTGATGTTTTGAGAGTAGCTCGGTAATTAGACAATATTGTGTAAATATTACCTGGGCGTTCAAACAAACATGTGGAACGATCTGTTTCCTTTAGGACTTTTACGAATAGAAGCGACAAAAATTAGAATACAACTTACCGCTAATAATTATTGCTCAAACATGAATCATTAGTTCAGTAGTGATCATCACACCGCAAAAAGGCAACAATTTTTCAATATTAATTAACTAAATAATAACAAAATTTGATTATTTGGTTTAAACAAACGCTTAAAACCGTTTCAACTGGCCGAAAAAATCCCACTCATGAAGCATTCCATGTAATCTATAAGTGATTCAATTTCAGTAGAAACAGTTGGTTTTGATCAAAGCGATAGGTGTTGTTGACATCCGTCATTTGTAAAGTAAACATGCGAAAATAATCTATTCGAATCAAATTATTTGATTGGAAGACAATTTGAGTCCACAGTTAAAAAGATGAAAATATTTTGCTTCAAACCGAAATGTTTATTTTAAAGCACCAAATATAAAATGCATTAAATTAAATTTAAAAATACTTCAGTGGCTTGCCAGTAATACAAATATGAAAATAGCTCGATCGATTCAAATTGGGTGCATCCAAGACGTGGTCTCATTCACGTATACACTTTTATTTTCCTTTTAAAGCGATAAAATTGCACCATTATGCGAAACCATTGAAATGACTCACAGTACCATAATTTGGTGGAATTTCGCGCCATGGCTCAGGCGCATCTTTATAAATAATCTGCCATGCTTTATCGATCTGTTTGATTCAAAACAGAAGCATATTTTGCTCGGTTTTGGTGATTTAGCTTAGAAGATACTTTCCCCACATTTCACCATAAGTGTGTACGGTGTGTGCATCACGTTCGTTGGGGTCGGGCTCCTATTTCCATTGTAGTTCTGCAAATTGTCTTCTAGAGGGGACATGCGCATCGACCAAATTTTGGTCCGTATAAGAGGTCACCTTGCTCCAGTCAGCCGCTAAGTTTTAAGCTTGTAGAGTGGTCAAGTTGTTTTCACCGGTGAGCAATTTTAATATAACAAATTATTATTTTCTCATTTAATTGCTAATTTAATTTTTGAATTTTTTAGTTCTTCTAGAATCAACAAGAGAGTTTTTTAATCTAATTAATATGTTTTCATAATTGCGGTTAATTATAATACAGATATTATTAAAATTGTGCGTGAATATTTATTTGGGATATATTTTTTAAATTAATTTATTAAGTTATTCAAAATGTACAATTATAATTTAATATAATATAATTTAATATAATAATTATTGTTTACGAGTAAGTTTTTCAAAAATGGAAAAGTGCTTCTACGACAATTTTTTTATTGTTTTTTTTACAATCAAATTATTGTGCGACTGTACAAATTACATTTTTTTTTTCAATTATGTATTTTCAAATTTTTGAAACTTTCAAGGTCGCCTTGTATTTGGGTCACAATGTTCTGTAATTCAGTTCTGGCCATTGATCTAATTTAAACATTTGCAAAACATGGTAACCGTTCCATTATTATGAAAAATTTTATTATGAAAAAATTCCATTAAACCTTGTGATTTTTTATACACCTGCCTATAATTTTGTTATAGTTAATAAAGATTACGTATCAATCTACAAAGACGTGCGTCAATTAGCATTAATTTATATACTAACGTTAAACTTGCGTGTTCTATTTTTATAATCTACTGCATTGTCTTTTAACGGTTTTTATTTGCAACGATTGGAAGTACTTTTACTGATGTGAATGCGGGTGCAGCTACCTGAGGAAGGTATGAAATTCTGAAGCTCTGTAATTTTGTCGTTATTAGCAAATTCTTTCCAACTCTGGTTACAGATACAGGAGCGGGAAAATTCGCCACGTTTGGAGTGTTTCAAATTCAAAATTTTGCGCTAGAGGTTGGCAAGCCTTATTTAATTATTTACGAAAAGGAAGTTTACGAAAACGATCGAAGCCATTATAAATGCTATTTATAATATTTATTTAAAATATTGTATTTTGTAAAATTAAATAATTCGAACAAATTTGTTAAAGGCATTGGCTTTTCTTAAAAAACAACTTTGTCTAAAATGATAGTACTGGAAACACTTATTACAGCAGTGAAAACTGTTTCTCTGTATCTGCTCTCTAACTCGAGTTATTTCGATTTAAAGTTGGAATTATGACGTCATAACCGCCTATCGAGCATTTGGTCCAATTTTAAGATTAAATAGTTTTTGACTTTTAAGTGACACTGACATAGTTTTGATAAACTTAACAAAATTTCTGAGATGTTTTCACGAAGTTCAAGACAAAATTTAGAACAGAAAAAAGTCAAGAAAGTAGTTAATTTTTTATTTTGTGGATGATGTGTGGAAAATGTTCAAATATCTGTCAAGTTTTTAGTGAATGAGAGAGTTCAGTGATAGGAGGACTTTGTGATGAGAGGCGGTTGTGACGTCAGGATTTCTTCCTTTCGAAGTGATTATCTCGCTTATTTTTCATCGCAGAAAATTTTGAAAAGGACCTACCGACATAAAATTAGCCATATTTTCAATTTTCGTTAAAACATTAAATAGGTAAAATAAGTTGCCAATGCCTTTAAAGACCTGACAGTTTTTTTGTTTTTATAGAAATTAAATAAAATAATCGTTTCCTAACATATTGATCAATAATTATTTTTAAAGTTACTATCGATCCCTAGCAGTTTTTTAAAATTCATTATTTATCAATAGCTTTAACACGGAATTTTTTTACTATTTATACCATGTAACCATTCCTCTACCACATACCACTGAATTAGTGCGCCAGTTTTTTTTAAGTTGGCAACACTGAATAACAAAGAGATGACAAAATTTTCGTATCTTCTGTCTCCATCTTTTTCAGTGCTGCCAACTTACTATTCAACAATTCAACTTTAAAGTTACTCTTATTAAATTCATCTCATCGTATAATCAAATTTAATAGTTATTTATTTAACGAGTTTGAGTGTAAATCGGACGTTTTATTTCACGAGTGGATTATCAAACCACGAGTGAAAACGAGTGGTTTATCAACCACGAGGTGAAATAAATGAAATTATAAATTAAAATTATAAAAATATACTTTTAGTAGACTCACCCTGTATGTATTACTTACACGAGCAAGATTGAAATATTCTTTTGACAGGCTCGGTCGGTGTATTAATTTAGTTTATATTTTTTATTTATTTTAATTAAATAAAAAGTTAATTTGCTATAAATTAGTTCGTATTATAGATGTTTTATTGTCATTCAATTGGTGATTGAATTTCTGTGATTTTTTTTATTTAAAAGTCGTAAAAAAACAGATAGTGTATGGTATTGAATTATGTAAAGTAATGGATCATTGGGTAGACACATACACGTCATTTAAAATATGTATACGATCAGTCGGAAACTTTTATCTTATCTATTTAGTATCTATTTGTCTGAAGCCACTCCAAATAGCAGTATTAGTATTATAGACGTAAAAGTAGATATTGTGGTGGGTGTGACTACACATACAATATTACAAGACAGTAAGTAATTTTTTGTAATGTTTTAATTTAGTAGAGGTTTGGATAAGATGTAGTCATTTAAAACAATCTTATTTCTCCTTTGCTTTCTTTAGACATTTTAACTCCTAATAGTTAGTCCTCGAATTAGTCGTTCAGTGTTTCTTTTTTTTTAATAGAGCGTTCCAAAGATAATGCATTGGGGTTAGAAATCTGAGCAGAAATCGAAAAAATTATAAATAAACAACTAATTGACTTTACTTAAATTGACTTTTTTTGGACTTCAAAAATAAAGATCCTAAAAGCACAGAAATAGTGTATAATCTCTTTTAAATCGAGTCTCAAAAAACAATTTTTTTGAGTTTTAAAAGTAAAAAAAAAGTAGTCGCCCCCAAATCTCGAAAAACAAAATAATCAAAAATTTTAAATTCGGTCCTGATGACATATTTGCGCTTCCAAGGATTTTAACCCTGAAACATCATACTTATTTTTCAGACATAAACTTCACACATGGGTCTCAGAGACTAAAGCTTTTTTTTACCAAAGAAAATGTTAATATTTTATGATTTTCGAACAATATAGAAGGTGTCCATTTTTCGAGCTCCACCATGGGGATCTTAGTTATTATAAGAGATACGAGGTCTGTTAAATTAGGGCAAAGTTGCGCATTTTTATGCTGAACAATTACCTGAAAGAAAATTTGATGTGCCATTTTTTGTTTTTGAATTATTGAGAAAAATCAAAAATTTATAATTTTCATTTTTTTTTAAGTGAAAACTAAGAAAACTAGATGTTTTAAAGTAAGACATTCTTCAGGCACTTTTTTACAAGAAATCTAAATCTGTCATCGCCTTTTCCAAGGCGTTCTTTATCTCACAGTTACAACACTCAAATTTGGTTTTTCCTATAGACGCCATGTTTAATATTTGTATTTTTGTAAAGTCTTTTTGTTCCTGATTACAACGATGTATCACATGATATGATCGAATCTTACATGCTGATAAAATTAAGAAAAAAGCGTTTTTGCAAAGAGTGCTTTGGAAAAAACGCCAAAAATTTTGTTTAACAAACTAACTTTTGACAATTCTATTAAATATGTGAGCAGAATTTTTATAACTTTGTCTTGTTTTGCTTTACAAAAAATAAACTTCTAGCTTATCATGTCGTTTAGTTTTTAAATAAGTAAGCTTGGCTTGGCGTGGACCTTCCAGATCCAAATTCAATTAAACTTCCAAAATCTAGTTTGTTTAAAAACAAAATTGTTGACGTTTTTTCCAAAGCACTCTTTGCAAAAATGCTTTTTTTTCATTTTGATCAGTATGTAAGATTCGATCATATCATGTGATACATCGTTGTAAGCAGAAATAAAAACCCTTTTCAAAGATACAAAAATCGAATATGGCGTCCATAAGAAAAACCAAAGTTGAGTGTTGTAACTCTGACATCAAGAACGCCTTAGAAAATACGATGACAGATTTAGATTCCTTATAAAAAAGTGCCTGAAGAACGTCCTAGTTAAAAACGTCTAGTTCTTTTGGTTTTCGCTTGAAAAAATAAAAACTAAAATTACAAATTTCCGTTTTTTTACAATAATTCAAAAACTAAAAATGACATCAAATTTTCTTTCAGATAATTATTCAGCATAAAAATGCACAACTTTGCCCCAATTTAACTGACTTCGTATCTCTTATAATAACTGAGATCCCCATGGTGGAGCTCGAAAAACGGACGCCCTGTATATAGGCTTAAAAAAATAAAAATAAATTACGGTGTTTTACCTAACAAAAATATAAACTCTTGAAAATGTCGTTGATACACAATAATTAATGACAACAGTACAGTTCCAGGGATAGAGAAAAAAATGCATAACCTTTGAAAAAATCGATTTTTTGGAGTTCAAAGACGTATTAATAAGTAGTCGACCAAGAAATCTCGAACGAAAATCGGTAAAATAATTTTTTTTTAATCGTACTTGTGAGTTTTCAAGCTAAGAAAAGTGGGTAGTTTAATCAAAATTTCGGCAAAAATGAAAAATTTTTAATAACACTTCTAAAGGTCCTAGAGACGTTGATAAAACTATCTTAGAGCCAGTTTGAAAAATTTTAGAATTATTTATTATGTTTTTCAATGTTATCAATTTAATTTCAACGTTACAGTCCACTTTATGTAGGTACCTATTAACCTATTTACTTCAAAAATTGTAAAATTAATGATATTGATATCGTAACCTATTGTTATAAAGTAATAAAAATTGATCTTTAAGTAGACATTATTAAAATACGAGGACTTGTGTAAGGATACTATTATCCAGAAATTTTGCTTCTTATCTGTTTAGTAATTCTTATTCATCTGAAGCCACTTTAAATTTGTTATAATTATTAATTTGGTTTAATTTGATTTATGTAATGTTCTTTAACTAATGCTAATAATTTACAATTTATTATGTATTTTGAAACGCTTTAGGTAAGTATTTACAGTGTTGCTGTTATCTACTGTTTGGTCTCTAGAGGAAGACAAACAAATTTGCAATTTCACCATCGATTTTAGATCAAGTATTTACTTACACTGTGTGTTTCTTCAACAAATATTTTCTGACGCTTGTTTCTTTCCTCACTTATTGTTTGTGTGACTAATTGTTATCAGTAAAATGACTTTTATACATGCCAAAATGTGACATCCTTCAAAATTCGATCTATCAATAATAGCTATTCTCGTCCTATATTTCGTATTCTTAGTTGATTAAAAAAGTTATTCGTCTATAATTACGGTGATGTATTTTTAATAACTTTTCCATTATTTCAGACATAATGGCCGGAACCAAAGATCTCCTCCTCTCCGAAATTTCATCACCAGTGAAAGACAGTGAATCGAAAGTCACTGTCGTTGGTGTTGGCCAAGTTGGAATGGCTTGTGTGTTCAGTATTTTGGCACAAGTACTTGACTCATAACTTAACAATTTCGAATTCCAACAAATTTTTTGCAGAACGTCTCACACGATGTCGTCCTGATTGACTGCGTGGAAGACAAACTCAGGGGAGAACTGTTGGATCTTCAACACGGATCACTCTTTCTCAAAAACCCAAGAATCAACGCTAGCTCAGGTATTTGCAGGCTTTTGCAAGATTGAAAATTATTTTGGCATATTTTTTATCCAGAAACATTTTTTTTCCGCATCAAACCACGATGTTAAATATTTAAGTTGTGATAACTGAAAACTTTGATCGAGACTTTGCTTAATAAAAGTCATTTATTTATTTATTATATTTTTTTTTGTAGACTATGCAGATTCTGCTGGATCCCGCCTTTGCATTGTAACAGCCGGAGTCCGCCAACGTGAAGGCGAATCGCGTCTGGATCTAGTCCAACGCAACACTGACGTCCTCAAAAACATTATCCCGAAGCTAGTCAAATACTCGCCAAACACAGTTTTACTCATCGTAAGCAATCCTGTCGATATCCTCACTTATGTCGCTTGGAGACTGAGCGGATTACCAAAGCACAAGGTTCTGGGTTCGGGGACCAATCTGGATTCGTCCAGATTCAGATTTTTGATGTCGCAGAAGCTGGGAGTGGCTCCGAGCAGTTGCCACGGCTGGATTATAGGCGAACATGGCGATTCCAGCGGTAATTTATTTTTCCAGAAATAATAATAATAATAATAATAATCTATACACAGGGACATTTTTTTAACTCTGAACATAGCCCTATGTTCATTTTGACAAAAAAACATATCAAAGCATTGATCTAATTTACGTTACCAACGATACATAAAAGTAATTATTTGATGTCGAGTTATTTGAACCAATTTGAAGTGATTTCGAAGATTTGTTAAAGTAATTTATCATTCTTTCCATGCTACTATTACCTGATGATTAATAAATTTCAAAAAAAATAATCTTTCTTTACTTAAATAATCTTGGAAGATTTAATTGACAAGTTGAAATTTTTGACAGCGCGTAGAATAATTAGTTGCATAGCAATTCTCGCAATGCTTTGATCTGTTTTTTTTCAGATTGAACATAGGGCTAGGAACTCTACATAGGGCTATATTCAGAGTTAAAAAAATATCCCTGTATATAAAATTGCTTGGCCTGACTGACCAATCAACGTACAGCCTAGACGGCTAAGGATAGAAACTTGAAAGTTTTACAGTAGATAGCTTTTGTAACGTAGGGGTGTACTAAGAAAGGATTTTTCGAAAATCATCCCCTAAGAAGGTTAAATAGGGTGTTAAAATTTGAATAAAAATCCGTCATCTTTTAAGTTATATCTTTGAAAATTAGTATTTGGGCTTTCGGTTAAAAATAAAGAAAGACGTGTTTCAGGATTTTTGGAAAATCAACCCCTAAAGGGGTTAAATGGAGAGTTGAATTTAGAATTAGAGTTTAGAAAATCTGTCATTTTTAAAGTTACATTGAACTTACATCCTCGAAAATTAGTATTTGGGCTTTTGGTTAAAAATGAAGAAACACGTGTTTCCGGATTTTCGAAAAAGCAACCCCTAAGAGGGTTAAATGGCGTAATAAAATTTGTATAAATATTCGTAACTTTTGAATTTACATTAATTGAAGCTGGTATTTGGGCTTTCAGTGAAAAGTGAAGAAACACGTGTTTTAGTTGGAAATACCAACCCCAAGGGGGTTGAACACGGGTTAGAATTTGTATAAAAATCCGTAATTTTTTATTTGTATCCATGCAAATGGTACTTGAGCTTTCGGTTAAAGACGAAAAACGTGTGTTTAAGAACATTTGGAATTTCCACCCTAAGGGGGTTAAATATAAAAATCCGTAATTTTTGAACTTATATTTATAAAAATTGGTATTTGGGCATTCGGTGAAAAATAAAGAAACAGGTATTTTATTATTTTTAGAAATTCCACCCCCAAAGAGGGTTAAACATAAAAAATCGTCATTTTTGAAGCTATATTAATGAAAAATGGTATTTGATATTTCGGTTAAAAATGAAAAAGACATGTTTCTGGATTTTGAAAGTTCCACCCCCAAGAGGGTTGAATATAAAAATATGTCATTTTCGAAGTTATAACCAAGAGAATTGGTATTTGGACATTCGTCTAAATATAAAAAACGCGTGTTTCAGGTTTGTTGAAAACTCCACTCCAAGGGGGTTAAACAAAAAATCTTTCATCGTTGAAGTTATACATATAAAAAATTCTTTATTGTTGAAGTTATCAATTGATATCTTAGACATTCGGTTAAAAAGGAAGAGGCGTATATTTCAGGATTTTTAGAAATTCTACCCCTAAAAGAGTTCAACGCAAAACTCCTGCATATTTGAAGTCATATCCAAGAAAATTGGTTAAACAGGGAATGAGTTGAGAACAAGCAAAATTTACTCGAGTTCGCTTTGGGTCACGGTTTTAAAGTTCACAATAAAATTTTGTGTTTCTACTTTTTGTTATACTAAGTTTTGCATTGTTTTTCTGTGTTTCAAAGTGCGAAGCCGTGGGCAACTGCTAGTTCATTATATTTTCGATCTCATGTTATAAGTTTGCCTTGTATCCCCACACCATATGGAGATAGAAATTTTATGAACATCTGAGACGATAGAATTTAAATACTTTTAAGCATTGTATACCAAATTTCAATTAGTTTTGATGTAATATTTAACTGTATCCACACTTTTTAGCGACTCTGTATAAGAGTAATATTATAATATCTAATAATAATAAAATAAAAAAAATAATAGACATTTTAAAATTATTTTTGGGGCAAATTGTTCCATAAAATTAAACGATAAACGATGGTATATTCCATTTCAGTTCATAGTAGAATTTTGCAACAACTCATTTGCATTTTGTGGAGTGAAATTGAGAGTTTCTGGGCTCAAAATTTGTCGTTGGGATTTTTATTTTAACACAGAATCCTTTTCTTATACAGCAACTTTTAATTTGTGCTTTATTTCACTCCAAAAAATTCAAATGCGCTTTACATTAACCATGTCGCTTAAATTAGGTTTCCTATAGTATAGAGTTTGATGCCTTAAGTTCACGTTTTCGAAATATTTAATTAATAATACTTACCTATTTAAATACTTATTTATAAAATTTTTGTATCTCGACTGAAAGTATATAATATATTTATTTTCCTAAAATTTCAAGTTTCTTATCGTATTCCAACCAAAATATCAAACATTTTGCTTCTTAAAATATTAATTACAAGTACTTACTATACATTAAGATTGTATTGTAACTACGCGTTTTTCCTTGTTAAAATTTTAATAACGTCTACAAAAATGGTGTAGAATAACTGCTAATGCACTTTAGATGCGAATTTTCATGTTATCTCAAATTTGACAAAAAATGTAGGTGACATCTGTAAATATTTAATAAATCTATTCAATAGTGTCGGAGCTAAATAAGAAAAACTGCCTTGATATTTATTTGTTTGATGTTGAGGAATACAAGTCGAATTAGTTCTAGCACTGACATTATGAATATTACTTCTGTGAATTAACAAATTAAACAGATATATAGGTTTTTTAATCTGAAGAAGATGGTACAGAAACAATAATAAACTTGTAATTCTTCCCTCAACATTAACTCTTTTAATTGTAAAAGATACGGAGTGATGTGTTCTCTATGACGTACATTACCAACAAATCTGATAGGTACATGAGTTTTGTATTCTTTGTAACTTACGGCGGTTATGCTAAGACAGAAAGCCGTAATATGCCACACAACAATACTCAATATGAGGATATATTAGAGATTTAACCAGTTTCAATTTCGTTTGTGAATCTAAATGCCTAAACTGATAAAGATTTTTGAGTTTATGCATTGAAATTTCAATTGTTTTTGTACAGGCTTATCAAAAGAAAAAGCACTATCAAAGTAAATTCCTGTATTTTTCTCAGAATATGTCCAAGTAAGTTTTTGGTTATTTAAAATTCAGTTGTTGAATATTTTCAATGAAAGCCCCGATTATTGTAGCTAATAAGGTTTTGTCTGCATATTTAGATTTAGACCGTGTTTTTTTGTATAACTGTCAATGCTGCTTAAATCTTTATTTATAAGCTTTGTCATAATCATAATCATCAGCGTACATGTGAACTTTACAATTATATAGTTATATAATTAGGAAGATCAAAGGTATATACAAAAACAGCATCGGGCCCAGAATATTGCTCTGTGGCACCCCAGCTCTAATATTTTCAAATGTAGAATCAATGATATTATTATTATCCTCTCTATTAAATAACAACAAAACCATTTCAAAACATTTTCTTGCATTCCTATATATTTTAGTTTTGATAATAATTATTCATGATTTACAAGATCAAATGCTTTAATTTGTCAAGCACTACTACAATAGTTGGTTGAGAATTACAATTGCACTTGCGATTTCAATACTTACATAAATCAGAGCTGTTTGAGTGCCATGGTGAGTGCGAAATCCAGTCTGAATGGATGGTAAAATATTATTATTGTCTACATACATTAAAACTTGTTTTGTTACCAAACGATTTTTTCGAAAACTTTAGCTACAACCGAAGAAACACTGGCAGCATGTTGGTGATTTTATCTTTAGATTTTAAATAATAACAATAATAAATAAAATAATAAAAATTGTTTGATTTTTTTGTGTTTCAGTGGCGGTGTGGTCCGGTGTGAATATAGCCGGTGTCCGCTTACGCGAAATTAATCCGAGTATGGGGACGGCACAGGATCCGGAACGTTGGGACCAGTTGCATAAGGAAGTTGTTAACAGTGCTTATGAGATTATCAGGTTGAAAGGTTACACCAATTGGGCGATTGGCTTGAGTGTGGCCTCCTTAGCTCAAAGTATACTCAAAAATTCGCACAATGTTCATGCAGTTTCGGTTAACGTTAAGGTAACAAAAAAAAACTGAAATTTTATTTCTAGAGGTGTTGTTGGTACGAAACAAAATGAGGATGATTTTGATTTTTTAACACAAATTCGTTAAAGATGAACCAAACCATCTACAAAATTATTTTTTTTTAGAATTAACCACCACAAAACACGTATATTTACGCACTAATCTTAGTGCACAATGCATTCGTTTATTTTCATTGTTTTACTTTGCGCACTGTAATGTCAAAATTTTTAAACGTCAGAATAACTATTAATAACTAATTTGCAGTTTAAAACACTGCAATTGTAGAAGAAACGTTGTTTATATTACGTTCGCAAAGGTGTTTTTTTGAGCTTAAGAATTTTAGGTTTTTTATCTCGACCTAAAGGTGTTGATAAAAAACCTAAAATTCTTAAGCTCAAAAAACCCTTGCTTTGCGTACTCAACATAAAAATAACTATTTCGAGATAGGAACGCATTTTTTACGAAGTTATAAGTAAACTTGAGCGAACAACCACGAAGTAGGGTTGAAAATGATATTATTTTGTCAGGTTTGCAAAGAAATGCAATTATTTCGCAAAATCTCATATGAAATAAAGCGAAAGTTCCTCAAAAATTACCTAAAACACCGAAAATAACTAAATAGGATTGAAAATTACATTTCATTTGTCGTTTTTAAGTTTTCTCAGCAGACATTTTTATCTAGGTATAAAATAAGCCGAAAAATCATTGAACCAGACCGGAAAATTGTTGTTTTTATTTATTTTTTTCTTCAATCAGAATAACGAAATTGTTTAGCGAAATATTAAGTTAAAAAATGACACAATTTTTGCATTTTTTTGAGCGTTGTCAAAAAAATGCAATTTTTTTCGTGAAATTTTGCTAAATTGAATCACTAGTGTTGATAAAAAATGTTTATTTTGTCATTCTCGCGTTTAATTGGCACATATTTCATCCAGAAACGCAATTATTTCAAGAAATTTCATAGAAAATAAACCAAAAAATGGTTGAAAAAGGGTAGTTTTTTGAATTTTTCTTTTTTTTTAAGGAGTGGATTTAAAAACGTATTAGAACTAAAACTCATTTTTTGGGGAGATTTTATTAAACCCCAGATCGAAAAATCACTAAACTGAAGCGACTAATACGTAACTTGGTCGAGCGTTTTAGCACTTTTTTTTAAGAAACGCAATTGCAAATTTCGTCAAAAATAAATAAAAAAAAACACCAAATTAGTTCGAAGAAGGAATAATTTATGTACTTTTTGAGGATGTAAGCGTGTTTTGAGTTTATTAAAGCGCAATCTTTTTGAGAAATTTGACCAGATTAGTCCGGAAAATCACTTAATTCTATAGAAAATTATATTATTTTACCCTTTTCGACCGAGAAATGTAATTGAGCGAAAAAGTGGTTCGAAAATGAACAGTTGAATTTTTCGAGCACCACATGAGCTTGAAAATGACATAGCTTTTGTAGTTTTGAATTTTATTAGAGATTTTGTAAATCAGAAACGCAGTTATTTTGCGTAATTTTTTCCAAAATTACCGAATTTGTGTTTTTTTTTGGAGAGAATTTTCTAAAAATCACTAAACTGAATTGATAACTACATGGTTTTCCATTTTTCGAGTGCGTTGACATAAAATCGCAGTCTTTTTTCGAAAGTTTGCTAACTGGAATCACTAAATTCGATCGAAAATGACAATATTTTTTCTTATTCGCGTTTCACTAAGACTGTTATCCATTCAGGAAATCTATGATTTCCCAAAAATTCTTTAAAAAATAAGTCGAAAAATCGTCGAATTGTTTCGAAAATAGTGTAGGCTTTTTTTGGAGAGAGTTTAAGAACGTTATAAAGCGTAAAGACTATTTTTTTGGGAAATTTGGAAAACCGTACCGAAAAATCAGTCAATGGGGTCGAAGATTACGCAATTTTGTCTTTTTCGAGCGTTTCAGCACAGTATTCCATAAAAAAATAAGCAATGGTTTAGCGAAATTTTGTCAAAAATAGACTAAAAAATTACCCAGTTAATAGCAATGTTTGCATTTCTTGAGCGTTTAAGCATACTGTTTGAATAAAAAAGCAGTTTTTTCATTATTTTTTTATTAGAAATGCAATAATTTTGTGTAAAATAGGCCTAAAAATCTCCGAATTAAACCGAAAGTGATTTTATTTTTGTCTTCTGAGTGTTTTTTTCATCCAGACACTAAATTATATTTCGCGAAATTTTATCTTAATTAGCAAAACCTAAAATATAGAGGGTACAATTTCGGTATTTTGCTTCACTTTCGTAATTTAATAAAAATCATTGAATTTTTATCTTGTTATCAGAAAAATAATTGTTGCAGTAAAAAACTAATTGGTTTTTAGAACCTATTATGCGTTTTGCGGCCATTTATTGTATTTTTTCTATTTATTGCAACTTATAATTCTAAAACTTTAATTTTTAATTAAATATGGGAGTTATTATGATTTAGCACAAAGTATTAAGACGATTAAGATTAGATATTTTACGAAAATTGGTGAAAGAAAAATTATTATTTGAGTTGGTTTTATTCTTGTTTCCTTCATTTCCATTTTTTTTGACAACTATTATAGACCTTCAAGGCTATTACATTATTTTGTTTCGTGTACAACAATACCTCAAATACTCGTATGATTTTTTATTCGCTTTCTTTTCGCTTTTGCTTTTATGTAAGAATATTGTTAGCCTTTTGAAACTTCTTAACACAATTCATTGTTTTTATAATTTTATTATTATCATTAACTAAATTTGTACTAAATAAGCAAAGCTGCACAGTAGTTTTCTACTAATATTTTTAACAATTTGCTCTGCTATTTTGATTCACTGGTTATACAACACATTTTACACATTTCGCTCCTCGAGTAATACCAAGTGTTCTATTTTTACTCATCAGGGCTTCCACGGTATACAACAGGACGTATACTTGTCCCTACCGGCCATTTTAGGCCTTAATGGAATAACACACGTGGTACAACAACCCCTAAACGAAACGGAAAAATCCCAACTACAACAATCCGCATCTCTTATACACGAAGTGCAAAAAAATATCGACTTATAAACGAATTAGTATTATTCTTGTGATATTTAGCGACTTGTCAAAAATATCGCGAGCTTAAATAAAAACGTGGTCAAATCCGGCATTCATTTATTTAACTTCACCCAGTGCAAAAACAATAAAATATTGGAAAAATAAAATAATTGTAATAGGAGAAGAAGAAATGTAATAAACAAAACAAGAAAAGAAAAAAAGAACTCAGGTCAGGTCAGGTCAGGCTTTCAGGTAGTAAAATAAAATACAGAAAAAGGAAAATAATTATTATAGAAGAAATGTAATAAACAAAAATGAAAACAAAACAACAAAAGAAAAAGCAAAGTCAGGTCAGGTCAGGTTAGGTCTATTCATATGTAATGTAATTTTCAGGGCACTCTAGACTAGGCTGGGAATTTTTACAGATATATCGATAAAAATATCGATATATCGTTGATCAAAAAATATCGATATTACTAATAATAATCGATAATTATCGATATACCGATAAATATCGATATACCGGATACCGATAAATATCGATAATTATCACTATTTATACATATTTCGATAATATCGTTTTAGTTTAGTTAAGAGCTAAATTTATAAATTAATTGTGCAATTTTTTTGTAAAGAACTACTAAACACGTCGATTGTTGTTTAACATCTTTTCTTTTAATAGAAAAATTGTGTTGGAATAGTCATTTGTTTTTGAACTCAAATGTAAAAAATAGATAATATTCCCGAAAAAATATTTCGTACAAAATTTTATTTTTTGAACAATTGTTGAATAGAGAACTGAAAAATGTAATGAAAACCAAAAACAGTTGAGGATTGCCAACCCAAAAATAAAGAATGACATCATAGTTCAAAAACAAATGAAGTCACTAACAAAATTTGTGTGTGTAAAGATATAACTATGAGTTCAAAACTTTATGATGTCTCTCAGTTATAGACATATTATGTAACAAAAAAGTATTTTACCATTTCATTTTTCAACTTTTTAAAATTTGACAGTAGCATTTATTAGGTATCATTTATCTATAAATATCCATATTTTTATCGATATATCGATAAATATCGATACTTCAATATAACATATCCACATTTTGCTAATTTTCGATATTTCGATAAGTATCGATATATCGATATTACCTACTAATAAATATCGATAATTATCGAAATACCGATAAATATCGATAATTATCAATATTCATACATATTTCGATAATTACGTTTTATTTTAGTTAAGAGCTAAATTCATAAATTAATTGTGCAATTTTTTGTAAAGAACTACTAAACACGTCGATTGTTGTTTAACATCTTTTCTTTTAATAGAAAAATTGTGTTGGAATAATCATTAGTTTTTGAACTAAAATATAATATTCCCGAAAAAATATATCGTACAAAATTTTATTTTTTGAACAATTGTTGAATAGAGAACTGAAAAATGTAATGAAAAGCAAAAACAGTTGAGGATTGCCAACCCAAAAATAAAGAATGACATCATAGTTCAAAAACAAATGAAGTCACTAACAAAATTTGTGTGTGTATAAAGATATAACTATAAGTTCATACTTTATGATGTCTCTAAATTATAGACATATTATGTAGCAAAAAAAAAGTATTTTACCATTTCCTTTTCAACTTTTTAAAATTTAACAGTAGCATTTATTGGGTACTATCATTTATCTATAAATATCCATATTTTTAACGATATATCGATAAATATCGATACTTCAATATAACATATCCACATTTTGCTAATTTTCGATATTTAGATAAGTATCGATATATCGATATTACCTACTAATAAATATCGATAATTATCGATATACCGATAAATATCGATAATTATCAATATTTATACATATTTCGATAATATCGTTTTAGTTTAGTTAAGAGCTAAATTCATAAATTAATTGTGCAATTTTTTTGTAAAGAACTACTAAACACGTCGATTGTTGTTTAACATCTTTTCTTTTAATAGAAAAATTGTGTTGGAATAGTCATTTGTTTTTGATCTAAAATGAAAAAAATAGATAATATTCCCAAAAAAAAATATATCGCACAAAATTTTATTTTTTGAACAATTGATGAATAGAGAACTGAAAAATGTAATAAAAACCAAAAACAGTTGAGGATTGCCAACCCAAAAATTAAGGATGACATCATAGTTCAAAACCAAATGAAGTCACTAACAAAATTTGTGTGTGTAAAGATATAACTATAAGTTCAAAACTTTATGATGTCTCTCATTTATAGACATATTATGTAACAAAAAAAGTATTTTACCATTTCATTTTCCATTTTTTAAAATTTAACAGTAGCATTTATTAGGTACTATCAGTTATCTATAAATATCCATATTTTTATAGATATATCGATAAATATCGATACTTCAATATAACATATCCACATTTTGCTAATTTTCGATATTTCGATAAGTATCGATATATTGATATTACCTACTAATAAATATCGATAATTATCGATATACCGATAAATATCGATAATTATCGATATACCGATAAATATCGATAATTATCAATATTTATAAATATTTCGATAATATCGTTTTAGTTTAGTTAAGAGCTAAATTCATAAATTAATTGTTTTTGTAAAGAACTACTAAACATGTCGATTGTTGTATAACATCTTTTCTTTTAATAGAAAAATTGTGTTGGAATAGTCATTTGTTTTTGAACTCAAATGTAAAAAATAGATCGTACAAAATTTTATTTTTTGAACAATTGTTGAATAGAGAACTGAAAAATGTAATGAAAACCAAAAACAGTTGAGGATTGCCAACCCAAAAATAAAGAATGACATCATAGTTCAAAAACAAATGAAGTCACTAACAAAATTTGTGTGTGTAAAGACATAACTATAAGTTCAAAACTTTATGATCTCTCTAAATTATAGAGATATATTTAACAAAAAAAAGTATTTTACCATTTCAACTTTTGAAAATTTAACAGTAGCATTTATTAGGTCCTATCATTTATCTATAAATATACATATTTTTATCGATATATCGATAAATATCGATACTTCAATATAACATATCGACATTTTGCTAATTTTCGATAAGTATCGATATATCGATGTTTATCGATAATTTTAAAGTATCGATTATCGATATTTAAATCTTAATATCGCCCACCCCTACTTGACCACGTTTTTATCCATACTCACGGTATGATATTTATTGAATGTAGCATTAATGTCACTATTTATTGTTATATCAAACACTGTCCACGTCTATTTTTATAAACTTTTATACAGCTTCTTGTGTGTCTTAACCTGTTTGCGCAAGTTTGCTGCGAATCGTCTACTTTTACTATTATTTATTTTGTCATTTCATTATTTAGGGCCTTCACGGCATTACTCAGGAAGTCTACTTATCGCTTCCATCAGTTTTGGGCGAAAACGGGGTTCGGTCTATTGTAAATCAGTCTTTGACCGAGGATGAGAAACATCGCTTGTTAAAATCAGCGACAGCACTTGACGATATTCAAAAAAGCCTTCATTTGTAGCCACATAACCAATATCTAAATATCTAGTTTAGTTTAGAATTTTAGATCGCCTCTAGTTTTGCGGTATTTTTAGTTTCAAGCGTTTGATTGAGTGATTCTTTAGGGGCACGTTGGGATGAATATTGACACGTTTTTGTCGCTTCCTTGCGTGTTGGGCTTGAATGGAGTCAATCAGGTGGTGAAAATAAATTTGCAACCGGACGAAATAAAGTTGTTTAAAGCTTCGGCCGAAGCTATGGAAGCCGTCCAGAAGAAAATTGTATTTTAATATTTCAGTTAATGTGAATAAATTTTTGTGTTTTTCTGATTTGTGTTTTTTTCCAGTTGAAACAATATATTCCTAAGGTTAACAAAGTGTGATGTTTGTGGGTAATTAGAGACTTTTGATTTGGTGGAGATATAATGAGCTGTTCGGCCTTATTGCGTAAATTAATTAGTTAACAATCGTTAATTTTCACAGTGAAATTTTACCCTTGGGAACTTTTAATTAATAATATCATTGAATATAATGATTATACAAATTTAAACCAGGTTTCAGTGACTTTTGTCCTAACAAATTTCGTTACCTTGTCCGGGTCTGTTAATTGATTTTTTTTGTATTTTTGAATTTGGAACTAAAAATACAAGAATATGTAATTATTGGACTTTATCAATGAATTTAGGAGCAAGGGAGACCACTCGCTGTTCTATGCAAAAACAATAAATTGGAATATGAAATTTTAATAGAGTCAAATTACAGGGTGAGTCAATAGTGGGTTAGTTCTGACATCTCCTAAGATGCAACCAAAAATACTAATTGCACTTACCACTTGATACTTCGTTTGAATTCGAAAAACATTAATTGAACAAATATTGGTTTTTTATCTTTTAAATAATAATGGTCTATAATGAAACTTTAGCAAAACTGTCAAGACAAACTTGACAATACTCAGAACAATGTAATCATGGATTAATTTTGAATTTTTTTAACGATTACCGATCTGGTCAGCTGGAATCAGTATTATTCTGGTATTACTGGTTGCATATTAAAACAAAATCAGAAATATCCCACTAATGGCTCACCCTGTATAAATAACGTTTTTCTAAAAAATAAAATTTTGTCTGTACCTATGGGTGTCCGTTTTTCCACCATGGGGATCTCAGTTATTATAAGATATACGAGGTCGGTTAAATTAGGGCAAAGCTGCGCATTTTTATGCTGAACAATAACCTGAAAGAAAATTTGATGTGTCATTTTGTTTTTGAATTAATTTTTTTAAGCGAAAACTAAGAGAACTTGACGTTTTTAAGTACATTTTTCAGGCACTTTTTAACATGAAATCTAAATCTGTCATCGCCTTTTCCAAGGCGTTCTTGATGTCATAGTTACAACACTCAACTTTGGTTTTTCTTATGGACGCCATATTTAATACTTGTATTTTTGAAACGTGTTTTTATTCCTGATTACTACGATGTATCATGAATCATGATATGATCGAATCTTACATGCTGATTAAAATTAAGAAAAAAGAGTTTTTGCAAAATGCTTTGGAAAAAAACGCCAAAAATTTCGTTTAACAAACCAACTTTTGACAGTTCTATTAAATATACGAGCAGAATTTTTATAATTTTGTCTTGTTTTGTTTTCCAAAAAATAAACTTCTAGCTTATCATGTCGTTTAATTTTTAAATAAGTAACCTTGGTGTAAATGTGATTTTTCTAGATCCAAATTCAATTAAACTTCTAAAAAACTTCTAGTTTGTTTAAAAACAAAATTGTTGACCTTTTTTTCCAAAGCACTCTTCGCAAAAATGCTTTTCTTTCCATTTTGATTAGTATGTAAGATTCGATCATCTCATGTGATACATCGTTGTAAACAGAAATAAAAACACTTTTCAAAAATACAAAAATCGAATATGGCGTCCATAAGAAAAACCAAAGTTGAGTGTTGTAACTCTGACATCAAGAACGCTTTGGAAAATACGATGACAGATTTAGATTCCTTGTAAAAAAGTGCCTGAAGATCGTCCTAATTAAAAACTTCTAGTTTTTTTGGTTTTCGCTTGAAAAAATAAAGACGAAAATTGCAAATTTCCGTTTTTTTACAATTATTCAAAAACTATAAATGACACATCAAATTTTCTTTCAGATAATTGTTCAACAAAAAAATGCGCAACTTTGCCCTAAATTAATCGACCTCGTATCTCTTATAATAACTGAGACCCCCTTGATAGAGCTTGAAAAACGGGCAGCCTGTATAAAAACTCAGTAATTTTCAAAATGTGTAATGTGCGAAAGTACTGTGCCTTTTTTCAGCTAAACCAATAAATTTGCTCGAAAAATATGTACATAATTTTTTTCGTGCAAGTTAGCTAACTTTTTAAAGAAAAATGCAATGGTTTAAAAAATTTTGCCAAAGACAAATAAAAAGTCACTAAATAATTCAGTTTTTGCAAAGTTTGGTGAACCAGACCAAAAAACACGTATTCAATAAGTTCAAAAACTGCATTAGTTTCTGTCCCTTTTTTGAACATTTTACTATACTTTTAAGCCAGAAACCCAATTATTTCGCAAAATTTTTCAAAACAGCTGAAAATTCACTAAACTTTGTCAAAAATGGTTGCTTATTGATTTTTTTTTTTTGAGAAATAAGTACGTTTTTAAGAATCATGAATCACAAAAGTGTTAATTCTTTGGAAGCTTAATTTTCAAAATTTATTAACAAAAAGGCGATATCTCATAAAGTATAAGCACGTTTTTAACTCGAAAACAACGTTAGTTTATCATTTTTGAACACTTTAGCTAATTTTGGAAATAATATAGGAGTAGAAATGCAATGATTTAAAACCACTAAATTTCATTTAGATCAAAACACACTTAATTGGATCGAAAATGACGTTAGTTTTGCCTATTTTGGAGCGTTCTACCAGGCCTTTCAGCTAAAATTGCAATTACTTAGTCATATTTCTCTAAGAGAAGCCGAAATCTCGCTAAATTGTCTTGGAGATGGTTAATTATTGCTTTTTGAAGAGGTAAGCTTATTTTTAAACTTACTAAATCATTAGATTTGCTCGAAATAGTTAATCTACATAACTTTATCTTTTTTTCAACAAATAAGCTAATTTTCCAGATAGGATTGCAATAGGAGTGAAAGTTTAGCAAAACTTTGCCAAATATAAATCGAAAAACCCCTAAATTCAGTTTGAATTTTTTTAAAACTAAACCCAAAAACACGCAACTGGGTCGAAAATGACAATAATTTCAGCCAGAAACCCTATTATTTTGCTAATTTTTTCAACAAAGCAAACAAAAACCCACTAAATTATGTCGAAAATGGTTACTGATTGCTTTTTCTGTGAAGTAAACACGTTTTCAAGCTAAATTTCTTTGAAAACTACATTTTCTTTGAGCAACTTAGCTAATTTTCAAGATATAGGTAAATACAATATTGTTTAATAAAATGTTGCCAGAGGCCAGTGGAAAAACCACTAAATTAATTTTTTTTGAAAGATTGTGCTAAAAGAGATTAAGACTAAAAAACACGTAATTGAGTCGACAATGCTTTTTGGCGTTTAAAATTAAAATGTTAATTATTTATTGTTTTTCTTGAGAAATAAGCAAGTTTTTAAGCATAAATTATTAAATTTCCTTAAAAGTACACCTTTTTGGGGCTATAACAAGTGAGCTCAAAATTTTTCAAACAAGAATGCAGTATATAAATATAATTTTTTAGAAGTATAAGCTTTTCCCAAGTTAAATCGATTCCACCAAGTTCAGTTTTTTGCTAAACCGGACCAAAAAACAGCTAACTGGGTTAAAAATGCGATTGGCTTTGCTTTTTCGGTCAAAACTTCTAAAAAAAAGACGCTGATTGCCTACTGAGTTGCTTTTTTTGTGAATTAAACACGTTTTTAGCATCCTTTTTTTATTCAAAAACAGTAATTTCGCAAAATTTTTCCTCAAGAAGAGCCAAAATGATATTATATTCACTTTTTTCGACCGCTTTGAGTCATTGCGAGATTTTGTTTAACTGAGTCAAAAATATAATTTTTTTCTCTTTTTTGAGAGTTTTAGTACATTGTTCTGAATTCTTCCTACAAAAACAAGCCGAAAAGTTAAATATTCGTTCGAAAATGGTCTTATTGTTGTGGAAGTTTGTTCCAATTTGATATCTGATGTAGATTCATTTTAATTTATTTGTTAATTTGTAAATTAAAAAATTAAAAAATTAATTTCAAAAAACTTCAGAAACTAACTTATATCGCGAAGTTTCTTAAAAATAAACCACAATGCGAAAGAGATCCTTGCTACTAGATTTAATATTTATTGAAAAATTACATCATTTCACCTTTTTAGAAGATTTTAGCAATTGTTTACCGAAATTTCGCCAAAAGTAACCGACAAATCACCAAATTAGCTCGAACATGGCGCAGTTTGTTTTGAAATAATAATAATCAGTTATGGTTCAAAAATGATGTCATTTTCGGCTCGATTATTTCCCAAAATGTTGTCAAAAAGTACTTATTTAGCTCAGAATGTTATCTGTCTGTCGATTATTTTTTCGGAGCAAATTTGAAAGGGTTCCCGTTGTCCCACTGAATTGAAATTACTTAAAATTGAAATTGAAATACTTGAAATTACATAGGACTGCGTGACAATGGGGTTTTAAAATTTTAGGTCCGTTTACTAAGGGGTTCTCGATTTGTACATACCGTAACTTATACTGACATAGACGGTATGTTGGTCATTTGGACGTCACGGTAGATGCACAATGTAATAACAATAAATCTATGCAATAAATAAAGACAAAAAAGCAAAAAATAAAAATACATAAAAAAGGTTTTAAAAAAAAGCTTTTATTTAAAAGATGCACTAAAAAGTAAAAAATAATGTATTTCAATCACAGGAGAATATTTTTTCTTACAGGTTAAAATTCTAAAATTTATGAAAGCTTTGGGAGTTATAAAACTACGGCATTACAGAATTACTTTGTTCAATTGACAACTCTCAAAGCTTTTATAAATTTTAGAATTTTAACCTGTAAGAAAAAATATTCTCCTGTGATTGAAATACATTATTTTTTACTTTTTAGTGCAACTTTTAAATAAAAGTTTTTTTTTTAAAACATTTTTTTATATATTTTTTGTCATTTTTGAGCGCTTATCAGGTTCGTGAAAAAAAATTAACAATTTGGCTCCAAAATTTCAAACCTATGATTCAGAATGAACAATCACGATTATGTCCTAATGACTTAATGACTCTTCACTTAATCCAAAGTGCAACAACAGGTGGGTTTGTCACCAAAAATCTTTTAAACATACTTCTGGCAACGGCAACGTCCAAAAGGGACCAAACTGCGAAATGAACGTTTTATTTTTATTATCGTTTCCAGTCCGAAGAATTCTTTAACCAAATGTCAAGGCAGAACGAACCCAAAATGGTTCATTGTCAAATTCAGTCTACCACATCCCAAAACCGAAAAATTCCACTTGACTATTTGTGATCTCTTCTTCCTATATATCTAAAAATCGAGTTTCAGTCCAGCACAGTATCGAATGAACAATGCTGTTAAAACATTTTGCCCCACTAAGAACACACACACCTGTGTTCACCTACAACGCCAGTGATTGTAAAGTTACGATACAAGCAGTCAGTTTGTAACTACTAGTCGTCTAGTGACGTTTTCGTTAGTACTTTGAAACATCATTAGCTTCCAATGTCCATAATTTCGGTCGCAAATAAGTGAAGTGTGTGCGTGTTGTGGTGATGTGTAGTTTTGGTTGTTTGTGGTAAAATGACTGTTACATACACGGGACAAGTTCCTAACGGAAGTACTTTCGGTTGTTTTTGGAAAGTACTAGGAATGTAAGTATTTTTGCTTACGATCTTACGTAAACTGAAAATGTTAGTGGACTCGATGCAAAAATGCATCCGACTCTTGACTAGAAAATCGTTTCCTTAATTATTACTCCTACTTTCGATTATTCAAATTGGATGCATTTAGGACGCGCAAATCTGAATCAAATTGCTATTTTCAAAACATATGTTAAATAATTCGGAAGTGGACACTTTTCGAGATTATTAGTTCAATGGCTTTTGACACACTATTTATTCAAAACTTATTAACAAAAAATATAAATACTGAATAGACTATTATGACACGTACTGATGTTGCCAGTAACTTAATAACTTATAGTTTGATGAATCATTTGCTTAATGATAATAAAATTATTTAATTTATTTACTACTTGCGGCTTTTACCCTTTGTCGTCTCATTTTTTCATTACCATCCAAGTAATGTTATTTGGAAGGTTAAAATTGTTGGAAAACGTGTTTAACGTAAATTGATGGACACTTTAGGTGTGTTTATAAATTACGTTGTTGGAAAAATGACATACTAATAGCTATTTCTGGAAAAATAATCGTTGAATAAAATTAAAATAATAAATTTAAACTATGGAATTCCAGTCTAAACTGCTCTTGAAATGGGTTCAGGAAAAAAATGACAATCACAAATTGAAATTATAAACTGAGACCTGTATAATAAGGGTTACCACATTTACGGGATTTAAGTAACTTATTATATTGAATTAGTACCTACAGTCAAGTTAGGTCAGGTCAAGTCAAATTATAATTTTAACTGAAATTTATATACAATTTTTGTTTTTGCGTCTACGAGTTTAGCTAACTGTCTTACTGTCTAATAAGATTTTCTATAGCAGATGTTAAACTATTTCTTTAACAACTCTTTTGAGTAGATGAAATAGCACTTTGGCCGCTAGAATAGATGTTTTAATAGTTATTTATTTAACGAGTTTGAGTGTAAATCGGGTTTTTATTCCATGAGTGGATTTTTAAACGTCGAGTGTTAACGAGACGTTTAACATCCACGTGGTGAAATAAATGAACCGATTTACACGAAAACGAGTTGGATACAACATTTTATTCTTCGAATTAGACTCATCAAGGCTTAAAATAGCTTTAAATCTGCTGAAAATAATCTGACGTTTCGTATTGACTGTTGTCAAAACTTCCTTACACAGGAGAAAAATCGTAAATTTTGACAGCATCGAAGAATAAATTTATTTTATTCAATTAAATTTATAAATTTCAACATATTAATTTGAACTTTTTCTCTTAAACTTGAAGTCCTGCTGTGGAAGAAAATGTTGTATTATACACGACGATAAAGATTGTTTATCTACTTATGAAATAAGTCCACTCGTGACTTCGTCACTCTTGAATTTAATCCTTTTTTTTCGTAGATAAACAATCTCTTTATGGTCTTGTATAATAAATAACTATTAGATAACAACTTTAGTAAAATAATTTAATTTTTAAATAAACTTATTGTCAAAATTCAATTTTAGAGTTCAGCGTTCATTAAAATTTTTTTTTCAAAACAAGTTAAGCATAAAATGAATTCAGATTTTTTCACAGTAACTAAGGCCCGTTATGTCAATGTCGAGTTAATTTAGAGTTAAATATAAACTTTAAATTAAAGTCAAACGAATTTATTTCTAACTTTGCAATAACCTGACCCTTGAGTTAACTTAGACTTTTTCTAACCCAGGCCTAAGAAATAATAATTGAAAGAGCTGTCATTATTTAACTATAAGTTAACGTTAAGTTTAGATTGACTCAGAGTTACTTGACTCTAAAGTTAACTCACTTTTAAAATAATGGGTTTCAATTGTTAATTTCTAATATATTTAAAAAAAATTTCTTGTTAGAATCTACACTAATAGCTGCTCAAACTAGTGATTTCTTTTCACCAGATAATTTTTGCTAACTAAATACAAGAAAACATGATCTGAAGTAAAATCTTACCTTTGAAAAAGGGCTCAAAGAATGTTTGTCGTATGAATTTTTAATTCAGTTAGTTTTTTTTTATCTCTACCCAAAAGATGGTCCAAGACTTTTAAATCACCCTGTATATGACAAGTTTAAGCAATTTTTTAAGCAATCTAACTAGTGGCGTTATTGGCTTTTAACTAAATTACTGTAAATTAAAATAAATAAAATATATCGTTCAAAAAATTACGACATACATATTTTTGAATTTTTCATTCTTTGAATATAATTTAGATTAGATTAGATTATTTAATTTAAACAGAGTGTTTCCTTTGATTATCAGATACATATTTTTATTATTACTTATAGCCAAGATTTTTTTTAAATTATCACAATGTTTAAAAAGACATAACATAATAATTGTTCTCAGAAATAATTGACAAAATCAAAAATTGGTTTCAGAGAGAACTCAAAACGTTTGAAGCACATACTGAAATTCATAAATGGAGAGCTTCACAAATAAATATTTTTATTTATTAAGTTGTAGTTAAAAGAGGGTTACTTTTTAAAAATATTCCGAATGAATTATGCTGAATTATTTTCCATTGACCTTGTAGTACAGTAAAACTTTAAACAAAACTTTTTTTTAAACTTTAAACTAAATGTATGGTAAATTTATTATTAATCATTTTTCGCTAGATCCTCAAGCACTTTTCCTTAAAAAAGTTCTTTTCCGACCTAGTTGAGGTTTAATTTTATTCTATTGTTTTTCGGACCCTACATTTTTTTGAAAGAAAACAAGAACATACTAAAAAGACTTAGAGAAATCTTTATAATAAATGGATTTAATTATTTTCATTCGTGAGGAAGGTAGAAAGAGTTTTTCATGTAGTTGAAAAATAGGCTAACTTTTTTTGATTAATATTTAACATTTTTATTTGTTTGAGTCAGATGCTACAAAAATCGTTTCATTCGTGAGGAAGGTAGAAAGAGTTTTTCATGTAGTTGAAAAATAGGCTAACTTTTTTTGATTAATATTTAACATTTTTATTTTTTTGAGTCAGATGCTACAAAAATCGTCAAAAATTGTCATTAGGAATCCGTATATTGTCCATATTTTTTAACTGCAGGTGCAACCACTGTCATTTTTCATTCATTTAAATAAAATCTTCCACAACACTTTGACTTAGTTAAGAATTAATTTTTTTATATTATTTCTAGAATTTTTGGTGATAGGTTAATGCTTTCAGAGAATAGGTGCGCAATTAGAGTTTGTCGTCAATAAAAAGTCCACTGACGTGCACTGGTATTTGCACTTTACAATTTTTTCTTCCCAGAAATTAATTTAATTGAACGCTTGATATTATTCAAATCTTATAAGCATTAATAGCAAAATACGTGTTTTTGCTTTACAATAATTCCTTTTCAGACACTATAGTAGCTATACTTCTCAAATCAAGTGCCACTAGAAAGAAAATAAATATTTGCAGAACTCAAAATCTTAAGTTTGGTGTCCCTAAAAGGACTATGATTAAAAAAAAATGTTCTGTTTGTTTTATTGCTATGGTTCATTTGGAATCCGGTGAAAAAAAAAACGATTTCAATTACGTACAGTAGTTACAGTAAGTAGCGACATAAAGTAGCTGGATTTACGACTTGAAATATGAAATAAACTGGTTTAAAAAATCACAAGAAAACATAATGATTTACATTTAATAAAGCAACCTTGATCGTTATATGATCGATTTGTGCACTTATATAAATGATTTCCTCGATTTCTACTTACGTTTCAAGAATCTGAAAATATTGACTAAGCAAACTTTCCGTACCGGTTTATTTTAGATGAACAGACAGTGCTAATTCAAATCTGCTTAGAGTAACTGTAAAAAGACCAAATTACATAAGGCCTGGCCTGTTTATCATTTCTACAATCTCGCTCATCACTTAGTAATGGCTTTACAACAGTATTTGTTATAATTGTTAACCACGTTTGCAAATAAAAAAAAATTAAGCGCTGACAGAGTGATTATCTGGTCAGTTTCAGTTTGTACTTCCGTATGGTGCCTAATTACTATTGCAAATAATGACCTCTTTTTGTGTTACAATACAATCAGTCAGTAAACAAATCAAACAATTGAAAAGAGAAACCAGACACAAATTGAACCATTTTATCAAAAAACATAGTCATGATCATGAAACATCTGTGAGAAAAATAAATGTTAATTTATGCCGATTAGTATCTTTGAAAAAATCACTCACAATCGATTACACGTGATTTAAAATCGGCTTACGTTGAGTGAAAGATTTTACAGTTATGTGGCATTAAAATACGAGCAATTATTTCTCTACTTTTCCACTTCAAGGCATTCGCTTTACAAAGACAAGTCACTATGTAATATCAATAAGTGCAGTTATTGTTCCTGTAATAAATAATCACAAATATTAGTTGTCCACCTGTTGCTTTGAGGAAGTAAATGAAATTTAAACAAGGTTGGAAGTTGCTATGGGAGGTCGGACTTGCAAACCACAAATGAAGCGGCCTATTTCAACAGCACTGAAGATAATTAAAATGCAATGCAATTTAATAAAATAATTAAACAAAATATTAAAAAAATAAATGTATTAGAACTAAAAGTATCTCAAAAAAATTCAAACAACCGATGTTTTAGAGCTAGTATCAATTTTTGTATTTACAATTTTTTGCACAAAACATGCTTAAGCATAATAATAATAATGATAATAATAACAGTGAAAAATACTTTTAGCAGACTCACCTTGCATATTTTAGTGAAAAACATTTTCCTTTTTTTGGAATTAATTCAGACACATTTCTCAGAGATTTTTTAGATAAAGAGTTTAATCAAATTGTCATATACCCTCTTTTTTATATATTGTTCCTATTTTTTTAAATTCTGAATGTTTTCATGTTTTCAATTTGTTCTGCATGATATACTGAAAACTCTAAATATTTTAGTAATGTTTACTTATTATCATTGTTTAATTTAAACAACAAATTATCAAATAGAGGAGTCACTCATTTCGACAAAAAGTTTGAGTACAGTTATTCCAACATTGTATGGCCTATTATTATTTTGCCTGACTTTTTCCTACTATTTTTAATGAAGAGTGTTACAATATGGTTAAAAACTGTTGTTAAACATTGAACGATAAAAAGCTTGTAAAGAAAACTATGTGTATGTATAATTATAACAAAGGACGTAAAATTATTGTTTATGGAAACAGTACTAATTTTCAAAAAAATTGTAAATATTTTGGGAATTTAAATGAAAAATGGCAATTTCTTTATTTGACTGATAGGTTTTAATTCAATTAATTAATTTTTGATTAGGTAATATTTATTAAAAAAATTATAGAACAATTCTGAAAAAAATCACATGCATAGAGAAAAATATAAGGTATTTAATAGCAAACACTGATTACTGAGTAAGTAGTAGTTTTTGAGATACAGTGAAAAATACTTTTAGCAGACTCACCTTGTACATTATAAAATGTACATTTACATTTTCCTTCTTTTTAGAATCAATTCAAAGACACATTTGTCAGATTTTTTAGATAAAGAATTTAGTCAAATTGACAAATATCCTCCTTTTTAAATATTCATACTATTTTTTTTTATAAAGCTCAATGTTTTCCTGATTTAATTTTTTCTACGTGATATAGGTGGAAGCTGTAATTCTCTCAGTAGTGTCTAATTATCAGTGTTTTAATTAATTAATTCCAACATAAGTTTGATTACGCTTATTCCAACATTGTATGGACACAAATTATTTTGCCTGACTTTCCCCTACTATTTTTAATGAAGAGTGGTTAAAAACTGTTGTTAAACATTGAGCGATAAAAAGCTTTTAAAGAAAACTATGTATATGTATAATTATAACTAAGGACGTAAAATTATTGTTTATGAAAACAGTACTAATATGTTATCGCTTCAATTTTCCAAAAATTTGTACATATTTTGCGAATTTAAAAAAAAACTTGCAATTTCTTTTTTTGACTGATGTAAAATTATGCGGTTCTGCTGTTGTCTACTTTTTTAAATTAACATCCGAGTTGTTAATTAGTTGTACATATTTTTGGAATTTAATCGGAAGTGTGCCTAATTGTTTAGAATTTTTGGAATTTTCAAACTAATCTTAATGGAATTACTGGGAATTACTGGATTTTTTTTATTTATCCGAGCATACTTGAAAGGGAAAGTTAGAATTACAGAAATTAATTTGGAGTTACTGTAATGCATCTGGAATTACACTGGGTGTCTTGTGGAATTGTTTGTGAATTATTGTAACTTCCCTGGAATTACTGGAATTCTTCTTGGAATTGCTGGATTTCTTTTTGGAGTTACTAGAATTCTTTTCGTAATTATTCTAAATTACTGGGAATTGAATTGATTAAGAATTACAAGAATTAATTTGAAATTATATACTTGACTTACTGCTGTTTTTTTTTTGGAATTACCCGAGATTATTAAAAATGGAAATTAATTTGGATCCAGAAAACTATTTTGGAGTTCCAAAAAGTTTAGTTAGTGAATAATTAAGTTAGAATTACATAAATCAATTTGGAGTTACTTGAATACATCTGGAATTAAATTGGATTATTGGAATTTCTTGTAAAATTGTTTGTGAATCACTGTAACTTCTCTGCAATTACTGGAATTCTTCTTAGAATTACTGGATTTCTCTTTGGAACTACTAGAATTCTTTTCGGAATTATTCGAAATTACTGGGAATTGAATTAATTAAGAATTACGAAAATTAATTTGGAATTATATATTTCACTTACTGCTGTTTTTTTTTAATTATCCGAGATTATTAAAAATGGAAATTAATTTTGATCTAGAAGACTATTTTGGAGTTACAAAAATTCAGTTGGTGTTACGGGAATTAAGTTAGAATTACATAAGTCAATTTGGAGTTACTTGAATGCATCTGGAACTACATTGGATTATTGAAATTTCTTGTGGAATTGTTTGTGAATCACTGTAACTTCTCTGGAATTACTGGAATTCTTTTTGGAATTGCTGGATTTCTCTTTGGATTAAAAATTACATGTACACATTTTTTTTAGTATTATTTAAAGTAGGTAATTGCAGTCGTTACACAATAAGAAAAAACCACTGAAAGAAAATGAATAATAAAACCAAACGTACATAAAAATAATAATCAAAAACCTTAAATTAAAAATATGTTTTAAATACAACTATGATATAAAAATTCCTCAAAAGAGCGAAAAGCTGTAATTTAATGGAAGAAAGTTTACTAGGGATCTTTTTTGTAATAGAGGGCAACAAAACTACTCAGCAGTTATTTATTATTATATATTATGATAAGGCTGATTTTTTAAATAAATATAATAAGGAGACTTGAAACAATTATTATTATTGTAACCAAAACTTAATTTCTTTTAACATTTTTGTTGTTTTCGTAAAAATGTGAATACCGTGATTCAACTTGTCAGAATTGATTTTACTAATTTAATGAGTAAACAAGAAAAGTATTGTGATTTATTTTCCCACTTTAACTTAGGTTTTGGGATTTTTTATACTCATTATTTCCTCTTATAAAAATTTTATTTAATAAATTTTTACTTTCTCAAATGTATAGGTATCTAGAAGTAGACCAGAAATAATAATTAGGTATTTAGACAGACGAGACATTCCCGGAATGTAGAATTATTTAATTAAATCAACTGCCTCAGGAATAAAGAAAGTTTGTTTATTCTGTATATATTTATGATGTTACGAGAAGCAATTAAAGAGTGTTTGCCATTTTTTACATTTTATATTATCTATAATTAACTCATCTGCGAGTAGATGAAACTGTATGAAAATAAAAATAAAAATACACAAAAATAATGCTCTTCTTTTCCTTTGAACACCCCTTATTATTCGTTAAAAAATTAACTCACATTTTTCGATTTTGTGAAACATTGAAATCCTGATTCAGATTAGTGTGTCAATGGAAGCCGAAGGTTTGATCCTTTATTGTTTCCGGTTCACAATTTCACCACGTTGTAAAAATATCACAAAATGAAAAACCAAAATGCCACTAGACAAATATTAGAAACTGGAAAAAGTCGTTAATTAGCCTCCCAATCATTTGTGCAAACACAGCGATTTCTTGCAACATTACCCTCACTGTCACAGCCTTACGTCTTAACCTTATTTTATTACGAAGATTTAAGTTTTTCAAAGAGCGACCTTTTGATTTCGTATTAAATATTTAGTTCACGTTTAGCTAAGTATGTAATTACTGAGCCTTCTTTTCGTCTCAAGGCTATAAAGGCATATTTAAAATTTAATTAAGATTATTAGTTTACAACTGCAACTAGGTTTGTCATAATGAGATTAAGATAATTTACTGTTATGTAATCGTAATTTATTGAGCGTTTTCGCAGAATTTTGCAGAGTAAATACTAGAAAAATTCAAGTTTCCGTCTGAGTCAAGTCATTTTTACACATACCATTATAGCTACAATGGATGCATGCAAATTAGCTATCTCTCCTTCAGAGAAATGATGAAGCCATTTTTGAATGAATTGATGCAAAAATCGAATATTTGACCTGACAAGGTTGCTCAAGGTTGTTTTTCAATTGTTGATTAGATTTGCTCCTTCTACAGACAAGACTATTTAAGGAATTATTAACCGTTAGGTGAGATTACATGTGAAAAAAAGTGATCATACCGTTGGTATGTATTTATGACCGAAATAAGGATAATTGCGTAATAATAATGAAAATTTCAAATTATGTAATTAATTGAAAGTTATTATCTACCACGAGATTTAATGTAAGTCGACTAGATTTACGCTGCAATAAATAATGGAAAAATTTGTTTTCGATATTTGCATGTTTCTGTATTTTTAGAAATGAGAAAATTATATATTTTACTCTTGAATAGACACGAAGCGGATGTTACGTTGCAAGTGTTTATCTCGTTATTACATTTTCATACATGTGTAACATCCACATTGTTTGAATTTCGACATGTCTTTGGTTTAACTATTCTGAATTAAAATTCCATTCATTGACAAATTTTTTGTACCATCATAAATAAATCATAAGTAGGTACCTATTTAGTTTTTTCTATACAATTTGCTTTTTAAGAGGAACGTGACGTGGAAAGAGTTATTTGTTGGCAATAATAAAGTTTATTATAAGTATTGTTTTTTTATTCTTTGTATTATGTACTTGCGACATTTGCAATTGAAATGTCACTAAAGGAGTGGACATTGTTAAGTCAGCTGAACGAAGAATCGTTAAGATTTAAAAATTAATAATTGCGTAGAAGGTTTAACAAAAAATAAAAATAAAATACGTAACCAGTATTTCAATTGTATTTTTAGTTTCTTTCCTTCTTATACCTATAAATAAAATCTTTTTTTCATTTTTTATTTAAATACCTACCTATCTTACCTCATGAAACCATGGTGAGAATAAAAATTATTTTGTAACACATATTTCAATAATAAATTATACAACAATACAAAAGAAGTACTGAAAAAAAATTAATATATGTAGTCCTTTAATTTTATTAAAGAAAATGGAATGTTAATGTAACATTTTCAACCACAAGATTAATTCGGGTTACTACGATTTTTTGCAATTTTGAATATTTTTTAAAT
Organism: Tribolium freemani; assembly: GCA_939628115.1. NCBI lineage: Eukaryota > Metazoa > Arthropoda > Insecta > Coleoptera > Tenebrionidae > Tribolium > Tribolium freemani. Next base: position 35,379,564 of record OW626785.1, read on the forward strand.
GGAAAGACGATTAGAAACCATAGTTAATTTTTTTTTTAATTAATTATTTAACAATCACTAACCTTATTAATTAATACAGTCCAGACTTCAACTTGAGGACGTACTATCTCATTTTTTGGGCATCAAATATTGTTTATTTTTTTATAGAAGAGAAGAGAATCTATAAGATTGTAAAAAAATAAATATTAAAATTAATGTTTGTTACATGTTTATCCACAAAATTTACTTGTGTAACTCGTGTAATTACGATTTTTTTCCTAATTTTGAAAATTTTTTAATGGAAAAATTGACGGTGTGGAAAAATCTTTCTTCCCCTCATACTTAAATAAGCAATTTTTTTGAAATAGAAATAGAAATAGAAATAGAAATAGTTTTATTGGTGTTTAAAACAGTGCGTCATTACACAAGTCAACAAAATAAGAAGGATACAAACTAAAAAGCCTGCAAATCACTAAAATTGCAGCGAAAATATTCGTCAAAGTCATAGACACAGTTTACAATTAAAAAATCTTTTAACTTTCTTTTAAAAACACATAATGTTAAATTACAAAAACTAGTTGGTAACATATTATAAAATTTAGTGCAATAATATCTTGGTCCAGTTTGGTTCCGTTTTAGGCTATTGAATTTTGGAATGAGCTTGTCACTAATACGAGTACTATAAGCATGGTTTTCAGAATGGTATCGAAAAGTTTGGGTATTCTGTTTCACATAAAGCAGACAGTGGTATATATATAATGATGGTAAAGTCAAAATTTTTTGAGTACGAAAAGTAGATCTACAGTCTGCTCGATGTTCTAAACCATTTATTATTCGAATGATTCGTCTCTGTAATGAGAACAATCGATGCCGACAAGAAGAATGGCCCCAAATTAGAATACTATACGAAAGAACTGACTGAACAAGGGCAAAGTATGCAACTCTAAGAGTTGATAGAGATATGTTGTTCACTAACTGTCTAAATAAAAATGTTAATTTGCTTAGTTTCGTTGCAAGCGTGTTACCTTGATGGTCCCATAGTAACTTGTCATCTATAGTGATACCTAAAATATTAGTGGACTTTTTGAAACTTTCATCAATGTTACTGCAGTTTTTTAATGTAAACAACATATCAACTGTTTTTGTTGCATTCAAGCCCAATTGATTCGAAGAAAACCATTTGCCGGCCATCAGTTTCGCTTGATCACTGTTTTCTGTAGCTGTGTCCAAGGTCTCACCACTGTTGAGTAATGACGTATCATCCGCAAATAATGTCACTTTGGTGTTCTTTAAACAATATGGAAAGTCATTAATGTATATTAAGAAAAGTAAAGGACCCAAAACAGATCCTTGAGGAACACCACACTCAACAGGGAGACTCTCAGACACAGCATTGTTAAAGTTGACACTTTGTTGACGATCACTTAAATATGAAGATAATAATTTGCAACTATTTGGAAGAATATTATAATAGAACATCTTGCGAACTAATATGGTATGAGAAACACAATCAAATGCCTTACTTAAATCAAGGAATGTAGCTTTTGCAAACTTTGCATTTTCAAAGCAATCATGAATCTCGTTCGTAAAGTCCGTAATAGCATCAACTGTGCTTCTCTGTATTCTGAAACCAAACTGATGTGGACACAACAAATTGTTATCTTCAAAGTGCCGTGTCAACTGCTGGACTAAGACTTTTTCTAGTATTTTTGAAAATATTGGTGTTAACGAAATGGGCCGAAAATTGTTAATATCACTTTTATCAGATTTTTTATGTACAGGTGTTATTAGAGATTTTTTAAGACATTTAGGGAAAGTGGATGTTCTTATACAGTAATTAATTAATTTAGTAAGAGGAGACAAAATAACGTCCTTTACTGTTTTCACGATATCACTACTGAAACCATACCAATCTTTACTCGTACTATTTTTTAGATCATTGATTGCATCTCTCACTTGAATACACGAAACCTCACTAAAACCAAAATATGGGACTTTTACATTATTATTATAACACATACTCGTAAATACAATGGGATCACAGTCAGATTTTGGAACCTTATCTATCACAGTTTTGGCAACATTAGTAAAATATACATTAAAATCATTTGCAGTTATATCACAGTCACTCATATCACAGTTTATGTTCCGACGACGTTTTGAATTTATTACAGTCCACATGGCACCAGAAGTGTTTTTAGAGGATTTTATGAAGTTATCATTTGCTTTAATTTTGGCGTTTTTAATGGCAGTGCGATAATTAAATCTTACAATATTTCTGGCCGCTTTAACATTATCACTTTTAGTTAAAGAATATAGGTCATTTAGAAAGAAAAGTTTATCACGAATTTGTTTTAGTTCAGAGTCAAACCACTTAATCGACTTTGATACCTGTGTTTTGACTATTTTTTCAGGAAAATGTAGCCTATGGTAAAACTCAATGACATTAATAAAATTTTGAAAACTTTCTTCTACTTTCAAATCACAGTTATCAATTACATAATCCCATTGTACAGATTCTAGCGATTTATAAAATTCAATCTTACCTCTTTGTGTTATTGGTCTTACGATTTTTGTAGTAGATTTTTCTTGTATAAAGTTGTCATGATATTGAAAAAGTACACCTATGTGATCAGATAGGCATAACCTAAAAGGACTTACTTTACAAAAATTAATGTCTATATTAGTGAAGATATTGTCGAGACGATGAGATCCTCTGGTGTTAAAGTTTACTACAGGTTGTACATCATAACTTAGAAGTAAATCTACTAGAGCATGACACTTGAAATCTGGTGAATTAAATTTAACATTAAAGTCACCACCTAAGATAATTTTTTTAGAAAAATCCAAGTATTTTAACAAACTATTAATCACTGTTAAGAATAATTCAAAGTCTCCTGAAGGTGGTCGATAGATAGAGATGACGACCACATTTGTTAAAACTAATTTAATAGCGGAGATTTCACATACCGAAGCCACAGATAAATTAACTAGTTGATCCAGAGCAACACACTGCAAGTTATTTCGCGTAAAGATAATAGATCCTCCATAACCCTTGTCACCACGTGTAAACCAAGATTTTGGACTGAAGTTTTCCAGACTTACTGATTCGCATTCACTTGTATTTAACCAGTGTTCACTAAAACACATTATGGAAATTGTTTCACCAGTTTCTTCAGATAACACCGATTCAACCATTTCAATTTTGTTCCTCAAGGACTGAACATTCATAAATAGAAGGTTAATGTTACATACATTAGCCTCCTTCTTGAAAGACCTCTTGCTCGCTGTTTGTTTTCTTCCGAAAAAAATAGAATTTCTTCACCATAATACCTCTGGGCCAATTTTCAGGATCTTCAAAATCTTTTTTCACATCAAAAGTTGTCCCCACTTTGAAAGAAATAGTTTTTGCCTCTTCTCTCTTCGGTAAAGCTTCGACTTCAAATGATTTTTCACCAAATGTGGATGACAAATAGTCTTCCAGACTGGATTTAGTTGTTTTAGGGTCCAGTCTGCCAACATGAAACCACATTTTTTTTGGAACTGCAGATATTAGCGGTGTGTGCTTTGACACATCTGCATTCCCGAATATGATGTTTTTTCCCCTTTTTTTTGGTTTTTTATTTTCCACAACCTTCCATTCTTCCTCACCTCTTGACCTTGGATTTTCAGGCACCATTTGAGACCAATCAAAAGATTTTTTGCGTAGATTGTAATTTTTGGGCTGAATTACATCACTCGATATTGACGGATTCCGATTCACAACTTCCACTGGCAAAATTGTAGTGGTTTTGATTTGATTTGGATTTTGTTTCTTGGGGTCACTCAATTTTATCTCGACATTGCTTATCTGAACTTTTTGTTCCAAACCTCGCACCTTGTCATTCAATAAATTAATTTCATTGCGAAGCTCTTTTATAAGTTCATCCTTCTGCTGTATGATGTAATTGAACAGATTCTTGATATCACTTCCATCATCTGCGTTGAACAAAAAACTGGTCGTTCCAATTGATGCCGAGTTATCAGCAGTTTTGCAGCACGAGATTGTATTTAAACTCACAAATTCAACTTTTGATGCATTTTTAGCACAACTAACATGATAAATACATCCACATGTAATGCATGACACACCGTTTACAACATTTGTCTTGCACTTCTTACATTTTTTAGGATTATTGTCACTTGTAAAATCAGTGGCTTGCTTGTTAAGCGCCATCTTGTTACCAACTTCTAATTTCTATTCTATAATAATTATTACTAACCTATTTCAATAGTAATAAATTATTTTAAAATACAAAATAGTGAAAGAAATTAATATAGTCCAAACTCTATTGCTTAAGGACATATTTTATTTTTTGGGCATCAGATATTGTAGATATTATAACAGTATTTTATTGAAGAAAATGGAATGTAGAAGGTTTAACAAAAAATAAAAATTAAATGTGCACAAAACTTACTCGTGTAACTTAGAAAACTGCGATTTCTTTTCCTAGTTTTTAATATGGAAAGACTAATTTGAAAAAAAATTTTCTTATCTTCTTATACAAATAGGGTGATTTTTCTTTTTTTTTATTTAATTATTCAACAACAACTAAAATTATGGAACCATCTTGAGGGTAAAAATAACATTGTAACACATATTTCAATAATAAATTATCCAACAATACAAAAGACGTACTGAAAAAAAAATTATATATGTATTCCATTAATTAATTATTATAATATTAATTAATATATGTAGTCCTTTAATTTTATTAAAGAAAATGGAATGTAGAAGATTTAACAAAAAATAAAAAGTAGTATTGCAATTGCCCTTTTTTTTAATGTTTGTAACATTCTCAACCACAAAATTAACTCGTGTTACTCTGAAAACGAAGACTTTTTTGTAGCTTTGAATATTTTTTGAATGGAAAGACAAATGGATTGAAAACAATCTCTCTTCCCTTACATACAAGCTAAATTATTTTCATTTTTTTATTTAATTATTCATCAATAATCACTAACCTCATGAAACAATCGTGATGCGGTTAAAAATTGTTCATTCAACTTCAACAAAATCAAATATTGAAATAAATTAACACAGTCCAGACTTCAACTTGAGGACATACTATCTCATTTTTTGGGCATCAGATATTGATTATTTTTTTATAGAAGAGGAAAGAATGTATAAGATTGTAAAAAAAAATAATTTAAAAACTAATGTTTGTTACACGTTTATCCACAAAATTTACTTGTGTAACTCGTGTGTAATTACGTTATTTTCCTAATTTTGAAAATTTTTTAATGGAAAAATTGGCGGTGTGGAAAAATCTTTCTTCCCCTCATATTTAAATAAGCAATTTTTTATTTATTTTTTCTAATTAATTACTATTTTATAATAATTATTACTAACCTATTTCAATAGTAATAAATTATTTAAAAATATAAAATACTGAAAGAAATTAATATAGTTCAAACTCTATTGCTTAAGGACATATTTTATTTTTTGAGCATCAGATATTGTAGATATTATAACAGTATTTTATTGAAGAAAATAGAATGTAGAAGGTTTTACAAAAAATAAAAATTAAATGTGCAGTTTGGAAATTGTACTTTATTTATTTTTAATTATTTTTCTTTCCTTGTTCTTATACAAATTAGCTTACTATTTTTTTCTTTTTTTTTCATTTAATTTTGCACATAATAACATAATTTTAATAATAACTTATGATTTAAAATTCGTTGATCAAGACAAAATACTGAAAAAAAATACAGTCCAGACTTCATCTTGAGAACATCTCATTTTTAGGCATTAGGTACTGTTTATTTTTTTATTGAAGAAAAGAGAATGGAAAAGGTTAACAAAAGATAAATATTAAAATTAATGTTTGTTACATTTTCATCCACAAAATTTACTCGTGTAACTTAGAAAACTGCGATTTCTTTTTCAAGTTTTTAAATTAAATGGAAAAACGCATAATTTGAAAAAAAAAATTCTTTTTTTTTATTTAATATTCAACAACTAAAATTATGGAACCATCTCGAGGGTAAAAATAACTTTGTAACACACATTTCAATAACAAATAATGAATTTGAATCCATTCAACACGTCAAAGTAACAGAGAAAAAAATCCAGACCCCAGCCTGGGGACATATCTCGTTTTTTGGGCTTTAGATATTGTTTCTAACCGTATTTTATTGATGGAAATAGAATGTAGAGGGCTTAGCAAAAAATAGAAATAAAATGCCCAGTAGTACATTTGAGTTTTAATATTTATTTGTTAGATTCTCAATTACAAAGTTTACTCAGAACTCTACGTTTTTTTTTTTTCTAATTTTGACCGTTTTAAGTGGAAACACTGGCAGTTTAGATAAAATATTTCTTCCCTCATTAGTATGCAAATAAGTTATACAGGGCAGTTTAGGTTTCATCCCTTAGTCGCTAGCCACCCCTAATTTAAAATTTTAAATGGCACCTCCTACTTTTTGGAACATTTTCGGAAAGGGAACAAATTAGCGTACCTAACTATCAAAAAAATATTTTTCCATTCGTTTCTTAGTTAGGGGTGGTTTTATATTTGAAATTTTTAGTTATAGTGGCTTTTGATTTGAAGCCAATTTTATTTAAATAAAAAGTAGGTATGTTGTTTTGGATTGCACTGGGAGAGCTCTAAACCAACATAAAATACGTTTTAAGTTCCATCCCTTAGCCGCTAACCACCATTACTTTAAAATTTGTAATAACACCCCCAACATTTTGAAACATTTTATGTTGGTTTTGAACTCAAAAACGAATCGAAAAAAATTTCTGCTTTTACAGTTAAATAAGCATTTTATCCCCTTTACAAAAATATTTAAAAAGTTAGGGGTGCTATTTCAAATTCTAAAGTAAGGATGATTTGAAATTTGGGGATGAAATGTAAAATGTACTTTATCTTGAATTTGAACTATTTCATTGACAAATTTCTTATTTAAATTAAATTGGCTTCAAATCAAAGGCTACTAGGACTATAAATTTCAAAAATAAAACCGCCCCTAACTAAAAAACGAATGAATAAATTTTTTTTTGACAGTTAGAAACACTCATTTGTTCCCTTTCAAAAAATAAGGGGTGCTATATAAAATTTTAAAGTAGGGGTGGCTAGCGACTAGGGGATGACACCTAAAATGTAAGTAATTTTAGTATTAACTCTCTCATCGCATCTATAATCGACAATTTTTTTATTTAAATTAAATTGGCTTCAAATCAAAGGCTACTAGGATTAAAAATTTCAAAAATAAATCCACCCTTAACTAAAAAACGAATCAACAAAAAAATTTTTTTCTTTGACAGTTAGATACGCAATTTTTTTTCTCTTTCCGAAAATGTTTGCTCAATGTCAAGAGTTATTAAGACTGGCTCCTTTTGAAATGAAAGCACTGTATTTTTTTTTTATTTAATTATTTGACAATAACTAATCTCATGAACCATGGTGAAAACTCAAAGGATTTTGTAAATAGTACTGAAAAAATTAATAAATATAGCACAGACTCCAGCTTGAGAGCATTAGATATTGTCTAAATCAGTATTTTATTGAAGAAAATAGTATGTAGAAGGTTTAATTAAAACTCAGTGGGAAGACTAATGGTTTAAAAAAATGTTTGGGCCTTCTGGTACATAATTATTTAATAACAACTAAAAAATACCATTTGGGTATTATTGAAGAAAATAGATGTCTTTTAATGCACAACCGTGTCGCACGTGTCACTGAGTGAAACTAGCGGAAAAAGGTGCCAAACTCAAATCCTGATTCGGATTTAGATCAATAGTTTTCAATAGTCATAGTGCACACATTGTTCGCTAGAAACCAGACGGCTTTACTTTCTCTTGAAATTTTTGCAATTGAAAAGATAGCACTGTCGTCTAGACGTGCGAAATGTTCTAAAAATCTTAATTAATTTAAAGAATTCAACACAGTCATTTCCTTGTTCCAGATGGAGAGGCAGTGTGTACAAATTAGTGTGGCGGGAGCTAGTGGCCTATTTATTTCTATACTATTCCATCAATTTTTTATATAGGTTTGGGCTAAATCAAGACCAAAAAAGGTGAGTGGTTTTGGTGGAAAAAACCATTGGTACATGTTTTTTTTTAGAATATTTGAAAGGGTACAACTGTACTTTAGCCAACACACTGAGACAATACCAATGTCATTTGTATTAGGATTCTATGTAACATTGGTAGTGAAGAGGTGGTGGGAACAATATAGACTGTTGCCGTGGCCTGATACTCTTGCTCTGTTTTTGAATGCGGGCATTCCGGGTGCGGTAAGTACGTATGATTCAATATTTTTATGACTAACGGATGCCTTTATCATATTTTATCACTAACATACTGAAGCTTATAAATAATTAAAACGAAATAGTTTGGCCTTTGCAAGCCTACATATTTGTATTGAGAGAGTACTTTGTGCTGCTCCAAACATGGCTCTGGAGACCTATCATTCAAGGGCAGTACTTTTCCATTTCCTCGATTATGTGTAAACTTGGCTAGTTTATAAACTAGCTGGTTAGTTCGTAAACTAGCCAGCGGTAGGCTGTTTTAATAGAAAACGCCATTTCAACTAAAATAGCAGCTAGTTTGTACACTAGCCAAATAGTCCAGTCAAATAAGCCTTTAAATCGAAATGTTGTGGAAAAGCTTGCATTTTTGATATACGTTACTGTAAAGTATTTAAAAATGTTTCGTAAAAAATTTTTTTGTTTTATCCCCCGAGAAAGGGTGAAAAAGACGTTTTAGCGAAAAATGTACAAAATCCTAAAATTGGACAAATTTTGGATAAAGCTAGAAACTTTATTTTTTTGCAAAGGATACCTCAATAAATGCAGAGTCTTACGTAGTTACACAAGGTTGAGTTTTGATAAAGGGAAAACAAAAAAAACATTTTCTTATAACGTTGCATATTTGTGTAGTGAAATTTTCGAGATGCGAGAAAGGTTTTTATTTTAAAAGATAGACGTAATAGCTTCATTTCATGTCGATTATGTAGGGGTCTATTTTTTGCAATAAAAAAATTTTTCGCATCTCAAAAATTTCACAAACACAAACATGACACGTTACAAGAAAACTGAAATTTTCTCAGTTTTTTTTGCGAAAACTAAAACTTGTGTGTATCCGTTCGAATCTACATTCATTGAGGAATCTTTTGCAAAAAAATGAAGTTTCTAGCTTTATGCAGATGGACGATACGAGGATGTAAACGCAAAATTTGTCCAATTTTAAGTTTTCGTAAATTTTTCGCTAAAACGTTTTTTTATAATAAAATAACTTATATCAAAAATTTTCCACCACATTTCGATTTAAAGGCTTATTTGACTGGACTAAAAAATCTTGGCTAATCTACTTGAAAGATAGATTGGAAATTTAGATTCGCATTTTAATGATTGTAAGTCCAAATTGTCAGAAGGTTGGTAAATGGGTTGGTTTAGAAACTAGCTAAAACATCATTGTTTCAGTTAGATTATAAACCCGACCCGGTAATCAGAAATAAAAAGATCCTATAACCTCAGTTTATTTACTAAGTTAGTCAGCGAGTTGTTAGTTTGTCAACTAGTTAAAATATTGGATATTTTGTGTTTTCATTTTAGCCAGAATGCCTTGAATAATTTATAAACTATTCAGCTATTTTATCTTTTAAGTTTTAAGTAAAGGCAAGATTCTTGGCTAGTTTGTAAACTTTATTGTATATCAGTTTTTATTAAAATAGCCTACGGTTTGGCTAATTTACAAACTAACCAGCTAGTTTACAAACTATCAAAGTTTACACATTGGCCGTAACAATTATACAAGCTGTTCCAAAAATAAAATTAATTTCAAAGCTTTTAAAAAAATCCAAACTTTTTGAAATCTTGAGTGTGCTAAAAAGCAGCTGCGTTATGTAAGGCATAACACTAGTTTACAAAAAAATTTTTTCCTTTACCAAGAAATAATTTCTACTGATTTTGTTTTCTTCTTACTCACTGATAACTAAAATATATGGCACATTTGTCTATCACGTTTAGTCTTTTTAGTATATTCACTAAAATTTTTGAAAATTTGTGTCAGGTGTCTAGTTTAGCATTCATTGTTTCTGTGATAAACTAATTGTTAAACATTGTATTTGCTTTAAAATATCGTTAAGTGAATATAGATTAAGCCTAAATAACTTTTGTTTTGTTTGTGGTAAAATTATCCTAATAAAACCTGGAAAACTTAAACAATCAGACGGTAAACGTTTTCACCAAGATTTGAAGTCTTATGAATTGAGATATAACATGAGACCGAAAATATACTCAATTAGAGTGAGCCTTGAAAGTGAAGTGTAACTTTAGCCACATCATATGCTGTGTAAAACCAACATAAGACAACATAACTTTAAAAGTGCGGCCGTAAATAAACGGCTAAAATGTGGCTAAAGTGTAAATGAACGGCTAAAATATGGCTAAAGTTCTGCAGGCACAGCTTGCTCTAATTGAGTTTATTTTCGATCTCATGTTACATAAATCAGCATTTTTCGAGCGTCTTTAAGAAACAGAGACGATTTTGCTTAGCGAAGTTTTGGTTCGAAAAACTGAATTAATTTTTGTATTTTTTGAGCATCGAAGCACGTTTTCGAAATTAAAACCTCATTAAAAAATTACTAAATAGACCCAAAAATGTTTTGTTGTTTTGCGTTTTATTAACACATTTTTTATGAAGTCTTTAACCTGTGTCTAAGCATACGTTATTTTGAATTTTTTGAGCGTTTTAACACATTTTTCTGCAATAAACGCAATTGCAAAATAAACTGAAAAATCACCAAATTACTTCAAAAATGGAGCAGTGCTCGTATTTTTTTTTAGTGTCTTACAACTGTTTCTGTGGTACAAACGGGTGAAATTTTATTAAATTGTGCCGGAAAAAGCACTAAATTAGGTCAAAAATTATGTTTGTGCATTTTATTAGCAGATTTCTATTCCATAAATGCAATTATTTTGCTAGATTTCGTGGTTTTGCAATTAATAACTAATAATTAGCCAAATTATTTAGCAAATTGCTTTCCAGCACTTTTTTCAGACAATCCAGACTAGATCGAATATTTTGGCGTTTTCGCTTGTGTTTGATTACATTTTCAGTCTGACGTTAATTGCTTAGCGTAAAGTTGGTTCAAAAGGGAGCAGTTTTTGCGTTTTTACTTTAGTAGTTTCGCGTTTTATAATGAGATACGGAATTATATTACGTAATTTCGTCAAAAAGTACACGAAAAACCGCCGAACTGGGCTTTTATAAGATTTTTCTAAACATGAAAGAAGAATCACTAAATTGAATCTACAACTACATGATTTTGCATTTTTCGAACTTGTTGACACTTTGCGAAATTTTTTGCTAAATTAGGTCGAACATTATTTTGCTGTTTTCGCATTTTATTAACACGTTTTTTATCCAGAAACGCAATTATCGAGAAATTTCGTGGAAAATAAGCCAGAAAATCATTGAATTAGATCAAAAATAGTGTAATTTTTGCATTGTAAAGCGAAAAACTGGTTTTTGGGGAGAGTAGTGAAATAAAAAATAGCTGTATCTAAACAAAGGTGAATATAAGGCAAACAAAAAAATTACAGGCATATAGACCATCATTTTCTCAATATGTAAGATATACAGATATTGTAAGAAAATATCGAAAACTATGTTAAAACAATTTCAGAAGTACTGCTAATTTGTTTACATTAGTTTAAAAGTTGTGTTAAAGTGTCTTTGGCAACTAAACTGCTAAAGATACAGAATTTCCGTAGGAAATTTAATTCTCTACAATTTTCTTTCTTACATTTTTCTTGTATCTTTAACCGTTTTCGCAGCGTTTTGAAAAATATAGAACCTAGTACAAATTTTAAATTTTAGTCATCAGTTTTTCGCAACTTATTAATAATTTGATGCTCCACATTCCTATTTCTTTTTCTAAGCAGTTGGTGGACTGGTCAAAACAAAATGAAAAAAAAAATGCTATAAAGCCAAAGTAAAATACAACGTAGAGTGTTATTTTATCTTATTTTTTATAAATTCTGCTTTAAAACTGTATTGTAAAAAAATTTGATTAATTGGCTGTTGATGTTAGAACAATTCTTCTTCCAAGGCTTTAAGTATGTATGTTTTATTACTGGATACTTATAACTTGTCGACAAAAACTCTAATTGGATTAGAAATAATTGATAATTAATTATTATTAATAAGTAATAAAGATTGTTTTATTACTTATACTCATCCACCTGCTGGGAGTGAAAGTTTCAATATAATTTCTCAAATTTATTACGGTTTTAATTGAGCTATTACTTTTTAAAACACTTTTTGAATCTCAATCTTTGTTTCTTTTATTATACTAATTCTGTAATTTTTAATTGCAACTTTTATTATTATGTTCTGTGTTTGACAAGTAAAAAATATATGTAGGTAATAAATAACAAAACAAACTTTTCCATAAAGATTTTTGAAGAGCTTAAGTTTTTCTTATCATTTTTAATGTTTATTTTATTTACTATTTTGAACGGCCTCAAGCAATATAATAAATTTTATAAAAATATACAATTATCACCAAACGCAACACTGTAAAAGAAAGAAGTGCTTGAAAGTGGCTTAGTTTTTAAATTTTATTGCTTGTTTGCTATGAAGACTGTATTCGTATTTTTGGGCCGTTAGTTTTAGTTTTTTAACAGACCAAAAGCATGTACTGTTACGAAAATTTAATTCGATTTTTTTTCTAATAATAAAGGTCACTTTTCTGAATATTAAATTTTATAAAACTACATTCGGAAAACAGCAAAATTAAAATTTTTGATCTTTGTTCCTTTGTGAATGAATACAATGAAAAGTTAAACTTTTTGCTTATTTTTTAACACTTAAACACCAAACGTGCATTTGGAAATAATTAAAAAAATAATAGTCTGATAGCGATTGTGTTAATGGCTTTTCAAAGAATGGACGTTTTCACTTGTATTAATCGTTTCTAAATTTAAAACAATTTTTTACGTAAGTTATTGTCACATATTTTCTCAAGAAATCGTATTACTGGTTTACCACAAACTCTATCGTAAAACAAACCGTAGAAAATAAATCATTTTGAATGACAGATTTTCTACTTTGTTAACTTTATTACCATTTTAATTTTTACAAATTTAATAACTACATATTAGAAAATGACATGGAGTGCAAGTTTAACAACCTGTAGAAGCTGATTATATTAAGTTTACAAATATTTACATTATCGGAACAGAAATGATAAACAACATTTGTAAAACATAACTCACATTTTTGCTAGAATTATTTTCATTCATTTAATTATGATCATTTATTAAGTGTTGTTGCGAATTTTTTTCGCGGTAAATGTTTAAAGAGATCTAGAACAGCGCATAATTGCAATGCTGCACACGAAGTGATGGTTACACGTGCATTTAGAAATAATAATCTTACATGAGGCTATTGTACTTATTGTTCATATGGTTACATCATTGAGTCATGCAGACCACGATCGTCACAATTTATTTGTTGCAATTCTTTAGCGGTATCTTTTATACGCAATTCTTTCTAGAGCAATCATCAATCATTACATTTCATTACATGCTTATTTAACGACAGTTTTTTCTCTTTTCCACTGCTTTCAAAAAAAATGAATAGAAGTTAGATCTGGAGGTTTTTTGCTCAGAAGTAGTGTTGCCAGCTGTGTAACCTGCATATTCTCAAAATATGAGATTGGAAACATTAAAAAGTAAATTGCACAAAAAACAACGTAAATAATAAATACAAATCTGAATTCTCTCTTAGATTCTACTTTGCCTCTTTTCAAAATTCTTCTCTACTTTCGTTAACAATTCTAACTTTTTTCTAGATTACTCTTAAGATTCTTTTCTGATTAATTATTTTCTAAAGCCGTCTCTAGTCTAAAATCCGGACTCTTCTTTAGATAACTTTGTAATATATTTTTTTTTTGATTCCACTTTGAAATTATTTCTTCTACATTTTTTCTACATCCTCCAAATACTCTTATTGATTCTACTCGCTTCGTTTAAAATTCCTCTATAGTTTCATTTAGAATTCTGCCAGATAATTTTCTAGCACAATTTCTATACTCTTTTCTAGATTTTTTAAAGTTCTTATCTGTTTTTTTTTGCTAAACCCATCTCTTATCTGTTTTTTTTGCTAAACCCATCTCTAGATCTAAAATCGGGACTCTAAAGAGATTATTTTATAAATCCATCTCCAGATTCTTATTTTATAAATTCTTCTTTACAATTATTATTTTCTAAACTCTACATTATTTCTATGTACTCGTACATTCTCCAAATTAATTTTTAGTTTCTACTTTCAATCTTTTCAAAATTCTTCGACAGTTTCGTTTATGTTTCCATATTTTTTAGAATTGTTTCTGGACTCTCTTCTATTCTGTAAATTAAAAAAAAGTCTTTAAACTATTCTACATATTTTCTTCAAGTTATGCTTTAGATTCTACTTTGCAAAAGTTTTCTATAGTTTCGTTCAGAATTTTTCAAGATTATTCTTTAGCCACTGTTTCTTTACGTTTTTCTAAATTCTTTTCCTTTGAGCCTTCTCTGATTCTTTTTTAAACCTGTCTCTAGATCTGAAATCGGAATCCTTCTTTAGGTATTTGTCATCTTCACATTCTTTTATAAATTTTTTGCAAACAATTATTTTGTGAACGATATTTAAAATTCTTTTATAAACACTGCTTATATATTCTACAAACTCTTTTTCTTCATTTTTTTTTCAAAATTCTTCTCTAGTTTCATTTAAAATTCTTCCAAATTCTCTTTAGCATTGTTTCTTTACCCTTCTCTCAATTTTTTAAGATTTTTTTCCTTCTCAATCTTTCTTTTAGATTCGTTTACAAATTCTTTTCTAGATTTTTCTATAGAATTATTTTGTAGAGTGTACACAAAATTATTCTGTTAACACTTCTGCCCTCTTTAAATTCTCTTTTAGATTTTACTCTTCTTTTATAAATTTTTTGCAAGCAATTATTTGGTAAACTATATTTAAAATTCTTTTATAAACATTTCATCTATAGATTCTACAAACTCTCTTTATGAAGTTTTTTTCAAAATTCTTCTCTACTTTCGTTTAGATCTCTTCCAAATTCCTTAACATTGTTTTTTTACGCTTCTCTAGATTTTTTTAGAATTTTTTTCTGATTTATTTTAGATTCGTTTATAAATTCTTTTCTAGATTTTTCTATAGAATTATTTTGTAGACTGTACACAAAATTATTTTGTTAACACTTCGTTTCTGTACCTCTCTTCTCTAAACTTGTCTAAAGATTCTTCGTAGATTATTTTTTAAAACCATCTTTAAATTCATTTATAAAATCTTATCTAGATTTTTCTTAAGAATTATTTTGTATGTTGGAGTCAAAATTTATTTATAAACACTTCTGCATTCTCCAAATTCTCTCTTATACTCCACTTTAGGACTTTCCAAAATTCTTCTATACTTTCGTTTAGAATTTTTCTATATCATTCTTTATCATTGTTTTTGTACGGACTGTTTACAAAAGAATGTAGGATCTTAGGTGGTTCTGGAATTTGAATTTGCCGCATTTAATCACTTTATTTCTATGAGTTTTCTGGAAACTACCAATTTTTATCTACTCAGGCTACCAGTAAGACCAATTTTCCATATACTAACATTGTTCGTTTTTTCTTGAAAGAAGCGGCAAACTTTTAATAACTACTACGATGTTACCTTCATTTATAGACAGATTGTATTTTTCTCTAAATTTTTAGTAAGATACACTTTTCTGTTCTCTAGATTCTTGTTTAGAATTATTTTATAGATTATACCTACTCATAATTATTTTATAAGCACTTCTACATTTTTTCTACATTCTTCAAATTCTCTTTTAGATTTTACTCTGCTCTTTTTCAAAATTCTATTATAAGTAGTTTTCTGTAGAACTTTTCTAGATAATGTTTTAGCCTTTAGCATTTTTCTGGAGAGAACTCAATATTCCAAAAACAAATTTGATTCATCTTAAAAAGGGATTTTCTATCAGAGTACCCTTATAACTTTATAGTAATAACTTATAGTAATCAACAAAGTATTTGAAATAATTATGTCAGTTCTTCTAATTGAGACAGAACTTCTTGACCAATCAAGTGAAATAATTACACTTTTACGTGGTTTTTTTCATTCCAGGATGAAAGACAAAGACTGATGAGAAGAAACGTAGTTAGATATGCAGTTTTAGCCTATGTGATAACCCTCCAGAGGGTTTCCTTACGAGTGAGGAAACGGTTTCCAACTCATCAACACATTGTGGATTCCGGTAAGTCAAAACCAACTTTGCTAAACTGCTTATTAATATGCAAAACAAGCACAAATATCACTGTCAACACATAACTGACCGATAAATTTCAGTCACGTTGTTTGACCCTCCTTGACTTGTCAATTGCAAATGTTACATACTTTTATGTTGGCTTAATTTAGATAAATAGGCCGATATTTTTTTCCTTGGTTAATTAATTGTTCTAACGTGTGGTTTAGCCGTAGAAAGTTTTCTTTGATTCAATTTCAGTAAAATAGTTAAGAAATGAAAAGTAAAAAGGATTGCGAAATCAAGTGAATCATTGTTCAAGACTCTAATCTCTAATACGAATTGATGTTAATTTGACGGCAATGCCCATAGAAATACCTAATGAATGAGACATATGGACCTAGGATATGTAGGTGTGTACTGGTACAAAATGTGATTACAAGTTACTATACAGAATAACAATCAGAAGGAGACGCTGAAAAATTATAAATCAGTGGTTTCGACTCAACTACCAAAGAATTCGTAAAAAATTTGCTTTTTTGGATGTGACCCGTGTCCAAAAACAAGTTTTTTTACTGTTTCTAGTGATAATAAAAATATATAAAAAAAATGTTTTTTAAAAAATGCTTTTATTTAAAAGATGCAGTAAAAAGTAAAAAATAATGTATTTCAATCACAGGAGAATATTTTTTCTTACAGGTTAAAATTCTAAAATTTATAAAAACTTTGGGAGTTGTCAACTGAACAAAGTAGTTCTGTAATGCCGTAATTTTATAACTCCCCAAGCTTTTATAAATTTTAGAATTTTAACCTGTAAAAAAAAAATTCTCCTGTGATTGAAATACATTATTTTTTACTTTTTAGTGCATCTTTTAAATAAAAGCTTTTTTTAAAAAACATATTTTTTATATATTTTAATTTTTTGCTTTTTAGTCTTTATTTATTGCATAGATTTATTGTTATTACACTGTGCATCTAACGTCCAAATGACCGTCTATGTCGGTATAAGTTACGGTATGTACAAATCGACAACCCCTTTGTAAACATAACCTAAAATTTTAAAACCCCATTTAACACCTTTAGGGGGTAATTAACTATATAGAATTGCATTGTCACGCAGATTACGTGAGCATGTTAAATTTCATTTCATTGCGACAACAGGAACCCTCTCAAATTTACAAATCGAGAATCCCTTTGTAAACATAACCTAAAACTTTAAAACCCCATTTAACCCCTTTAGGGAATATTTAACTACATAGGATTGCATTGTCACGCAGATTACGTAAGCATGTTAAATTTCATTTCATTGCGACTACAGGAACCCTCTCAAATTTACAAATCGAGAATCCCTTTGTAAACATAACCTAAAACTTTATAACCCCATTTAACCCCTTTAGGGAATATTTAACTACATAGGATTGCATTGTCACGCAGATTAAGTAAGTATGCAATATTTCAATTCAGTGGGACAACGGGAACCCTTTCAAATTTGGCTCCGAAAAAATAGCAGACAGAAAGATAACATTGTGAGCTAAATAAAAGCTTTTAAAAAAGTAAATGGTAGGTATTCATGCATTCAGAACAAAAATGTTGAATCAAATCTAGCAATTTCGCATTTGCTAATTTACCAAAATAAATACTTAAATAAATTTTTGAATTTTCCCAAATTTTTTGTGGCTTTAATGCAACAATGGATTAAACTGCATCTAGAAAGTGAATAGCGATCAAACAGGATGTTCTCGTTTTAACATTGAACATTGAATAGCTTCCTTTCAGTTTAATTTATATGAAAAAAATAACGAATATCCGGTCTCAACTTTGCTGTTGTGGCGTCATAGGAATTACGTTTAACTAAACACGAGAAAATTTAACATTTCAACTACACCATGTAATTATTATTAATCGCACGACCACCAAATTAAGAAGTTTGGGTGTAGGTTTGAGTCTGAAAAACTGGTTTTTGATACTGGATGACAATACATATTCATGGCTTTTTAAATAAAGATGCAATACATTTGATACTTGTATTTATTACAATCGATGTTAATTGCTGTTTTTATTTTACGTTAATGAACCCGTGGGCCCTTGCAATTAAATATCGTATATAATTATAGAAAAACATGGCACACGTGTTAATAATAAACAATTATTTAGATTTTTTATGTCGTGAAAACAACTGCGTCAAATTTGAATATTCAATATAAAAGATTAAATAACAATGAAAAAGATTAAACGATTTTTAAATTGTTTTGGTTCCTGGAACCCGCCACTAATAAAAAAAATTTGTCTAAAAATTCTTCATGGGACAAACTCGTTTTCTTAATAATTAATGAGAAACAAGAGGTGTTTTAGGAAAAATCTTTCAGGTTTTGTTCAGGTTTAGGTTAAAAATAAATTATTTAATTCAAGAATGCGATTTGGTTACTCCATGTCCAATTTTGATTATGACGATGTTTGTTTTTAGTTTGAAAATTAATTTGTTAAACTGACGACTGTATTATTTTACAGGATCTTCTAGAAAATCTGATTCATAAAATCCCACAGTATTTAGCTTCACTTCCATTGAGTATTTAATTAATTATTTAATGAGTGCCATAAAAAACCTTGAGTTTGACTTTTGTTAATGGATACATGTATTATAGGAAACTAATTATAGGTTTCAGTTTCTGGTTTTTGAGCAACTTTTGGAATATTTTGCCAATGAAGTCAAAACATTAGAACATTCAAACTTATTTTAAATTTATTTTCGTTTTATTACATTGACTTTACATAAGGAAGCTACAGTGCTAGTAGCTACAGTTAAAAAAGGGCAAGAAGAAGTCACTAAACCGAATTTTGCTTCCTATATTTTAATTAATCTGAGCACAATTTATTTGACTTAAAAATTCGAACTCGAGATTTTTTAAACGCTAAGCCAAGTTTTTTCAATATTTCCCTAAACCGGACCAAAAAATAACTAAATTTCTAAACTGGGTAAAAAACTGCATTAATTATTATTGGTCTTTTACGAGCATATTAGCATATAGAAGCAGTTAAACATGCTTTCAAGATAAAAATGCAATTATTTCGGAAAATTTCGTCAAAAAAAGCTGAAAAATCGTTGAAGTTGGTCGAAAAAGGTGTTGGGTTTACAAGTGAGCCACACATTTAATTTTGTAAAATTCGTAGAAAAATACAAAACAATCCCTAAAATGCGTCACAGATTCACTTAAGCGTTTAAACAAATTTTTCAGATAAAATGCAGATGTTTTATTATCTTTCCATTTTTTTCCTTTTGGCTAATTGAGTACATATTTGAGCTAGATACTAATTTATTTTGGTATACCTATAGATTAAAACTGCGATAAAAAATATCAAAAAAAAACGACAAATCGCATCGAAATGGCTTCACAGTTCACACTCAAATGTTTAAACAATTTTTTCAGCTAAACTTCAATGATTTTATTAAAACGGATCAAAAAATTAATAAATTAATAAATAAATTAAAACACAAATTACATTATTTTGTCTTTCTAGCGCATTATTTAAACACCTTCATCATTATGAAACGAATCGTTTACCAAAATTTCGTCAAAAATAACTAGAAAACCTCCAAATCAAACGCTTAAGTATGTTTGAGATAAAAACAGTTTTTTTTCATAAATTTTTGCTAAATTTAGCTCAAAATTCTCTAGGTCAAAAAAATTTGTATTATTTTGTCGCTGAGTTATATTAGCACGTTCTTTAACTAAAGGTATAATTATTTCTAAAAATTTTGTCAAAAAAAAAACTGAAATTGAAAAATTACTAACAAAGTCGCCGAATTGTACAAAAATGGTGTTTTCTTTTTCTTGAACAGTGAAACACATTTTTTTAATAAATTGTGTAAAAAATGGTATTATTTATTTGTACTTTTCGTGAATTTTAACATGATGAATTTATTGTACACTCGAAGAACGCAATTTTTGGGGAAATTTCGTCAAAAATATATTGAAAAATCACCAAAACCGATGCTGTTTTTAAGAAAAAATATTAAAAAATTACCAAATTAGATCGCATTGCGTTAAATAATGTTAGCACGTCCTTCATACAAAAACGCAATTATTTTGCAAAATTTAGCCAAAAAAGTGCCAATTTTGTCACGAAGTTCCATTAACAATTACCAAAAAATTCTCAAATTGCATCAAAAAGGATTTAATTTTTGTCCCTCTCAAGTGTCTACAGTCTTCAAATTCTCTTTTAGATTTTACTCTGCGTTTTTTTAAATTTTTCGTTGGTTTCGTTTAGAATGTTTCAAGATTATTCTTTAACATTGTTTCTTTATTTCTTTACTCTTTTCTGGATGACAATCTAAAGCTGTCTCTAGATCTTATAATCTTTAGATTATTTTCATCTTTAGATACCTACTTCTATAAATTCTTTACAAGCAATTACTTTGTAGACTATATTTAAAATTCTTCTCTTTCTGCGTTTTTTTTTTCAAAATTCTTTTCTAGTTTCGCTTAGAATTCTTCCAAATTTCTTAGCATTGGTTGTTTACTCTTCTCTAGATTCTTTTAAATTTTTTTTTATTGTATTCTAAATTTATTTATAAACACTTCTATATTCTCTAAATTCTCTCACTTTTTTTGTCTTTTTTGTCGTTTTTGTCTTCTTCGATAATGTTTTAGCTAGCCTTGTTTCTGTACAAAACTCAACATTCCAAAAACAAAATTGACTAATTCTAAAAACAGATTTTCTCTCACAGTAGATACCCTTATTATTCTAATTGAGACAGAACTTTTTGACCACTCAGTGAAAAATAAAAAAAATAAAAAAAATAAATAAAATAAATAAAATATCACCAAATACATTCGAAAATGAAGCTGTTTTTAAAATAAAACTTTAAAAACTTACCAAATTAGATCGCATTGCGTTAAAAAAGCGCCAATTTTTTCATGAAGCTTCATTGACAATTACTCTAAAAATTCTCAAATTGCGTCAAAATGGATTTAATTTTTGTCCCTCTCAAGTGCCTAAACACGTTCTGAGCCAAAAACTTTGAAAATTTGCTAAAAAGGACTTAGAAATCATTAAATTAGTATCTTAATGTGTTGCTTCTTTGAAGCGAAATAGTGTTTTGTCGCTTGTTCAAGGATCTAAATTTTTATAACAATTTTTAATAATTATTTATAAAAATCTTGTACGCAAGTTATAGTATTTTTTATTGTCATTAAAACTGCTTCAAATTAAATTGGATTTATGTTCAAATCAACGTTTAATTGGCAATAAAATAAGGTGCACTTAATTATAAATATTTCTCTAAGAGAAATTTCTTGCTTTTCTTTACCTCATTGCTAAAAGCCGTGACATGACAAAAATTGTAATTATGAAAAAAAAAACTTTTTCCTTAATTGAGATTTTTCATTAGTTCAGATAAATGTAACTCTTATCATCAGAGTGGCCTGTGATTTCTAAATTAGGTTGGTAATACCATTCTCTACATTTTTCAGTGTTGCCAACACATAATCATAATTACAGACTCTGACTGATATTTAATGGCAACCACTTCGTTTTATTTCAACATAAACACCTAGTTTCGTGATTTCCATTTACATTTAATAAGAAAAAAATTATTAACCATTTAATTGAAAAATACAGACAAAATTGTAATTCTTTTTATTTCAATACAAATGGATGCAAATCATTTTCATTCATCGTATTTTAATGCCTACAATTGTCATTAGTAACGTGATAATAAACAATTTCACTTTTGAAACAATAATTCATTTATTTACATTTATGACATTTTCCCGGTCATTGACCCTGCTGCCAACCTTGTAAAGTGAATTATCCCAGCTGGGTTCAAAAATATACTTGTTGATTCAAAGAAAGCCGTTTACATCACGGCTTAATTGGAACTGGAAAGTTACCAACCGGCGCCAGCAACAACAATATCAAACCATCTCCAGGAAGTAAAATTTCACCGCAAAATCCTTCCATTTTCAGGTCTCATGTTGGAAAGTGAGAAGAAAATCTTCGAGCTGATGGACACCAAAACACCCATGTCCAAGTACTGGATGCCCTTGGTCTGGGCAACGAATCTTATCATAAGGGCTAGGAAGGAAAATCTGATAAACAGCGATCAGTTGGTCCAAACGATTTTGATGGAATTATCGGAAATAAGACGACGTCTGGGCTCCTTGATCGGTTATGATACCGTGTGTGTGCCCCTGGTTTATACACAGGTGAGTCTTTTAAAGGTCATTTCAGATTTGTTCATAATTAATGTAATTAAGACGCAATTATCGAGAGAAATTTTTAATTGACTTTTCCTCCAGATTACGCAATCACAAAAAATTATCAATTTCGTTGGGTTTTTCCCGACCTTGGCAATGATATTATAATTAATTTTTGTTCGTGCACTCTAATTACACTAGTTTACCGATAATAACTTGCTTCATATACCTTCTTAATCAAATTATTATTTTTGTGTTTATGTAACCTTCTATCAAACAAAAATGTATTTTTTGAGCTTGTTTTGTTCATAAATATGTCAATCAAAATAAGTAAAAAATCGCTAATTAAGTCTGAAACACCTTACGTTGTACAGTTTCAGTTGTAAATCAAAACAAGGGGTATCAGGTCTCGAATTTGTAATTTTCTCTGAATT
This sequence comes from Tribolium freemani, assembly GCA_939628115.1. Lineage (NCBI taxonomy): Eukaryota > Metazoa > Arthropoda > Insecta > Coleoptera > Tenebrionidae > Tribolium > Tribolium freemani. Next base: position 35,402,466 of record OW626785.1, read on the forward strand.
TTTTATTAATAGAGACCGGATTTTTAAAAACTTTATTTTAAAAATTAAAAGATCAAAAACTGACTAAGTAACTTTAACGCTAAAAACTAAAAAACAGTGAGATTGAAATTCTGAAGAACTAAGCAACTAAAAAACTATAGAACTGGAAAAGAGAATAAACACTAATAAATTGAAACGGTAAATTCTGAATCAAAAAAGGGACTGAAAAGCTAAAAAACTGGAATCCCAAAAACCTAAAAACAGTAAGATTTTGTAGTTCTAATAAGTGATTGAAAGAGTGATAAGTTAAAAAAAATATAGAACTGCGAGGTAAGAACATTAAGAAATTAGAAAACTGAAATTATCAAGCTGAGAAACTTAAAAGGTGTGTGTTTGAAACTTTAAGAAACTATGAGATTAAAAGACAAAAGACAAAAAAATCTGTAGATGTAAAATAAAATAACTATGAATTTTAAAAATTTGATGTAATGTTCTAATAAAAAAATGAAAACAATCCTATTTTAAAATAGGAAGGTTAAACATAACTGCAGGATGTTTAAAAGTCAATTTAAGAATCTAGGAAAAATAAAAAAGGTGTCAAATATTTATACTTTTAATGAAACAAATTTATTTCGATTTTCAAGAAATAAACCCCTTAAAAATTGCCGGTTTGGGGAAGCTTTCTAAGATCCAGTCTGTTTTCATTAAATTAGAAATATGTTGAAAAATTTTAGAAAATTGCAAAATTAAGTCGAAAATCCATAACATGCGCTTGGGTTGGTGTTTTTCGACCAGAAAATCCCTAAAACTCGAAGGATTCTATTGAAACATTGCAAAAAGTATTCGCTAATCAAGCGATTTTATGATCCAAAATCGTTAAACTATAAAATGTATGACTTTTATTTGTGAGCGTTTTTCAGTGAAAAACTAACTAAAATAGAAATATAATACCAAATTAAAAATATTACGTGTGATTACTTATTATTTTAATTGTTATTATTGTCGACGAAAAATTGAATATTAATTTCGAAATATTCTGCAAAAACGAGGCCGAAAATTCCTAAAGTGACAGAAATGAATTTCTTCTATGAATTTAGGATTATATTCAGCGAGAAACTTAGAACTTTTCGAGAATTCGCCAAAATAATAAGGTAAAAAAGCGTTGGTAAATTAGGTTTGAAATTTTCTGTGAATTTGGGAACATTTTTCATTGAAAGACTGACTTGCACTGAAGCAGAAATATCTGTATAAGAAGACAGAAAACCATAAAATTAAACCCAATGTGTGTTTTTTGAGTTTGTTTTGATCGATCGAAAGCGTTTTTCGACGAAAAATTACAAAGACTGACAAACAAAATTAAAAAATTGCCCAAATTTTCTTACCAACTTTTTGAATGAAAACAAAGTTTCAAAATGTGTACTTTTCTGTCAAATTTAGGAACATTTTCATATGAAAGACTTTTACCAAATTAAAAATATATATCAAAATGTAGAAAACTGCAAAATTTATTCGATGTTGTTTTTTTGACCAGAACTTCACTAAATTTTAAAGATTCTGTAGAAATAATGCTTTTGTTTCTTTTTTTAATTAATAAATCTCATAAACTGAATTAGTTGTTTAATTTTTTACAATATTTTGCGGAATCATTAAAAGTTTGCTTGAAAACCAAGTTCATAAAAAGTCAGAAAAAGCAAAAATTACAAAATTTTCGACAAAATTTTTGACAAAATCACGCTAAAAAATTGGGTTTCTATATAATAAAAATATATAAAAAAATGTTTTTTAAACAAAAGCTTTTATTTAAAGATGCACTAAAAAGTAAAAAATAATGTATTTCAATCACAGGAGAATATTTTTCTTACAGGTTAAAATTTTAAAATTTATAAAAGCTTTAGGGGTTGTCAACTGAACAAAGTAATTCTGTAATGCCGTAGTTTTAT